>JAUCMX010000003.1:17777185-17929685 GCA_033459395.1 Hemibagrus guttatus
CACACACACACACACACACACACACACACACACACACACACACACACACACACACACACACACACACACACACACACACACACACACATGCACGCACACATGCAAGGCAGACGCTCATTGAGATCAGCTCTACTAAAGATGGCCTTTTGAGAATCTCAGCTGCCTGCTTAGCCATGACACAAACTGGATAGTGAAGGGACCTACTGCAGAGGAAGGCTTATATCTGCATGTGGGATGTGTACCGTATTATATTATGCCTGCATACTGAAAACATTTGTTTTTTTTGTTTTTTTTTAATCAGGGAGTATATCAATATTTGTTATTTTTCAAGAATTGGAGAGAAATGGTCTGTATTAGAGATTTTTACTAGTTTATGCATTTCCAAATCATCAATTTTATGTGAGTAAACTCCAGCATTATGTTGTTCCAGTGATAAAATATGATAAAATCAAATTAAATGTGTCAACACAGAGAGGTACAGAGGTGTAAGAGGTGTTACTGTGTTAATGGTTAGACAGTGTGGCACATGAATAATGTATGTATATAAAATGCATAATGTTAATATCTCAGAGGTGCAGGAGGAATACCAGCAGTCGAAACTGTTGCTTTAAAATATCATTTTCCAAAGGAATATGTCCTCTCACTGAACCAGCTAGGGATTCTTTGAAGTCAGAGATAAATCATTCCTCTTGTAAATGTGATCCACTGTTTTCATCATTCTGATTATGAACATAATCTGAGGCATAATTATAAGGTAATAATGTATAATTCTATTATATTAAATGATTTGAAGTTGGCTTCCTTGACACCAGGGAAAATGATTAGCTGAAAGACCAAAAGTCACAACAAATTATTAATTAGATTTAGTTAGTTTTAGTTTTAGTAAGATCTATTAGCCAATATATTGCAGAGAATATATTATAAAAATAGAAAAAAGGAAGATATGTGCCACTTGAGACTTGTCATAATGTACAAAGGGTACTATTGGCCTGATCTGAAGGCTGTTTAAACCAGCAGTATTTTGTGAGGGGTGGGAAGCTGGAAGCATTTGAATGTGAATTTTGTACATTTGGATTATGAACATGACATATTGAATTATGCAAATAATACATGTGATGTATTTAATTAATAAACATTTTGCCTATGTTTTTTTTTCTTTTAAATTGAAATTGCTAGGAGTCAGATTTGCCAAAAAATCATATAATTCAAAATTATTATGGAATATTTATATGGGAAATTATAGGAAAAGGTTATGAAATGTAAATAAATAAATAAATAAATAATCAGAACCTTAAATACAAAAATCAGATTTTATTAGCCAAATGTGAAACACCTTTTGAGTGACTCATTTAGTTTGTCAGGTTTGTGGCCAAGAGGCATGGAGTAGCTAAATGAGTCCAAATGGAAGATATGAACTCTAATGATGTCAGTGCATCTAAAGTTTTTTTTAATGTTCCAGTAGTGTAATAAATATATAAGCAGCTAACTTTACCTGTTAGCATAGCCTAACTAGCTAGGCCATTAGCTCAATAGCTATGTTGAGCATACACTACATAAAACTAGCGTTTTGGGGAAAAAATAAAACCAAAAACTTTTAATTGTTTAGCAAATCTAAAAGTTATTTCTTTTCTGGATTTGTAAGGTTAATTTTTTTAATTAATGGGGTTGTGTTTAAAACCATAACTATTAATATAAAATTATATGCTTTCAAATGTAAATATTACTGATGGCTGATTCAGAACTAAGAAAAAACACTGGCAAATATATAATTGTATTAACCTATCAATTTCATAGTAATGATTTATAAGCTGATAACACAGGAGAGACATGCAAGATTGAATTTGTGTGGGCGTGAGCAAGCAAGGAAGTGTTACATGGTGCCAGGAATGTTGATTTGATATCAGGAGTGTGCCAGATCTGTCCATCAGGAATCGCTTTGTTCCCGGCCTTTGGCTGCTGGCAGTCCTGCAGGAGTGTTTATATGGAAGAGCACAGTTTATCTTCTGTACTGCTGTCAGGTGACTGCATGTGGTCACGTGTTACTTTGAATAGGAAGGTCAGTTTGATGCCTTTGATCTTATACATACATAATTATTGGCTGAAAAATTGGGCCTGGGAAATACTCAAATACATTTGGTGACCACAGGAGATAATGATAAAGGAAACAGAAATATGTAAAAAGTTGTGACTGCTAAAATTGCAAGAGAAAGTTTTATTATTATTATTATTATTATTATTGTTGTTGTTGTTGTTGTTGTTGTTGTTGTTGTTGTTGTTGTTGTTGTTGTTGATGATGATGATGATGTTGTTGTTAATTAATTATTTTATTTATTTTTAAATTGGTTTATATTGTATCATTATGACATTTGTAGGGTAGCAACTCTGATGTCCTAGATGCTGTGTTCTGTCTCAGTGATGTGAGAATATTATGACTTGGTGTGGCCCCAGCTGGTTCTTTGAATGTCATTTCATCATTTGCCATCAGACGCTTTCCCAAGCTTATCTAATTGTCTAAACTGGAATGGCACCCCATTGCACAGAGAGACACACAACAAATATTACTTTGGAAGCAATCCTATTTTACCCTTTCACTGTGACTTATTATACACTCCTAAATTGAAAGAGAGGACTAGAGAAATGCTTGAGGCATGACTTTTAACATGTGAGAGCATCATTTTTGGACACCTCTCTACTCACTGTCTTACTTCTTACTTGACTCTTACATCCTTATTTTAGTGACAGCTGTCCTCTTTCGATGGAGGTATTATATTAAGCCTTTGGCAGCTAATAGTCTTGCTGTCTAATTGTGTTTGCTAATGATCCATGTGGAAATGGAGTAGTTTTGAGAAAGAAAGGGGATCAAATGCAAATGATACAACTCACTCAAACACAAATTCAAACACAAATCTGTGTACGTGATTTCATATGAATAAAGTTCTGTAAATATTTCTATTGTTTATATATTTATATATATTTTCTATTTTTATTTGTATTTTGTGTTTCATGCACAATTGATCAAGCACACACACACACACACACACACACACACACACACACACGCACGCATGGTTTTATTCCCATTTGTTCTATTTAGCGTTGCTCATACATTGTTCCACTTGTGTACCAAACCATCTGGCTGTAGTAATCTCTTCCTTGATGTAACTAATTTAACCTCTGCTGGTACCACTGCTTGGAGATTTGTGCTAGAGAGGTATTGGAACGCATGGTCACTGCTGGACCCTTAGGAACAGGCCTAAATGTCCTTGGTTTCAGCAGGCAGCTGTCCCCACTTAAGCCCTAATTTCATCTCCACTCTCCTTCCCTCTGTGGGTCCTGTGAATTCAGTGGAAAACAAGGCTCTGGCAATATAGCTCCCAGCCTGCCCACTGATGGCTCGGTTAATCTACTCATCTATAGCACACTCTGGTTAAATGATTAGGTACAGCACAAGTAAGAACAAAGATTTTAGACAGTTATTTAAACAGGGTACCTGTAGAAACAGTGATCATAATGGTTATTTAAGGTAGCTGAGATTCTCAGTGATAGAAACAGATTCCTTTTTATGCCTTGTGTATGATCATGCCCATTGTGTGTATAGTACCTACAGTATATAGTACAAAAAAAAGTTACATAATAGTCACATTGCCGTTGCAGTGTATTTGTTATTGCCTCTACTGAAATGTTGGCCTGCTTGTCTTCGCAGAAAATCTGATGGCCCCATCTGGTCAGCCTGGTTGGGGTCTGGATTAGTCATGGTCTGGACCCTGTGACCACCCAACAGCCTCGCCAGGCTCTGTGCGTGCCACCCACAGACAGGCTGTAGCCAGTCCTGTCCAAAACCAGCAAGAACACAACAGTGCGCTCAAAACTGCCACCACCTTCTTGTTACACAGATCCTTGACAATTGGCCACAAATGGGCTTCGATCCCACACATAGTCACACATGATATGGACTCAAGATATAAAATAGACATATCAACTTGAATAAATACACTACAAGAATACATGGGGTGCTGGTAAAAAAAAAAAAAGTAAATGTATCCCGCATATATAGAAAAATGTGTGTTTGTCTTTTGTAAATTGGACAAGGGAAATTAATTGAATGAACAGAAAATGTCAAAGATAAAGAGAAACATGTTTAAATCCCATAGGTGCCTTTTTTGCTCTACACAGTAAGGCTCTCTCTCCCATAGCTTAATGCCTTTAGACAAAGCTTGGTGTGGAAGCTGGAGTAACCGTAACAGATGTTGAATGATTAAATTAGCAGTTGCTGGCTGTTCAAATATTCATGTCGCGTCAAGAATGTGTACCATTATAAACAAATTCCAGCCAATGCTGCTTAATTATTCTGTGCTTTTGTTTTCTTCACATATGGTTTGGAGGGAGAGGGTACTTTGTGTTAGATGCTAGTGTAATATATTTTATGTGTGAAAACTGATTTATGAGCAGATCTTACACCTGGCCTTAGATTACAATATACTGACAGTGAATTTTTGTTTTATATCTGAATGTAGGATTTTTGTTTAGAAAACTAGGTCCACTAACCTGCAACATAAAAAAAATGTGTTGAAATTCTGGAGGCAAGCTTAAAATGTGTGTCTATCTGGGGTCCTAAACCAAGTGTCCTAAAACAGAAAAGAGTGGTTGGATGGAGTGGCCGATAAATCCTGTTCTCAGGGGGCACTGCTACAATTTCTAGCTGCAATCTGGTCCGAATTCCACAGTCAAACTTTCAGACAAGAAAAGGTACTAAAGTGTCCATTTCATTGCTGCTGGGGTGGTAGCGTAAAGGGGAGATCTTTTATGTATCTCTTACATCATATATATGTTTTACCTAAGAAGGTGCTATAATGTACTGTTTAAGTGCATCATACCCTTCATTTTTAAAGGATACTTAATGGTATTAAGTGAAAATGTTGAGGTTCTCTTTGGGAGTGACAAGATTGGACAGGATTAGGAACGAGTACATCAGAGGGACAGCTCATGTTGGACGTTTGGGGGACAAAGTTAGGGAGGCCAGATTAAGATGGTTTGGACATGTTCAGAGGAGGGACAGTGAGTATATTGGTAGGAGAATGTTGGACATGGAGCTGCCAGGCAGGAGGCAAAGAGGAAGGCCAAAGAGGAGGTATATGGATGTAATAAATGAGGATATGAAGCTAGTGGGTGCAAGTGTTGAGGATGCAGAAGATAGGGATAGGTGGAGAGAGATGATTCGCTGTGGCGACCCCTGAAGGGAAAAGCCGAAAGAAGAAGAAGAAGACTTAATGGTATTAAGTGGTATAATATATATATATATATATATATATATATATATATATATATATATATATATATATATATATATATTACATACAATATTATTACATACAATTTACATATATAATTTACAATATTTTAAGGAAAGGATGATATTTAATAATATTCTCTCTCTTATTTTAACAATTTTCTATTGAGTATATAGCAGGTTTATCAAAGCTCCATAAATTTCACAGTGGTCTTTTATTGCCATCTGCTGTTACAAACCTGCACAACAAGGCGCATCATATTTCCCGAGATACCTTTTTTTTTTTTTTACCTCATCCTGGTCACGAAAAAGGTAATTACATTACATTGCATAATATTTTTACACATTAGGCATGAATTATGGTAAACCAATAATATTTGTGAATCACAAATTCTATCTCATCTTCTCTTGCTTCCTCTTTTTTGCCTGGACGTTTCTTTTGTGCCTGGAATGCGCGGGCGCGTGCTCGTCTGGTGACGTCTTTGACTAAGTTATTTGAATAAAGTTCTGACCTGTGGGCACGAGACCAAATTAGACAAGCTGAAGCCGGAAGTCAAATAACCGTAAAATAAAGCTATAGGAGTTAACGGAGACCTGACAGGAGAAATACATGGATACGGGTTAAGGTGAGTTAACTATGTGCTGGAACTGATTTGTCCAGATTGAGCATGTCTGTGTGACTTGTTAAACTTTCACAGGTCTGTAATTGTGGCTCGGTGTAGTCACCCTTAAGGGATAAGGACAAGGACACCTTAAGGGATAAGGACAAGGACACCTTAAGGGATAAGGACAAGGACACCTTAAGGGATAAGGACAAGGAGAATGAGCGTGTCGGCTTTTCAGTCGTTGGAAATATTTAATATACGTTATAAGGAATCTCTTTTTAAGGTACGTCCATGTGATCATCGATAGTGATGAATGAATTCTGATAAAGACTGAATCACAGTCTTGAAAACTTACTACTAAAAGCCGCTCCGCTCCGTGGGCATCAACCTACAGCCACTTTATGACCTACCAGTACTGTGACCTCTAATATAAGACAGCGAAATACTATTATTATTATTATTTCCTTTTATATATTTCCTTTGCTTATTATTGTTACTTGATACATTTATTTTCTTTGTGTTATTAGTTTATCATATATTATTATTATTTTAAAGCTTTGTTATAGGCGTTTCTGGTTTAGTTAAAGAAGGCATTTTGATGAAATGAATAATGCATGTTTGGGATTTTATAATATGTGGTGCTATATATATGATGCTATTTTATAATATTTTATCTGTAATTACTGCTCTAACACCGCGATTTCGATCGGGATCACTAAAGTTTCTATCTATCTATCTATCTATCTATCTATCTATCTATCTATCTATCTATCTATCTATCTATCTATCTATCTGTCTATCTGTCTATCTGTCTGTCTGTCGACACTGACGTTGATATTTTGATGATCGTGTAGGATAATGACTCTGTAATGTGATTTACATCATTTTTATAATCAGCAATCATTTCAGGAAGCCCTTGTACTTTATTGATGGACATTGGCATCCTGGAAGGGATCACTCCTATAAGGGTAGTAATATATAAACACAGGGGGAAAAATCAGTTAGAAATACTTTATTGCTATACAGTGACTATTTCCTCTTTCCTTGAGTATCCTATATGCTGCACATTTAGTGTTGACTTGTGCTGAAACACCTACTTCAGACCAGGAAGCAGACCATTAGTTAAACTAGGTGTTTTGGGAGCAGGAGGAGCTTTAACATGTGTAGGACGAATGGTAATCTTTCAGAGCTCTCTTCTCATTTCAACAGTTTAAGGAAAATGTAAAATTATAATTATGCAGATCATTGTTACTGCTGTACTCTAAGTAGAATAAGGGGGGCATGGTGGCTTAGTGGTTAGCACGTTTGCCTCACACCTCCAGGGTTGGGGGTTCGATTCCCGCCTCTGCCGTGTGTGTGGAGTTTGCATGTTCTCCAGGTTTGCAGGTTTCCTCCGGGCACTCCAGTTTCCTCTCCCAGTCCAAAGACATGCATTGTAGGCTGATTGGCATCTCTAAATTGTGTGTGTGTGTGTGTGTGTGTGTGTGTGTGTGTGTGTGTGTGTGTGTGTGTGTGTGTGTGTGTGTGTGTGTGTGTGTGTGTGCACTCCGTCCAGGGTGTATCCTGACTTGATGCCCAATGACTCCTGAGACACAGGCTCCCCGTGACCCGAGAGTAGTTCGGATAAGCGGTAGACAATGAATGGTCAGTGTTTTCTGCAGAAAAATCTTCAGCTTGGCTGCTCAGTCCTGATGAACAGTGCAGCAGGGAGCTAACCGTACCTCGATGATTTCTGAATAACTCAGATCTGACTCAATCACTGTTCACCCATCATTTCAGAGTTGGTTGCAACTGGATTACAAACTGTATTTGTTGTGATGAAGTTTTTGCCTGTGGTGAGCTGGATTTTGTGACTGTAGAAATGGATGCTGATCATGTGGGTGATAAAAGAGCAAGGCTACTGGCATCAAGAACGAAATGGAGCGAAATTGGTGATGTAACTACTACTCAGCCACTTCCCAGGGCCATTACAGGTAGGCTGAACCCTTAGGAATAATGGTAGCTTGACAGATTTATACTCTGGCCTATGACCATGGTGTAAAAAGCATTACAATTTACAATGTACAATTTAGCTGTTTCAGAGCTAATCCAAGTGTCCTTACATAAAATTGGCCTAGTTATTCTAATAATTGTCTGTACTTTATAATAAATGTAAACTGAGAGAGCAATGAGTATTAATATTTAATTATTTTACTTCTTGTTTTCAAAAGAAATGTACAATAAGGACAGCATTAATCAGTGGAATATTCCCATTACTGAGTAAGTATTGATTCACTAAACTATTTTGATTGACCCCAGCCTCTTAAATCTTTTCACATGTAGCATGATTTTCATGACATTTTAAATGATTCATAATGTATCAGGGCTGTGTGAGCCTAAACTGCATTTGTGTAAGATACACCATAGTTGTATACAGTATATTAAAATCTTTTATAATTTTGACTTCTATTTTTAGCAAAGATGTTGAACAAAATAGTGTCCAGGAATATGCAGGTAAGACAGATTTTGGAAATGTTTCAAAAGCAATTGACTCCTCAAGCATCTCTTAGCAGTGTTTAAAGTGCTGCTTTGGAATGGGGATATATATATAGTATGTTAATGGAATTCTTAACATCTGCCAGTTTAATTGAAAATGAATGTTGTGATATTTAGGTATCTTGATTTAGGTATCTTAAAATGACATTAGAGAGTGTGTGTGTACCCTGCGATGGGTTGGCACTCCGTCCAGGGTGTATCCTGCCTTGATGCCCTATGACGCCTGAGATAGGCACAGGCTCCCCGTGACCCGAGTGTAGTTCGGATAAGCGGCAGACAATGAATGAATGAAAATGACATTACAAATGAAAAGTGTTCGCATTTTCCCTTGGGAACTGATTCTAGCCATTTTAAGACGCCACTTAATGGGCAGTGGCTCTGCATGCCTGATCCAGTCAAACAACATGCAAAGTAGTCCTGGGCTGGAACAGCTCTCGACTGGAAAGTTTTCATTGCATTTCAATCTGTTGAGGGTTACTGGCACTAAACACAAGGTTTAGGATCTGTTACTCTGAAATATGCAATCAATATAAGTGTAGTAATGATGTAGTGCCTGGTCATGTGAGAGATAAGAAAACACTATGTAGCTGAAGAGGTAAGCTCATTGATTTTAAACCCGTTGCAATTGATCAGCTAAGCTAAACTGGGTTTATACTTAAATTGATGGCTTGGTGATTCCCTGACTGTTAGTTTATACTGTAATTGATTTTTCATATGCTGTAAAATTAACAATGTCACTTTGCTTATAGCACAGAATCTGGTCAAGACTGGCATGTCTGAAGATGACTTAGCACTGCTTTCAAAAGGTAAACCCGTTGCTCCATTTTGAATTTTTCAGGCTTTGAGGATAAGTTGAAATGAACATACTGGGCTAAAATAGGACGTTTGGTTTTAAACATACCATTGATTTATCTGTAAGGTACTCAGAGTTTCATTATTTTAGCTTTCAAGCTTTGACACACACAGAGCAAACCTCATTCCAATGCTGGTTTATTTAGATTAGAGTGAAATGTATTGGCACAACACTGGGGCATGTGGAATATAGAGGATAGGTTCAGGGATACAGCATTAAGCCTCTCTCTCTGCCCTGACTGGATGTTTAACTGTACTGAGGAACTCTGTTAGTTTGGCAAGAACTAGCACACTGTTCTTGTCCAAACACCATCATGGTGTGAGACACACCAGTACACTGCTGTCTGTCACCTCTGTCTGAGTCAAGCATTTGGCTCTGTGTGTCTATGCAAGTAAAGAATCACCATGGCTGCTTTATGTGCTCCTTATAAAATGGCACAAGGAAGGGACATAATAAGGTAAGAAACACGCAAGATGAAATTAACGGACTGCAAAAATCGAGGAGATTTGACTCTGTTTTCCTTTGTAATGGACAACGTCAACAAGCCTTTCTCACAGGACTAGAACAGCTACAACTCGTACCAGCTCTGAAACCACAAATATGCCAACACCACAGCGATTTTGTAACAGCTAACCCAAAAAGCTATTGGCATCACTTTGAGATGGTGTTGCTGCTTAGCCACTTAAAGTGTTATTTGTGCTATTTAAGTGTTATTTATTGCAGTAGTTGCTGTGAATTATTCAGTAACTCGAAAAAAAAAAGAAATAGAACAGGAATGCAGTTTTGCGATTGAGGAGGAGGGATTGTAATTGGTTAACATTTTGTGTTTTTGTGGAGCTGTGTTGCTTCTTGCTCAGATTAAATATGACAAATTTTTTATACTCAGTAACTAGAAATCATGGACTGGATTTCAGTGCTACGTACTATAGTTGTTTGACGTTCCATGTGTATTTATCTGTTCAGATATGTCTCAGATTTGTTAGCGCTGCATTTCCACAAACAGAAATGCATACTGTAAATCTTTGTGCGTCTTTCTGGGTTCTTTGTCTGCTGTCAAGCACATCATTATTAATGGATCTGGACCAGTGGTTTTAAAATGGCAGCCAAGAAGATCATATGTCTTAGAAAGGGAAAGAAAACTCTGAAAGGAACAGATTGCCAGTGCTCCACAGACTCAAACACAGCTAATGCTTGGCAGAAGAAGAGGCGACATAATAGGATAGGCCCGCATTAAAGATGCTCTTATGAGAAGACACCGAGGTTCACTTTGTCCTTGACATAGTGCCAAAGGGAGCAAGCTGAAGGAAAGATTTTGATGGTGCAATGTGAGCATACAGCCAAATGAAAGGAGAGGAATTTTTTTTTTTTTTTTTTTACCAAGGAGAGCAATTATTACCTAATATAGCTACTGTACTGCCATAATGTAAATGAAACCAAACAGAGAATGGGCTTCGTTGTTTGTTTTATTGTAGTTGTGGATGACATTCTCTTTTTTTCTCTTTTTTTTCCCCAAAACAGCATCTTTATATGGTAAAACGACCGTGCAAGGATTTCTTAGGTAAGATCTTCTTTTATCTGTTTTTCCGTCTTAGCAAAATATAAGTAGGAATGTGATCAATGAAAAGAATAGCTATTATTAGAAATCTAAATAATATGCCTTTTACAGTTGAATTTCTTCTTACTGTATTATTTATTTATGGCACAGTGTATATGTGTTTTAGTCTTGGCCTGTTTTAATCTGTTTTAAATAGTTTGAGGCTCAGAGGAATATTTTTTTTTCAAATTTGTTTATGGTTATCTAATGAAACATTTCAACTTCTTATAGTAGGTCCTTGTTTAAAAAAACATTTGTTATATTCAGATTTAGCACAATCATCAGACAAATATTTATGTTTCATACTGTAGTGTTTTCCCTGCTGTAACACCTGAGTGAATGGGGTTTAATGGGTGTGGCAGTTCAGGGAAACCGCTAAAATTAGCACTACAGGGTTGCTCTTTACGCAGTATCGGGAGTCCCTGCTGTTGTGATGTCCCAGGATGTGACACATGAGAAAGAAGGGATGTGCCTCAAGGTCATGTGATGTTTGTGACGTTGGTATGAAATGGGACAGTGCCTCATATTTCCCATGCAAATGTTCAGACTGCGTTGGTTTGCATGAGGTTTGCTGGGAAAGATATGCACTGTAAGAAACAGGGTGAGATTGGAAACAGGATTTAAGGTTCTAATATGTAGTGGCTTCAGGTGAGCACTGAGCACTGAAGGGCTGAATTTTCTAATGTGCTATCATGTCTGTTTGCACATCAGTTCATATCCTGAAAGACCTCCTCTGACCTCTGCCTGGAACAGCTTAGCATCAGGAATTTCAACTCATTCTGGACCACCAAGGTACCTTTCCTTCGTTCACTTAGTCATGTTTTTTAATTGTGGTTTATATTTGATTTGAGACTCTCAGTAATGTGACTTTTCTAGTGCCATGGATATCCTGACCCTGTGGCAGGATGATCCAGAGGAGTTGCTATTGGATCTGGGCTTTGGTGCTGAGGAGCCTGACATCACAGTTAAGATCCCAGCCCGTTTTATCAACCATCAGTCCCAGGCCCGTGGCATCAACCTTAAAGTCTTCTTGGAGGCTCAGCAGAACCGCATAGATATAGAGAATCCAGATGTCAGAAGTGAGCAATACTTAATCTTATTAGAGATTAGCTCATTTTTACAAATGTTGACAAGCTTGTTGTAAAACAGCACTTTGATGTCCTGCAGCAGAGTGAAATTTATTTTTTTCTGGATGACTGTAGTGTGAAGGCCTGATAACTGGTGCCTGTTTGAATGCTACTTAAAATGTTCTCTTCCTATATACAGATCGATTTAGGCAGATAGAGGTGCTACAGCAGGTCACTACAGCTTTCAGTTCCTTGGTTGGAGGTGCCAATCCAGGTGGACAGAAACCTGTGGAACTCTCTGAAGAAGCCAGAGTGAGGAGGAAACGGGTTGGCATGCTCTTCCGAAATGCCTCCAAGAAGTCGCTTAGCCAACTGGCCAAATACCGAGACGAGCAGGCACTCTCCCCTTCATTGGCAGGCCAACCATCTATCCCAGAGCTGCCCGGAGATCTTCCTTTTGACAAACGAATCCCGCTGAAACGTGGCAGCCTTAGTCCTCTGGTAGAGGAGCAGACTTTAATCCCAGATGGAGATGAGTCCACTGAGTACACTTCCCCATCTCAGGTTAATAGCAGCAGTCCAAGGGGGGGTAAAGAACTGAAAAATGTTACATCAGTCATCACCTCTGGAAAAGGGGGTACAGGAGTGCCAGCAGAGTCTTTTGAACTAGAAGAGGTAATGCCAAGTCCTTCTTTCTTCTTTTTTTTTTAATTATATGATTCTATTTTGCTCCTGTTTGGGCTCCCTTGAGAATTTGTTTTCTGACACCCCTTCAGCATCAATCATTAAGCCATGCAGCAAAATGTTTTCGTCTTGTGCAGTGTTTCCTAATCCTGGTTCTCCATGTACTACATTTTATCAAGTCACCTGACTCAGCTTTTGAGCTAATTAACATGCCCTTGATGAAGTTCAAACATCCACCAAAAACACTCAAATTAGCTCATTAACAGGATTGCTGTGGTAAAGTGCCAGATTGTAACACATCATTAAGAAAAGTATGTGAGGGTCACAAGATATTTATCTGACAGAGTGCTAGAATTATCCTAATTAGTTCTATTTGTTTTCTGTCTTCAGATTCAGAGCTTTGATGAGGGAAGCATAGGAGTAACCTGCATTGGCACTGCTGATCAGCCAGGTTTGTCTGCTGACTTTTTTTGCTTTTAATAGTTTTTATTAGGTCCATTCATTGGTGATGTAAAATCTGCTTTGTGTGTTTATACAGAAACACTAATTACTTGTATTTATTTAGATTTAATGCTCTGATAAGGTGTTAAAAGCATTCTACAGTATGAAATGGAGTAAGCGATCAACAATAACAGATGTTATTGTGTATTGTGTAGGTAATGAGCGGGCATGCCTTTCTCGAGTGAGGACAAATAGCTGTCAGTCTGACAGCAGTGGATTTTTTGAGGAACCTTTCATTCCTGCTTATCCCAACCCTGGGCCTGAGCTCATGAAGGTAAAACTGACTACTACAAATTCCTTTGCAGCTATGGAAAAAATGTGTTCCAGGAATAAAACATTTTTGCACAGTTCAAAAGTTGTTTTTTAAAATAAATAAATGGACTTATATGTTCCATATGTTAACATGTGTGATGCAGGTGCTGAATGCCATGTCAGGGGACAGTACAGAAAGCCCACAGAAGAGTATGGACCTGCAAGCGACAGTCCATCCTCCATATACCCAGGATTCTGATAAGTTGCTTGAACAAACCAAATCCTCATCAACAGACTCAAATATTGATCGAGCAAAGGGACCAGCACATAACGGGATGATAATAAGTACAGGTTACACTACAAAGAGCCACTTACTGGACACTGATAGAACAGATTGTTTGGTAAATAGAGAAGTTGTTCAGAAGGACATTGTTGGTGACTGTGTGGGAGAAAGTATGAAATTACAGGAAGACACACCAGGTCTACATGATTATAGTACCAATACTGTACAAAATACCACATTACAAAAGGATTCACCAGTTCTTCAAGACTATGGTGCCAGTTTTGGAGAAAGTGATAAATTTCAAAATAACTTCATAAATAAACCATCTGATGTGGTTGTGGACAGTGATTCACAAAAGGAAATATCTAAATCAGATGTTTCCTTGTATAAAATGGATTCTTCTTCCACTGACCCAAAAGCAGGTATAGAAAACAATGTCCCATCCTCCACAAGAGGATACTATGGACGTTCTGTCTCAGTGCAAATGTGCTCGAGCTTAGCCTCCCAGAGTTCTCTAAGAGGCATCATCAGCCACAATTCATCAGCATGGCACAGTCCCACGAGTGATGTTCACCTTAGAAGAGAGAGCAGGGAACAGCTGGACTCAGATGTGGCTAATATCTCAGAAAATGCCCGAAGCACAAAAACTCCGACAACAATGGAACACACGTTATCCAACCAAGGGCGCTCTCAGGAGAGCTTCAAGAGACCATATTCACTCGACAAAGGCCGGTCTTATGAGGATGACCCACGGTGGGAGGCAGTGCTTTGGTCAGGAGTTCAGAGCTGTTTCTCCTGTAGACACAAACAGCGATGCTGCTGCCAGAATAAGAACAGAGAGAAACAGTACTCTGGCAGTCTAGAGCAACTAAACCCAACCTCCAGCCTACCTGTGAGTGACTCATAACTCAATGATAGATGAAGGCAAAATGGATGAGACATTTTTCCAGATTAGATAGGTAGATAGATAGATAGATAGATAGATAGATAGATAGATAGATAGATAGATAGATAGATAGATAGATAGATAGATAATAGATAGGGTGGGTGGGTAGGTAGGTAGGTATGTAGCTAGCCTTTACCATGGTGTTAAAATAAGCAAATTGTATGCTATTTTATTTAATTTTTATTTAGTTTTTCTAAAGAGAAGTGTTGATTAAAAGGGTTAAGGGCTGGCTTTCATACATGCAGAAGATTTTCATTTGAATAGATTATTTGCATGTGTGATGCAAGGGAGTGGAGATTGCTGACCACTTCACCAATAAACACACTCAAACACATTCGTTGCTAGCACACAAAGAGCTGAGGCTTCAAGTGGGTGACACATTATTCTGCTTTATCTTTGTTTCTACAGTATTCCATGGAGGAATTGATGAGCATGATGAGATGTATGTGGAAGTTCAGGAAGATGTTGACAGAGATCGAGGAGAGGCTGGAGGAGGAACAGGAGACTGTAAATAGTTCTTTCTCAGATGAGCACAGGTTGGTCTTTATGCTTTCCACATTACGGTAATTATCAATAATCTTACAGCCTTTTGTACTACTTACATTGTATACAGGCATATGGAATTAAAAGGTTTTATTTCGATGACGAGTAATATAGGGTGAGACAACATGTATTATAAGTAAATAAGTATATGTAGAATAAATATATTCTTTTTATATTAGATTATAACTTCTTACCATTCGTTTTATTGCTTGGTTTCTTAAGGTGAAATGCAATTAATAACAATATAATCAACTAATTTTGATGCCTGTGATTAATTGGAAAATTACAAAAGATTTCCTCTTATACCAGTCCCAGCATAGAAGGCAAAAATAATCATGCTGCAATGAGTAGAATATGTTTTAGTCCTCGCTACTCAGTTTGTTAATTGGTTGTTTGTTCTACACACTGCCACCTATTGTATACAGAGACTCCATATCTATGTTTATATGCCTCAGCCACTAGACAGGGAGGCATTATACATAAGAGATTCTTGTTAAATCATGTCTCAACAACGGGTAGTTGAATGCTTTTCCATACAAGGTCACAGCAAGGTCAAAAAAGGTCACTGGTGACTTTCCTGTTTCTCACACAGAGGATTTCACCAGTATACTCATGTTCAGGAATTCGTGGCCCATTTTGGGCAGTGGGGTATTGTTTAGATTGTTAATTTAAGATTGTCTTTAAGTGTTGACAGTGTTTTTCTCTAACACAGGGCAGAGGTGCAGGACATTCTGAAGCTGAGAACAGCTGTCAAGCAGGAATCTGAAATGTTGGAACAACAGCTCAATGAGCTGGTTCAGGCTTATGACGACAACATGAAAATGGTATCCAGCTCCTTTTCATTAATCCAGCTTATTCTTATCTTTAGATAATGATATATGCATATAAAATGGATGTAACCAGTATTGGCACCAAGACTGAAAGTCTTTATTAGTAGCAGATCTCACTGAGGCTTTCCATGTATTTTATTACTGTTGTTGAAAGACATGACACACATCCTGCATGTGATTGTAGGACACAGATTGTCTTAACGTATGCTGTCCTTCAATGCCTATGGTGTCTCTCATCACATTTCAACAGAAGCTTGCAAAGGGTCAGTTTGGTTCTTGACAGGATGTTTGTCAGCTCAGTACCGGGTATTAGCTGATATTTTGAGCTCTGTTAACAACACTGTATAAACTGGAAAAGTTTGGTAATACCCATCACTATGCAGTTAGTCTCTGAATTCTTGATTTTTCACATTGTAGCTTAGTATCCTAACCTACTTGAGATTCAACATGTCTAGAGACAAGAAATTTTGAACTTAAAGGTGCCTGGTCATAAGATCAGAGGTTTAACTGTGAATATATCACTACCCCAATTTATACAACTAACTTTGAATGCAATGTATTATGTAAATTGTATTATTCTATTTGTTTGTACAATGTTTTGTAGAAGATGAGCAGACTTTTGGATGAACAGTCCCACCTGTGCACTCAGCTGAGGTTTACACCCCAACTGGGACAGATCTCCAAAAAAAGTGTGGGCATTCAGTGCACCTTGCTGACAGACAGCCCTGAGTCATGTCTCTCTACACAACTCACAGACGACACGAGGCTAATTCACAAAGCCGACAAGTTGGACTTTGTAGGATTTATCAAAAGTGTATGTATTTACTTTCTTTCCAACTCTCTAATATTATAAATATTATTTTATATATTGAAGATCATGAATATTGTTTCATTGCTCTGTTTCTTCTCAGTTAAAGGACGGATCCATCAACAATGATTCACTGGAATGAGAAGTAAGTATCAGTAAAATAATGCTTTGCTGCAGTAAAATATTTGTGATTTGTTTGGATTTTAATGAAATTATTTTAATCATTTTTGATTTGTCAATTTAAAGGTTAAGGAAATATTAAGTCTGTTTTTGTAAAAAAAAGTTTTGTAAAAAGTTTTTTTTTCTTTTTCTTTTCAGTTCTCCAACATCAAGAGTGATGAGGATAAATTAATCTTGGTATAGTATTTTGATGTGTTACTATAATTATATTTTTCACTGTAAAATATTTTGTAAGCTGAATTATTTTTGTAGTCAAATTCTATGAAAATATTATGTATGTCTTGAATTCAAGACCAATAAAATCAGTCAATGTAAGAAATTTACAGACATCTATGGTGTTGTGGTATTGTTCCTAATATCATTCATTCATTTACATTTTTAATCCAAAGCGACTTAGAAATAAGGAGTTACAAGCAAACTGATATATGAAGCAGAGAACAATTGTCACGAATCCCACAAATACCGGTAGCACCACAGCATCTCCATGTATGCTTGATTTGTGTTCCACCCTGTTCTGGGTTTGTTTACTTTGCCAAGTGTCTTTGTTTTGATTCCTGTTCTGTCTCTGCCCCATCATGTCATTTCCTGTTTCCCCTCATGTGTCCTTATTGAACTCACCTGTTTTTAGTTTTGTCGATGATTTATGTTCTCATTTAAAGCCCTTGTGTTTGTTATAGTCTTTGCAAAGTGTACATACAGTATGTCTTTGTCCATGATATCACCTAGCCTCCTGTGTATAGGATTTTAATGCTTGTATTACCCATTTCCTTTTCCCATTATGTTTAGTAGCAACCTAGCCAGAGTTTTGTTGTGCCGAGCCTATTCTGTTCCTGATCTGCTTCTTGCTTCTTTGTTTTTGTTAATAAAGAACAACCTCCTGCACTGTCCTCACAGCCTGTATCTGCTCTTGAGCCCCAAAATAACAATACAAGTAGCACTAGCATACAAGATTTTTAGAGTGCAAGAGGAGCAAAGTGCATAGAGTAGAGGTGTAAGAGCCTCTTTATATTATTTTTTATACATTTTGACACTTTTTTATTCTTTATTTTTTAAATATTTATATTAAGATTTATATTTTATTATTAATTTATATTATATTATATAATATTTTTGGTGGTAACATGTTTAAGTGAAAACATTTATAGTATGTATATTTTGAAAACACCAATAAAAAAACAATTTAAGAAAATCCAGTGACTATTGTGTGTTTGTTTTGCAGGTAATAAAATGAGGGTAATTTTGTGTGTCAACATACAGTATTCCAAAACTTCTCATTTATTATAAGATGATATCCAAAGCCCCTTCAAACCTGCACAGACACACACTTCAGTGAAGTGCTGAAGTGGAGAAAATACGGTTCACAGACATCAAAGCTCTCACGCTGTTTCATACTCCAAAAGCATTGGTGCCACTTAGTGAATCACCAACTATACACAGACACTTAATATATTTATCTTCTCTAAGCTCTTATTATTGTTATTATAAAATTATATTATTTTGGGTGTATCATTTGATTATTTCTTTAATAATAATAATAATAATAATAATAATAATAATAATAATAATAATAATAATAATAATAATAATGCACAAAGCTGTATTATTAAATATGAATATTAAAATATTATACATTCAATTGATTAATTGAGATTGCACATGTCACAATCTTCATGATGTTAAAGAAGACAAATCTTTTTTTT
Source organism: Hemibagrus guttatus (assembly GCA_033459395.1). Classification (NCBI taxonomy): domain Eukaryota; kingdom Metazoa; phylum Chordata; class Actinopteri; order Siluriformes; family Bagridae; genus Hemibagrus; species Hemibagrus guttatus. The sequence goes on from JAUCMX010000003.1 coordinate 17,795,854, forward strand.
TTTCACCTCATGTCCCATCCAGGCCCACCCTTCCCCATTTATGGTATGCTCCCTGTACATCCACCCCTTTATGAGGCAAAGGTCCACTCTGCTTAACATGTTGGAAAAAAAACAATTAAAACTGTTGAAATAGGTTCATTAGAGACCCTTTGATGTTCATTCATGGCACATCATAAGGTATTCAGTCATCGTGACAACTGGCCCTAATAGACTCGGGGTTGGAGTGTGCCCCTCCTCTTTGGTACATAAAGCGTCTTCACTTTGATGTGAACTTCCACTCTTTGCATCTCTACCTCTCTGAACCACTGGGGTAAGTATCACATTATTGCCTCTTTAATTTGCAGATATCTTTTTAAAGATTTTTTTAAAATTTTTGGAAAATACTATTATGTGTGAATATATGTTTAATATTATATTTATTCTTTAGTATTTAATCATTTCTAAACAAAATAATCAGTGTGTTTTGTGTTTGAATTACAAAGTTGCATAGTGACTTGTTTATAGAACTCTTCCATTATTCTTCTACATTGTGAAGAGATAGATGTCTTCACTTAATGATCTGCATTAAGTTAGAATTACACTGACCTTTTAATGTTTTAAGTTTTGCCTAAAACCACACTGCATTTAAAGTGTTATATGTGTGTGTCTATGGTAGTGATTGTGGCCTAAATAATGGATGTGGGTGCAGTGAGAGAGTAAGCTGTTATCTGATATGTGAACAGACTGCCAGCATGTCTACAGGCTGTGTGAGGTCACTCTCAGAGACAGCCGAGCACAGACTCAACAAGCAGGAGCATCCCTGTAAGTAATCTTTCAATCTCTCTCCCACTTTCTCTTTCTGTGTGTGTGTGTGTGTGTGTGTGTGTGTGTGTGTGTGTGTGTGTGTGTGTGTGTGTGTGTGTGTGTGTGTGTGTGTGTGTGTGTTTCCCTTCATTTGCTTTTATTACTTAGAATTTTAGGAGAAAAACTAAGCATCGTGGAGTCGATGCTAGAACAGGAGACGTATCAATTGGGAACAACAAAGGGCATGACAGATGGTGTGCTACTTCTCACACACAAACCCTTGTCTCTGGATGTGGAGGAAGTGCTTGCTGAACTTCTGTACTACTATCCTAAAACACCCTTGCTGTGTCCATACAGATGAGGACACCAAGATGGACAGTCAGAAGCTCAGAAGCTCAGATGACAATCAGCAAGAAGAACTGGGACAAAAGAAACCACGCAGGAAAGACACGCCTGTACTCAACTCTCCTCCTCTCATACCAGGTAGATGCATTTGCTTGTTTTCATGATTGAATACATTTAAAAAAATATCTTCTTTATCAATCACTTACAGAATTGTAACAAACGTCCTTTTTTGTGATGGTTCTTTGTTCACCAGGGGTAAGGTTAATGAAAGGGGAAACGCGTCTGATTCACTTGGAAGATGAAGAAAAGGAGACAAAGAAATAGCTGTATTTTTAGACTTTCAAAATGTTGCTGTTACTGTTATTTGCTCTGTGTGTGTTAAAGTCTGTAACATTTCTATGGTTAATTTGATGTTTCATATGTTTACAAATTTCTGCAAACTTGTTTTGTTGAAGTTATGTTTTATTCTGAATATTGTAACAAAAAGCATATTTCGTGGCCTACATATCATATACTATTATTATTATTATTATTATTATTATTATTATTATTATTATTATTATTATTATTATGGCTTTGTGAATATGGGAATGCTGTAAAGAGTGTGTGGATCCTGCTGCTTGGTAGTTTGTCACCTCCCACGTCGAAGAGATATACACTGGAGATGCATGGCTTTGCTCCGAGCATCAGTGAGCTTGCTCTCTGCTCCTTTCTTTCGGGGCAGTGAGTAGGAACTGGCACAGTAGCTGGGCTTCTTAGTGAAGCGGATCAAGTACCGCGGCCTCTCACCTGCAAGACAAAAGATCCAGCTGTTAGCTTGAGAGGACCGTAGTATTGATTAGAATATCTGTCTTGCCACATGTTAGGATAGACATGTTAGATGCAGGAATGTAGCTAAAATAAAAACACAGAGTCATCATCTGAGCCCTTTGAGTTTAGATTTATTGGCACAACAGTGCAATAATGGAGCATCTGAAACAAACAGGATCGCACCACCACGTGTCTTTCTTGGTTTGTGATTGTTTCCCCTACTTAAAAAAAAAGGTTTGAACAGGACATTAGTGTGAAGTCTAAATATGTCAAACTTGCAAAGGACACATACAATTAGATCATTATATGGCTTATTCTTTGGAAAGAATGCACAAAACTGAGCTTAAAAAAACATATGATTAAAATAGGTTTTCATTGCTTATGATGCAGTACAGAAGACAACCTGCAGGGGACGGCACTGAGCTGTTTACTAAGCTTCTCCTAATCAAACAAATCCGATCCTGATCATCTAAGTTCGCATTTCACTTTTACCAGTAAGATAATTTATTATTATTATTATTATTATTATTATTATTATTATTATTATTATTACACCTATACACATTTTGCCAGTACAAATTCCAGAGATGTGAGTGAAAACCACACAATGCCATGACAGACGTTGGCAAACATGATTGATCTAAAGACCTGGCAGTGCTTATAAAGTAGCAAAAAAACAACAACTAAAAACTACTTCATTAAGGCAATATTTCACTGTACCATATTTACTGCTGTATTCTATCGAGGATATTCCACTGCACACTGCATGTCACAGCTGATTCCTGATGAGGTGAGTGGTTACTAAGCAAACAGATGCAGTTAACAGGTCTATCTGTCATCTCACCCCTGAGGGCAATAGTACTCTCAGAGTGACCTTTACTGTCAAAAGAAATAGAATTCTAACAGCCATTTGGATTGTAACGGCAGCACTAGGCGTGTGTTTACAGTATTGTGCAAAGGTTTTGCAGGCATTCTTAGTTTTTGCTTATTTTAGATTCTCTGAATTAGTTCATCAGCAGAAAATGGATTTTAAAATGTATAAGAAAAATTATGCATCATTAAATATAGGAGGATAATAATGTCACAAGCAAAGTCTATGAAAGAGCCTTGGACCATGGCGTTTGAGCCAAGAACCATTCTCCAACATGCTTGAACTTCTGAATGGCATCTAACCATTTTCATTATGAAACTGCATGACCAAAGAGAATTAATATTTTCATATTAAATGGTGTCATCATGTCAAAATAGTTATTAATTTATTAATTCATTTTCTGTTTAGTGTTTAATTTCATATGTCATAAAAAAAATTATTTTGCATCGCAAAATCTAGATGTGCCTAATACTTTTGTACAGTACTGTAGTTAACAGGTTATAATGCCATGCCTAATGCTCTGTAACAGCCTACTGAGCTTGCTGGTGAGAGGATATGTGGAAAAATGAAGTCACTCACATTTAATATCAGCATAATCATGAAGAACTATTTGATGTATGCTTACTACATTGCTTAAAACAATACATTTACAGACAGTCAGAGACAGAAAAAGGTGATGTTGGTGACTGCTTTGAGGCATGATTGCCTGGTTTTCACTGAATACTACACAAATAGAAAACAGACTAAATATTTGTCTCATAACACACAATTGACACAAATAATGATTGGCATACAAGGACTGATAATTAGCATATGTTCTTGTGAGAAAACAAAATCTTTCCACAAGCAACTGAAAACAAACAACTTATACTGCATTGAGGTTTTGAAGGATCAGTGGTACAATAAAATGAATTTAAGGCAGTAATTATTGTTAAGCACAATAAACCTCATAAAAACAGCTTGCACAGTATCTCATGAATCTCTTTTCTTCTCAAATTGGTTGTGCTAAGGGGCAAAGGATTAATCTACAAAATAAATCTATTTATCTCTTTGGTAAAGGCAGCAGTAACATTTTACACAGTGAGTTTGTTGACCATTTAACATATACAATAATATAAAAGAAATTAAAAGATGTTATTTATTATTTCTGGTAGTATTTTCCTCGAGTCTTGATGTGCAGCACAGTCAGCATGTGCTTTTGGTTACATTCACCTTTACCATTTGCAATTTGTTCCTATTGGAGAATATCCTCCATATTGTATCATGGCAAAAAAAGTAGTTCATGCGCAATGTTAGATTTTTTAATTTAAAATACAAAACACGATAATATGTATCACAACCATTATGGCTTGGGAATAGCTATCTTGGAGATGCTATGGTGGCTCATATACTTAAGAATTTAATTAAGTGCATCAAAGGAAGTGGCATGATTTTTATTTAATCATTTGTAAGATAAAACAGTCTGAGAACAGCTGGAGCAGCAACTCCAGACATATGAAAAATAAAAATGTTATCCCTCCTATAATACACTTTAATTAAAAAAAAACTTGGTGAACTTATAATGATGCTGACCTTCCACATCGTAATAAGTCGAATGTTCACTGCTGATCGCAGGCATCAGTCTACTGACTGTATCTGTACACAACTGCTTATGAATAAACTTTTCTTATTTATATACAGTAAATATTTACAGAATGCTTGAAAAATCTAACTGACTTTTCAAATCAGATAGTACACGTACTATATTACAAGTTCCCATCAACTGACATTTTTAACAGTGAGGCATAGAACCGTGTTGTACCTAAGATGGCATTGCGGCTTGAACAGTGTCTAGATTTACAAATGCAACTTACCATACTGGGGAAATGGACACACAGCCACAAGTTTGGTCAATAAATTATGAGGTTTAACTGCCCTGCTTTATATATTAAAATATCTTTTCCACGTTTTTTAATTTTTATGTTCACAGGAATATATTGTACCACACAAATCTACATTATTTTGGCAAAATAGAAATGTTACCCAAATGGCACCTATCAGATTTACACTTTTTTTTTTTAGCTTTTCACACAATTTAAGCATTTAGAACTAATTTACTGGCAAATAAAATAATCAACAGCAAAAAAAAAAAAAGGTCTATGACCAAAGCGACATTTTACAGACACAATCTAATGTTTTATCAGACACATGAGATCACATCAATCAGCAAACATGTGCAGTAAATAAAAGCGTTTGCAAGGACGCACATTTACTGAATACTGTTAGAGTTAGTGAAGTCCTGATTAGCATATTTTAAAACAGGACACAATGCATATCAACCAGGTAGTTTCATACAGAGAATAACAACATAACAAATTTAAGCGGACATTCTTCAGCTTGTTTTTCCATACAAATGTGCATTTAGCTCTGGGTTCTGTCGCAGGAAGAGCATTCCAGTGAGGATCAAAGCTCATGTCAGCTGGCTGTGTGTGAGTTCTAGGCTGTGTCTGTGCATGTACCCGTCTCTGGCAATGTCTGTACTGCTCTGCAACATCTGCAGCTTTATAGGCATGCCAGTCTGCTATGTGTGCATGAGTCTGTGTGTGTGTGTGTGTGTGTGTGTGTGTATACACGTGTATACGTGTAAGTACATCATCTCTAGGGAGATCTCAGCTGGGAGGGGATACCACGATGGCCATACTGCCATATGCTCCCTTCTGGCTCCAATGCTAATAGACTCTCTATGCCTCTCTGGCAACACCCACTGGGCTAATATGACCCTGTACTGGGTTAACTCTAGGCCAAGCTTTTAACGCTGAACCCTTTTTGGGTCTCATTGTAATATTGAGCCTGACAAACATTCCAGCAGAAGCAGGAGAGTATTAGGCAACAAAAGGAAAATTATAAAAGTAAAAAAAGGAAAGTCTATTTCCAAAAGAAAAAAGAAAACAAAAACAAAACAAAATAAAAAAATCAGTTCTATAAATATCAAAGCAGACACCAGATGGTGCCATCATGCAGGCGTGAAAGTGTTGCCCAGCAGATGGAGTCCTTGTTGAAAAATGAAAGAGTGGTTAATGTGCATCAGGCGTGGCGGCAGCTGCAGCATTGGCTACAGTGGAGGTGGCTGAACTTTCATGAGTGCTGTGCTCCTCGTCTGCATCTGTAGAAAAGAGGAGATATATGGCACATTTAATGGCACGGGTGCCTTCTCCTGAGCTGCTGGGTGAAGAAATGGGATGAAATGACAGGAGTGTTATTAGGAGGCTGTAATTACAGCACATATCTGTGACACAATGGTACAAACCCACACAAACTCAACATGATTGCATTTTAGTTTATTGTGAGCTTACACTATTGATCACCTCAGGAAATGGAACTTGTTGCTCTGTAGATGTGATGATGATGATGATGATGATGATGATGCACAAAACTGCAATCTCAATAAACAGCCCCTCCAGATTTAAAAAAAAAATATTTCCAAGCATGTAAGTGGAAGAGAGATGGCCAAGCTAAACTTCACCAACAACAGCGTACAAAGCAAACAACCATATTCTTTCTTTTGTGTAGATGAGACATGCCTTGAGTTTCGGCTGAAATATCTAAATAGTGGCTGCCTCAACGGCTATGGAGAAGCTGTGTAATGTTATGGAGAATCTGAGTGATGCTGACTCATGGGTGGGGAAAAGGAAATGCTAGAATTACCATCCGAGCTCTTTGTGTCACTGTCGTCACTGTCGGGTAAGTCCAGCTCTTCCCCTGACATTCAGATAAAAACCCAGTTACATGTTTATATACTACTCATACCACGTTTGGTGAATTACACCTGTTATTTCTACATCCAAGCATAGAACACCTCTAGCAATACCAACCACGTGCCATCAGAATCCTGTATTGTTCATTCATTTAAGGAAGAATAAACACAAAAGGGAGAAATAGTTGGCATCAATACGCAAGTTGTTTTAGTGTGTTTTTTAGTCTGGAGAAATATAATATATTCAGTATGTCTGATGCTGAACACAGAGAGAAATCAGATCTAATATGAAATTTTCTACACGTACCATTTTGAACTTGCTGGCTATTGTCTGTATCACTGCTGGTGTCCGGATCTTTTGCATCCACCTGCTCATTAGCAGCCTCTGGTTTCGCTCCATTCACTCCCCCTGGGTCCTTATTGCCCTCCACCTCCTTGGGCTGCTGTTCTGTAGGCTCTTTCTTATCCACTTTGTCCTTGGTGGAGTCTGCTGGAGCTGGTTTTGTGTCCCTCTGTTTGCAGACTGTCTTGCATTCTGTGAATGATAAATCTTTCTTGTCTTTGTTGGGTGATTTTTCTTTTGGGTCTTTCTCAGTCTTGTCTTTGTCCTGTGTGGTGTCCGTTTTCTCTTCACTTGTGTCCTGTTTCCTTTCAGCCTCTTTCTCATTGGCCTTCTCTTCTTCCTCCTTTTTGGCCTTTTCCTCTATACGTATGAGAAAACATGACATATAACACATAAACCCAATTTGGTATGAACGTTGTCATGCCAAACAATGTCTCAATATCTAAATTAAAACAAATCTGTCAAAAGGTTTCTTTCAAGTTAAACCCTGCAGATGCAGGCACCTTTGGCTGCCTGGGTTTTCCACTTCTCTCTGTTCTGATGCACTTCTTCATTCCAGGTAGCCTTGAAACTCTTGAAGTCAACACTAAGCAGGGAGCAGTTGTGAGCAGTGCTGCCCTCTGAGCCAGTGCTCTTCACATTGGCCCGCTTGCCATCAGATGGGATGTTATTCAGGCTGTAAATATAGATATTTTCACACAAAAATGAACCTTTTGATGATTGTTGTAATTTATATTACCATAATTTATATTTTTGGTTTCTAACAGTCTACCAAGTCATGCCAACTATTACAGCTTGACATTGGGAGAATCCTCTACATGACTATAATAGGACTATATAGTACCCACTGGAACACTTTCAGCCAACCTAATGTAGGAAGCTCTATTAAAAAAAAAGACACATAGCAGAGCTGTATCCTGGCTGTTTAAAAGTGTTTATAGACCTCTAATAATTGTATCAAAAGTATCTATGACTGATTTACTCAACCCTGCCGCCTTTTCTGCTAAAGGAAACTGAGGTGGTGTGCTGAAGGGGAAGCTTGTCAGTGTTTTCACTGCAATTGCAAATTGCTTTGCAGGCAGCAAAAAGCTCTTTTACAAAAAAATTTCTTTAGAGCAGTTTATTTGGATGATACAGAGCTGAATTGGAACACTTAATGAGGGACACAGCAGAAGCCTGAAGAGGTTTGTGTGTATGGAACACCGTAAAATTGAAGCAAGGGATGATGATAATCTTCTTGCAAACATCCATGTGATATTTAAGCTTCTTTATCTAGCTAAACTATCACCATCACACACAAAAAGAAAGGCAGAGACAAACAGACATTAGTGAAAAAAAAATAAATGCACTTTAAAATAATATGAAATATGTCTAAGTATGTTTTATATACTAATACAATTTACTTACAATGTACTTAATTAACATAAAAAATGTGTGAAAAATGTGCTAAAATGTGTAATCTTAAATGCTAAGAACTATATTTGCTCATACATAAATTAAATCAAACTGTATTATAGTATCATAAATACATATAAATCATAAATACATTTAAATGCATTTGTTTTACTTATAGGTATTATATTAAAATATTATTTAATTACAAAATTGGCATTTAGAATGACTTCTTCTTAGAGGAGGGGTGTTTATTGTTAGTCACATTTGTAATGTGATGCTTACTGAGAACAATTAATGCATTTGTCATTTGTACATTATAAACATGTGCAATGTTTAAAACAGTAGAGCTTGCAAAATACATATTAACATGGCATCAACTAAAAGATCTGTGGAATGATTGAGGAAATATAAAGATGGAGAAAGCGCTAGATTTCTAGATTGCCAGCCCCCCCTTTAAAGAATCCTGAGTAGGAGCTGTTGAATAGCCAGACCTCTAAAGAGGTCAAGGAGGAACCTTGCACTCCATAGTGTGCCAGGATAAGCTCCTGTGAACTGTATCACAAGGTCTTTGCAGGAGACGTGAAAGGATTCAATTAAAGACCTGCTTGAAGCAGGTAATTACAGATAGGTGGATTTGTAGGGTGAAAGTGTGAAAAACTGAATCTGGGCATGGACGTGAAGAATGATATAATTGTCACAAAGTGAACAAAGTTGACAGTGTGAATGATCAATTAATTATCAGTGTATTAGAATGCCTTTGCCTACAAAGCGCAGGAAGGATGATGGAATATGACTCTTGAGGGTTGAAGACTTGCCGGATTCAAGAGTGTCTTTTTTTTTTTTATTTCTGTTACCCAAATAAGTGAATAGCATGATAGCATGGATTAGAAGCTGAAGTATAAACATTTCTGGTAAAGAAGGAGAAAAGGTGGAAAGGAAGAATAAGAGTACAGAATGATTTTATGCCTAGAGAAATGTACAAAGCAGGGATGAGTACAGGCTGGGCTATAATAAGAGCTCTTCAAAGCCTTAGTATGCTGTCACCTTGTCATAAAGGCTATGTAATTGTGCTTTGAAAAGAGATTCCTTGTTCTATGTTAGTGGTTCTTACATCAAAATATTGCAAAGCATGCTGGGTTTTTTTCTTGAATCTTTCAATTAAAGTCAACTGAATATGCTTCTGAACTGAACCGGCAAGACACCATCTCCAAAATGGTGATGCTGTTGACATGGCTATGGGTCTATCAGTGCAGTGAAATTGTTTCACAGTGGGCATGTCAGTGTGGTGATATCATTTTGTTTACCTCATTGTTTACCTTTCACACAGCCATTGAGGTAAAGTGAAACATTTTTTTTTTTTTTACAGCCGTTTGCATGTAGATTGTTTTGGACATTTACACATTCAGTGGTGGCTGAAATGGAATTCAGGGAGATCAGTACAGAAGCAAGGAAGTGGGTAAATAGAGAGCATGCTTGCCCAACTGGGTGTGTAGAAATGTGGTATGATTTCAAACAGAGAAAAATGCTGATGGCAAAAGCTCTTGATCTGATGTTTTAATTTACAAGATAAGCAGAAAAATCTGAAGGAAATGTAGAAATGTTGCTGCTTGTGGAATAACAGAGATGAAAATTTATAGAAAGTAAACAAGGAAGAAGGTAGAGATAGGTATTTCTTCCAAACTTTCTTCCAAACTTCAGTTATTTTTTTGATAATGTATTTTTTCCATAAACACTGATAGATATATAAGTGCTATCTGTATGTTTGAAAACATATTGTCACACCAGGAGTGTTCCTGTTATTCTTCATGTGCAGGTAATACAAGGTAATAAAAGTGTCCTTGTCTAACCTCCTTAGGTTTTTTCCTGTCTTGTTATACCCCTTGATTGCTTCTTCATAGATCCATAAGGGTTTACGGCCAAGTATATTTTCTTATGCTCTTAAGTACATAGATTCTAGTAAAATAAAATCTATCAAAATAAAAATGTAAAAGTGCTTTTTTGAAGACTGAAAGCTATGACACTGGCTGTCATATGTGTAATATTGAATGCATTAATGAGCATTCAAACATATAGGTGTGTCTGGTTTTCTACACTGGCAGCTTTTCATGAGCTGTGTGTACATGAAAGTGAATAAAATTAACTTGTACTTAGCATGAGGTATATGTGTGATGATTAATAAATCAGACAAGAACAGCAACATCCTTAATTATGTATGATAGTTCCACTCCTCAGTCCAGTTTAGGTGACTGTGTAAAACACACACACACACACACACACACACACACACACACACACACACACACACTTATACATTTATTGCATTTCAGCCCTGCACTAGTGACTGTACAGATGCCTTCATTACCAATTGTCAAGCATGACCATATAAAGCTAAAACATGTACATCAGGTCATACTTATTTGTCCAACTCATTCAGCACTTTAGTTTAGAGGGGCTGATGGATAAATGATTTAGTTTTATGTATAACTACACTAGCTCACCTGGAACGTCTGAAGCCAGCCAGCCCTGAGTGTGATGCCTCGTCAATGAGTGGAGTCACTATTTTCTCTGCCATGTCTGACAGCACAGTGAACGTGGGCTCCACAATGAAGTCAATAAAGCCTGAAGGTTGGAAAAAAACAAGTACATTCTCCTGATTCCAGTTGTTATTGTACTACAATGGAGAGAGGAGCAGGCATACAACCCGCACTCACCAATCTGAGACTGGGGCACCATGGTGGACTTGCGGTCACAAAGAGGAGAGAAAGCAAGGCCCAGTTCTGCCTCTTTATCCCCCTGGAATATACACCATTCATTATGTCACAATAAAGTGATGTTCACAGATTGCGATTGTTATAAATTGAACATTTTCAATTTCAATTCAATTTATTTGTATATCATTTCTAACAATGGACACTGTCTTAAAGCAGCTTTACAGAAGTATAGAAACTCCTGTTTGGGCATTCGGGCAAATAGAGAAAGTCTGTGTAATTAAGCAGAACTTGTGTAACAAAGATTTTTTTCTATATTCCAGTGTATATAGCATATATCTCCATAAATTAATTGTATTATCACATCTAGAGCTTGGACTGCTTTGCTCTTGTCTTTGAGATTCCAAAATAGGTCCAAGGTTTAAGAGAGCAAACACCTGACAGAAGTAGTTACAGTATGACTAACAGAAACAAAAGAGCAACAACTGAAAAGAAAGAACAGAGCAAACAGTGCAAATGAGTTTTCTGGCTTTAGAATGAAGACAAAAAAAGACAAGCAGACCAACATAAGCTGTAATGAGAAAAGAACAAATTGCTAAGTTTAGGACTTGCACCTAAATGTTTGTCTATACCTGAATGACCAATGACATTTTCCTGGACAAAAAACATATTCTGAAAAAAAAAGACAAGAGGTAAAGGAGGCCATCTCTATCAAACTGAAATAATCTGATCTGCAACACCAACCAATTCAATCCAATTCACACCAAGCCCTGTGTAGCATCAAACTGATTTTAATTTCCGGTTTGTATTGGTTTGTATTGTATTGTATTGTATTGTATTGTATTGTATTGTATTGTATTGTATATTGTTTCATTATTTTGTCTACAATTTGGCAATGTCATTCCAATTCCTACAGATGAATACCCACAGTTATCATTCCTAATAAGGCTATAAGGCTGCAATATTAAACTCTCAAAAAGATTTTGCCTAACGGTTGCCGATAAATCTTCCACTGTACACTGCACAATGGTGTGTAGCTAGCAGGTTTGAGAGAATATATTTTTTTTTTACTGACAATGAGTAATTTGCTCCTGGCATTGATATTAAATTTGATTAGTGGTAAAGACTTATTAGATATTATCTTAGCACATCTTAGTTAATTTTTGTACTCATAAGAGCAGCATTTCATCCTGTGAAATGCCTCATTACTTCACCACATTAGCAAGCTTATGATACACATATCAATTACAATTATAAAGACATAAGGCCACTTAGATGCAGGGGAAAGTGTAGATAAAACACTTATTATTCTTCTGTGAGCATGGTGTGGGCAATTGCTTGTAGGTGAATAGAATACAGGCTTGGCCAATATATATTTTTATCTAAAATAATAATTTCTATCTAAAAAGGTTACGCAATAACTTCCTTTTTCGTTAATACAACCATGCTGAAATAAAGATACCTTAGAAAAGTACCTTAGTACTTATAACAGAAAAAAATATTTAATAGTCAAATGGTAGTTTCCTCTTTTTCCCTTTTAATTAATAATTCTCTCCAAAGCCTTTCTATCTTATGCTGCAACATCATGAAGACAGTTTAATCAAAAATTGTGCTGTGTTGGAGTATTGAAAGAAAGGATTTGCGAAACTAATTATATTACAAATAGACTGCTTTTAAACATCATTAAAAGACATTAAAGTGTTAACTTTGGCAGAGTTGTTAATGGGCTTAGAGAATATGCAGGTGTTCAGATTCCAATGTAGCAATTATTTTGGTCAATCACTTCATTAATAGGGTGCAAAGATAGATCAGATGAAGCTAATGTTCCTGGAAGTGAGGAGCTAGTGAATATTAAGTAAGAGTAGGATTATACCACAGTGGAAAGGGATTATGATTGCTGAATGGAAATGAGGATGTATTTGCTCTCTGAATGAGATTAATTCCTCCTTTGCACTGACATTTGGGAATCTTGCAGACTTTGTTGGGAACCTTCTTGGTTTGAATTTTCAATTACAGTTTTAATTACAACTGTGTTTCCAATGGTGGGTTAAGGTGCCTTGTTCCCATCAGAAAAGTAGAAATAATCCTCTAGCTGCCACATACAATTAGGGTGGATGTGAACTTTTTATAGTCCCTGAAAAAAACAAAATCCTAGATGATAACAGCACCACCAAAAGAATAGTTTTGGGTAAATCTGTGTACTAAGGGTTTCCTGGACTGCTTAGAATGTAGGACTATGTGGCCTCACTGATGAATCTTGTGAAAAGTCAGGAAAGGCATATAACAAGTGGAGAGACCGGCCATGGTCAGGGCATCTTGTCTCAGCATGCTGTCTTGCTCACAACCAGCAACATGCACTAGCAAAATCCTGGTGTAGATGCCACTCTGCACCCAGATGAACCCAAATAAACATACCCATTTGTCTCAACATTGCACCCAATGCACTACTGTGCAGCTCTGGATGAACTGGCAGTGCAGAGTGAGCCCTGTGTAGCGAGGTGGGGAGAACCTCTATATCTACCCTGATGGTTGATATAGCTGACAGAACACTGATTGAACAAACCAGCATATGATGTTATATGTGAACTAGCAAAAAGAAATTTAGTATCAGACACACCACCTTGAAAAACAGCTGGTTGATATTGCTTGAATCCAGCGGGACATGTCCTCAGTGTTGCTGTAGCATGACACTACTCTGCAATCTGTGAGGAAGGTGTCTGTAGGGATTCTTCACAATTCAGTGGGACACCACTCCCACTGAACTCTTTCTGCTACAACCTGCCATGCCAAGCCATGCTTTGGCTGGTACTATAATGTACATTACTGTCTGTCATGTTTTTCCGTCCAGGTAAAGGGTGATAGCCCACTTTCAGGCATGCCTGTTGTTCTAGCACACCTAGGGGGATAACTGATCCAGCTGCTGGCACCAGTCCAAATATCCTTGCCAGATTGTGGCACCATTTGTGGCAGTCTGGCTAAGTCTGATACAGACGCTTTGGTGAAGCACATAGCCCCATATTCTGGCTCCACTGCCAGGACTAAAGTGTCAATCACAATCCCTTACATCCTCATTTGCCATCTGCAGATTGGAGAGACTGTGACACTGACTGTAGGAATGTAAATCTTGCAACATTTTTATCCACTGTGAAGGAAAACGACCTACATGTATTGAGAAAGTGGATGTTTTTGTGAAGCCAAAAACCAAAACCTTCACCAGCCACTAAGCACTGAATGTAGAAGAAATGCTAAAGCTGGGCCTGACATAAGGGTACATGCTGCTCACTGAAAAGAATTAAGTTGAATAAATTAAAGAATTAACAGCAATAAATAGAATGTAGAATATTAAGGTTCTTTCTGCCACATTATCAATGTTTGCTACAAGCTCTGCAGACAGTTAGTTGGTGGAAATCTTAATAGAAGCTCAATAGACTCAGCAGAAGAAAATAAGAAATAATGCTGCACTAATTAAACTTAACTCTAAAGTGAATAGAGTTCGCAAATTAGTAATAAATATGAGTTACTAATGTTGGCCAAGGGAACACCACTGTACTATGCTATAAATGTTGGCAACAATGTAAGAAGAAATGCAGAAGGAGACATGAGAACTGCATGAAAATTGCATTACTCTCACCATCTAGAGAATACAAAACTTTTTAGTGAAGGCAAATCATTGGTACTGTGGAGAGAAAACTTTCACCTATACAGGACTCATAGAGAGTTGATAATCTGCATACAAGCAATAATAACTAACTAAATCCTTGCTAGTAATACAAATGAGGTTTAGCATTGAAACTTAACAAATGCAGGGTTAATAATGCTAACAAGTGACTAGCTAAAGGCAAGGCATTAAAGCTAACCAGCAAAAAATGACTCAGTAATAAATGCGATGGAAATGTGATAGAAATCTGTAGCATTATTTAAAACAAAAGCATTCACCGATGTAGAAAAGAAGAAGAGGAGGCTTTTTCCAGAATTGTAGAACAAAATAACTGCAGCTCTGACTGTAGCTGTGAGGCAGCTAAATACTGAATATGTGTAGTCTAGTACATGCATAGGCAAGGAAAAATAGATGGGCTAATGGCTGTATGACAGCCATATTTTTTGTGCTGCTATTTGGAAGATCTTGTTATGTGTGTACACATACACAAATAGGTATCCAGGTGTTTCACACTGCCCCCTACGGCATTTAAGCAAGGTAAACATTTGGTTTCACACACACTGTAGTCATTAATCGAATGAACAGCTATGGCTTATAATAGTGTTGTTGGCAAAAGAAATAACCACAAGGCTGCAAGTGCAAATTTCTTTCAAACCTAATGAAGATGAATGGAATATGTGGCATGTGTAAAGAAGGGAACAAACCTGTCTGAAAAACTCCTCCAGCAGAGATGCGGTCCAGCGGTGATGCAAATCCCAATTTTTGGCAGGGTGGCTGATGTCCGCAGTGTGTAGTAACAATGATAAAGCCTTTGGTTTGTCAATCCTACAGACCACAGCATAAATGACTCATCTGATCATTCTCTCAACATTCAGCTTGGATTGCTTTATTATAAATAGTTCTGTTAAAGGGTAAACACTTACGCCTCTGGTGACTGCAGGAAGTTCTTCATGGCTTTGATCTGCTGGAAATGACAGGACATGTCTGTGGCCAAAACCATCTCAACTACCAGTGTTCGGAACTCTCTAAAGGCAGTGAGACAGTAAAAAGAAGAGTGAAATGGTAGCTTTTACACACACACACACACACACACACACACACATTAGTACTTATATGTTATTTATGCTGATTAAATCTAATCCCTTACCTCCAGTCATCTTTTGATAAATTATAGAGAATATTCATTTCATCGTCCTCCTGTAAGAGTCGATAAGCAGAACTCACGTGATGGTTCTCCTGCACTGCACGGTCATTGTACAATATTGCAGTGTCTGATCTAATGAAATACATAAAACATAATATGTCCTGGGCCATTCACAATTTTGGACTAATCAGTTCTTTCTAAAAAAAAAAATAATACTTGATACCTTGTTTGTATGTGGAAATTGTTAGTGGTCCCGGTGTGTTCATAATCATGTATTGATGCTGCAAATATCATCGCAAAGATTTCTAATTCTGTCAGCCAGTGCTGCAAAAAAAGAGAAAAGAACTCAGGAAGAAGAGGGAGTGTGCTTCTATAACAAAAATACCTCCAAAGTCACTATGTCATATGTCATAATATAGCTTGGATAAGCTAGTTTGTTTTCCTGTTTTACAATTTTTTACAAACCTTTTTATTGTCACCAAAATGACAGTCAAATATTTCACTTATTTCTAATTGACCAACTTTAGAACACAGATTTCCATATGTGGTCTTAATATTATGTTTCTAAGTGTTATCTGCAGTTATCAGATATTAGACATTAAGGTTTAACATGAAAACCTTGTTGGCCCCCTTCCTGATTTCTTATTTTTTTGCATGTTTGTCACACTTTAATGTTTCAGATAATCAAACACATTTAAGCATTAGTCAAAGATAACACAAGTAAACACATCATGCAGTTTTTAAATGAAGGTTTTTATTATTAAGGGAAAACAAAATCCAAAACTACATGGCCCTGTGTGAAAAAGTGTTTGCCCCCTAAGTCTAATAACTGGTTGGGCCACCCTTAGCAGCAACAACTGCAATCAAGCGTTTTCAATAACTTGCAATGAGTCTGTTACAGCGCTGTGGAGGAATTTTGGCCCACTCATCTTTGCAGAATTGTTGTAATTCAGCCACATTGGAGGGTTTTCGAGCATGAACCACCTTTTTAAGGTCATGCCACAGCATCTCAATCGGATTGAGGTCAGGACTTTGACTAGGCCACTCCAAAGTCTTCATTTTGTTTTTCTTCAGCCATTCAGAGGTGGACTTGCTGGTGTGTTTTGGATCATTGTCCTGCTGCAGAACCCAAGTTCGCTTCAGCTTGAGGCCACAAACAGATGGCCGGACATTCTCCTTCAGGATTTTTTGGTAGACAGCAGAATTCATGGTTCCATTTATCACAGCAAGTCTTCCAGGTCCTGAAGCAGCAAAACAGCCCCAGACCATCACACTACCACCACCATATTTTACTGTTGGTATGATGTTCTTTTTCTGAAATGCGGTGTTACTTTTACGCCAGACGTAATGGGACACAGACCTTCCAAAAATTTAAATTTTTGTCTCGTCAGTCCACAGAGTATTTTTCCAAAAGTCTTGGGGATCATCAAGATGTTTTCTGGCAAAACTGAGATGAGCCTTTATGTTCTTTTTGCTCAGCAGCAGTTTTCGTCTTGGAACTCTGCTATGCAAACCATTTTTGCCCAGTCTCTTTCTTATGGTGGAGTCATGAACACTCACCTTAACTGAGGCAAGTGAGGCCTGCAGTTCTTTGGATGTTGTTGTGGGGTCTTTTGTGACCTCCTGGAGTGGACTAGTCAAAGTCCTGACCTCAATCCGATTGAGATACTGCGGCATGACCTTAAAAATGTGGTTCATGCTCTAAAACCCTCCAATGTGGCTGAATTACAACAATTCTGCAAAGATGAGTGGGATAAAATTCCTCCACAGCGCTGTTACAGACTCATTGCAAGTTGCTTGATTGCAGTTGTTGCTGCTAAGGGTGGCCCAACCAGTTATTAGGCTTAGGGGGCAAACATTTTTTCACACAGGGCCATGTAGTGTTGGATTTCATTTTCCCTTAATAATAAAATCCTTCATTTAAAAACTGCATGATGTGTTTACTTATGTTATGTTTGACTAATATTTAAATGTGTTTGATTATCTGAAGCATTGAAAGTGTGACAAACATGCAAAAAAAAAAATCTTGGAAGGGGGCCAACACTTTTTCACACCACTGTACATGTCCAACAAATGGTTGAGGAGAGCCTAGAGGGCTAAGGGCAAAAAAGGGGGGAGGGTGGTGGGTGGTCACCATTGCAGTGAACACTTGCACACACTCACACACATTCACACACTACAGACAATTTGGAGATGCCAATCAGCCTCCAACACATGTCTTGGGGAGGAAACTGGAGAACCTGGCAGAAAATTCTTGAAGCATGCGTGAACATGCAACCTCTGCTCACTAAAATATTTATATTTAATATTTAAATAATCATTTATTTTAATGAAATTAGGTTGATTGACTGACTGACTTATAACAATGTTGTATTCTATGATCGTTTTCTAGGTAGTTGAATAGATCTGTGCTGGTGCAGTCAAGTTAGCAGCTTTACATTAAAACCGTTACTAAAGAAAATTATAACAGGTGAGTTCCCACCCAGTGTTTCTGGGATAGGCTCTGGATCCACCATGACCTTGACTAGACTAAAGTGGATAGTGAAGATGAATGAATAAACAAGCGGCCTTTCAGTTTTTTTAAATACTGTAGATACAAAACAAACAAACAAAAACACATTTGTGTTTTAAAATTTGTAATAAGAAAAAATATTTAATATCATATAAATATTTACCCTTTGCCATTTTAAAAGTTTTACTACACAATAAATGTGTTGTAGAAGAATGACTAATCATACTTAATGATATATTACTATCATTCTTCTCAAAGCCAATTTAATGGCAACACACATCACTGAGGGGTTAATGAGCATGACTCTAACACTGCCAGGCCTCATTCTGAGGAAGTCAGGGGAGATTAACACCCAATCGATATGCACCTGAGCACAACAATGTGGTGTGAGCCAAGCGTTCATTCTACTTCGCCTTCCCTACGGAAGCTTGCTTTCATACCCCATATATTCTGCTCTGTCAGTTTTAATGTATTTCACACTCATATATATGGACCAACACACACAAGTAAATGCAGGTCTACAGGTCATAGGCTCTAAGCTGTTAGGTTTACCTACCACCATGCCTGTCTTAAGCAAAAAGTAGTGTACAGTCTGAGTAACATCTGCTGCATGGACAAGGTTATGGTAGGGGTTTTTGTGTTTAGTGTAGCCCACTTCCAGAGCCTCTACAAACGACACCAGTGCAGAGATGGGGATCTGAAGAATTTTAAAACAGCACAGACACATGAAACAGACATATGTTTGTAAAAAAAAAACAGAACCGTTATTGTCTGTTTTACAAACTGTGCTCACATATACAGCACATCCAACTATATGTTGATTGACCTAACATTCTGCAATGCACAGTTAGAAAACAAAAAAGGAAAATAACATTTACTTCAAATGGCTTACCTTGAAGCGATTGATTAGATCATATCTTGTGAGGAGCTCGTAAAATATAAATTTTAGTGCATGATCTCCGCTGGCATCATTCAGCGCAAACACATCAAATGACCATGTATCCACATGCTAAAAGAAAAATCACAATCAGACTCTTATTAGATATAAAAATATCATTCTATTCAGGGTGACATTGTGTCTTGCATGTAATATGGGAATTATCAAATATAGAATTTGTTGTTGATTTGTTAGTGACCATGTCCTTTTTTGTTTATTCATATGGGCTGACATTTCTAAGATGATGAGATTTTCAGAACTGATTTATATACACAAGGTTTCAAAAACCTAAATTGTATAGTGTGATTAGCTAATCATCATTACAATAAAGATAAGGGGATGAGGCAAGAGAGAGTGAACATTCTCAGTGAACCTGTGGACATTCTCTATAAAATTCAAGTAGGAGCTGCTGGACTTATTAAACGAATTCCAATAATAACGCACAGCAACCAAACCGCACCACACAATGCCTGTGGCTAATTTATTGAACTAACTTATTTCCTTTCCACTTTGTTTTTCCTTCAGTCTGAAATAAAGTTCCACATAGATTTGACAGCGCTGCACAGATAACATCTGAAATATGGCACATAAAATATTTAAATTTCAAATTTGAAAGGTTTCTCCTGTGCTCAGTCTCTGTCAGAGGCAAGAGGCTTAGAGGACCCTGGGGTGCAGACCAATGGCAACACCATGCCTCTATTGCTGAAGCCCAGAGAACAAAATAAATCAGTCAGACATCCTGGGCCAAGCAGAATATCAGCGGGTAAGACATCATATCCAATCCAAAGTTATACTTGTCAAATCCACTGGCATGTTTTTACTAGCAAAGACTGGGGAAGCTATACAAAGTAAATAACCCTGACAGATTCAGATAATGCTAATAGATAATGCTAAGGCTAATAGATATTGATGTGAGATGCTAGATGATCCCGCACTGCTTTTTCAGTGGTTATAGAGAAGATGGAAATGGAAAATTAATTACATGGAAAATACGCTGTGTATGCTTATTATTTCTGTTACAGCTGTATATTATTTCTTCATCTATTTTACAGGTGAACTCTTTCAGGCCTTTGGCTTGCCATATAAATCAGATCAATTTTGCACTTTGGTTGATTAAACAGTTGTGCTTGATTTGCTGTGATTCTGACATCTCCCAGTAGAGCAATTATTTTCCTCTGGTACTGAGCACAGTCTTCTTCTTCTTTCGGCTTTTCCCTTCAGGGGTCGCCACAGCGAATCATCTCTCTCCACCTATCCCTATCTTCTGCATCCTCAACCCTTGCACCCACTAGCTTCATATCCTCATTTATTACATCCATATACCTCCTCTTTGGCCTTCCTCTTTGCCTCCTGCCTGGCAGCCCCATGTCCAACATTCTCCTACCAATATACTCACTGTCCCTCCTCTGAACATGTCCAAACCATCTTAATCTGGCCTCCCTAACTTTGTCCCCCAAACGTCCAACATGAGCTGTCCCTCTGATGTACTCATTCCTAATCCTGTCCAATCTTGTCACTCCCAAAGAGAACCTCAACATCTTCAGCTCTGCTACCTCTAGCTCTGACTCCTGTCTCTTCCTCAGTGACACTGTCTCTAAACCATACAGCATGGCCGGTCTCACCACTGTCCTGTACACCTTCCCCTTGATTCTCGCTGATATTTTCTGATCACACAGAACTCCCGACACCTTTCTCCACCCATTCCAACCTGCCTGCACTCGCTTCTTCACCTCTTTCCCACACTCTCCATTACTCTGGACTGTTGACCCCAAGTACTTAAACTCCTGTACCTTCTTCACCTCTTCACCCTGTAACCTTACTGTTCCACTTCCCTCCCTTTCATTCACACACATGTACTCAGTCTTACTACGACTGACCTTCATTCCTCTTCTCTCCAGCGCAAACCTCCACCTCTCCAGGTTTTCCTCCACCTGCTCCCTGCTCTCACTACAGATCACAATGTCATCTGCAAACATCATTGTCCAAGGAGACTCCTGTCTGACCTCCTCTGACAACTGGTCCATCACCATAGCAAACAGGAAGGGGCTCAGAGCCGATCCCTGATGCAGTCCCACCTCCACATTGAACTCCTCTGTCTGACCTACAGCACACCTCACCACTGTTCTGCTCCTCTCATACATGTCCTGCACCACTCTGACATACTTCTCCGCTACTCCTGACTTCCTCATACAGTACCACAGCTCTTCTCTTGGCACCCTGTCATACGCTTTCTCCAAGTCTACAAACACACAGTGCAACTCCTTCTGACCATCCCTATACTTCTCCATCAAAATCCTCAGAGCAAAAATTGCATCCGTTGTGCTCTTTCTGGGCATGAAGCCATACTGCTGCTCACAAATTTCCACTACCTTCCTTAACCTAGCTTCCACTACTCTTTCCCATACCTTCATTGTATGGCTCATCAACTTTATCCCCCTATAGTTACTGCAACTCTGCACGTCACCCTTATTCTTAAAGATCGGCACTAACACACTTCTTCTCCATTCCTCAGGCATCCTCTCACTCTCTAAAACCCTGTTGAACAAATTAGCTAAAAATTCCACTGCTGCCTCTCCCAGACACTTCCAGACCTCCACCGGAATGTCATCAGGACCAACTGCCTTCCCACTTTTCATCCTCTTCAAAGCCTTCCTGACTTCATCCTTTCTAATCTTATCTACTTTCTGTTCCACAGAGTTCACCCCTTCTACTCTTTTTTCCCTCTCATTTTCCTCATTCATCAGCTCCTCAAAGTATTCCTTCCATCTCCTCTGTACACTCTCCTCACTTGTGAGCACCCTTCCATCTCTATCCTTAATAACTCTAACTTGCTGCACATCCTTCCCATCTCGATCCCTCTGCCTAGCTAACCTGTACAAGTCCTTCTCTCCTTCTCTAGTGTCTAACCTAGTGTACAACTCTTCATATGCCTTCTGCTTGGCCTTAGACACCTCCCTCTTCACTCTGCGCTGTAACTCCTTGTATTCCTGTCTATTCTCTTCAGTCCTGTCCATGTCCCACTTCTTCTTGGCTAACCTCTTCCTCTGGATACTATCCTGAACTTCCTCATTCCACCACCAAGTCTCCTTATCTTCTTTCCTCCTTCCAGATGACACACCCAGCACCTTTCTCCCTGTCTCCCTGATCACTTCTGCTGTAGTTTCCCAGTCATCTGGCAGCACTACCTGACCACCCAGAGCCTGCCTCAACTTCTGTCTAAATTCCTCACAACATTCCTCCTTTTTCAGCTTCCACCACTTGGTTTTCTTCTCTATCTTTGACCTCTTCGTCTTACAGACCATCAAAGTCATCCTACACACCACCATCCTATGCTGTCTGGCTACACTCTCTCCCACTACCACTTTACAGTCACTAATCTCTTTCAGATTGCCTCTTCTACATAGGATGTAGTCTACCTGTGTTCTCCTACCTCCACTCTTGTAAGTCACTCTATGCTCCTCCCTCTTCTGAAAATAAGTGTTAACCACACCCATGTCCATCCTCTTAGCAAAGTCCACTACCATCTGTCCTTCAAGGTTCCTTTCCTTAACTCCAAACTTGCCCATCACCTCCTCATCACCTGTGTTCCCCTCGCCAACATGTCCATTAAAATCCGCTCCTATCACCACTCTCTCACCCGTGGGAATACTCTCCATCACCTCATCTAATTCACTCCAGAATCTCTCTTTCTCCTCTAACTCACAGCCTACCTGTGGGGCATAACCACTAACAACATTCAACATCACCCCTTCAATCTCTAACTTCAGACTCATCACCCTGTCTGACACTCTCTTCACCTCCAGGACATTCCTCACAAACTCCTCCTTCAGGACCACACCTACCCCATTTGTCTTACTATCCACACCATAATAAAACAGCTTGAATCCTGCTCCTATACTACGAGCCTTGCTACCCTTCCACCTGGTCTCCTGTACACACAGTATATCCACCTTCCTTCTCTCCATCACATCAGCCAGCTCTCTACCTTTCCCTGTCATAGTACCAACATTCAGAGTTCCTATTCTCAGTCCTACACTCTTAACTTTCCTCTTCTCTCTCTGTCTGCGCACTCTCCTCCCTCCTCTACTTCTTCGACCAACAGTAGCCCAATTTCCACCGGCACCCTGTAGGTCAACGGCGCCGATGGCGGTCGTTGTTAACCCGGGCCTCGACCGATCCGGTATGAAATTCGTACTGACGATTCGCATGGTTAAATTTGGCAATGTTTTACGCCGGATGCCCTTCCTGACGCAACCCTCTCTATTTATCCGGGCTTGGGACCGGCACAGAAGTCACTGGACTGTGACCCCCATGGCTAGATTCTGGTACTGAGCACAGTGTTCACTGAAAAGCAGGTATCCTTAACTATACTATAACATAAAATCATGGATTCGTAAACATAGACAATATGCATACTATGCATATGTTATACATTTTAGCATATGCTTACTAATGTGAAGGGCAAGTTGAGTATGGATGAGGTTGACTTTGCTTAATCTCTGTGGCATAATGCTCCGTTCACACATACAGAAACTCACACTGACAAAGTGAATGGCGACCATTCATTCTGAGAGTTGAAAAACCTTTAACTGCAAATATGGAGAGACTTAGTGCAGCAACACCCAAAAGGAGTAAAGACTGCATGTGATCCATGGCAAAGAGCACACAATCCTTCTACTTCATCTTCTTCATCTACTTCATGATATGATGCAGACACAATATAAACTGGTGACTTTTAGTGGCAAGAATTGGAATGCTAGTTGCGCCACCTGCTAATAAATGCTATTACTATGGCAATCAACAGCAGAAAGACCTACTGATGACTTCACACTACAGCCACTGATGACTGGCAATAAAATTGCTGTATGTCTGAATGTAGTGGTTGGCCTGTAGCTTGAGCTAAATATTACATTAAATTAAATAAAGTTTTTTTTTAATATACAGAACCTGCTCACAAACCTATTACATCATACATATTGTTTATTATAGAAATGGCTTCAAGAAACAAGGCTTTGAGATATTTTTGTAATATTGCCTGGCCCTAGCTTGAACGTAGCTAATACCTTTAGTACTGTGATCACGCTGGGCGGATAGCTTAATCCCACCATGTTGGACGTCCGGCGGTACATCCTGTCAGAGAGAGATAACATAAACTTACCAAATGTAAGAGCAAACATAAATTACCTACAAAATACTACACAAGGACTTCATGATGACTTTTTTCTGTATTATGCATCAGTGAAATTATATGTAAATCATTCACTTCTGTTGCCTTTGTGATACTGAAGATCTATGTTTGGTGTACCAGTCTACTACATACCTCTCTACAAATATCCCAGCCTGCACTGCATGGACGATACTGCGGAAACGCGGCTTCTCCTCTGTCCGCCTAAGCATCAACCCCATTTGTCGCGTAAAGGTGGAGGCCAGCCAGTCCCGCACCTCTGAAGGCACCGAATCTGATTGTATGTCACTGAGCTCATCTTCTGTGTCCACCAGTCTTCTGGAGGAGACAATACACACACAAAACACACACACATGTCACTCATCATATCTAGAGCAGTTAAGCATAAGATAGCTCCAAGCATTAGAAATCAAAATGTGGCAAAGGCAGTAAGGAAAACAACTTGAGGTCTATGGTCAGATTAAGACACTGAACACATTTAATCATTCACATGCTTGAAGCATGTCTGTGAAATGAACCTGTTTACAACACTTAATAACATATATCTTTGGCCCCGGGCTTCTGGCACTTAGATAAATCTGACTACATTTCCATAAATAGCAAGCACAGTGCTACAGAGGGACTGGGTATAAAGAGTTTTCATTACAGATCTGGTTTACATTTGTAATATTATCAACAGAAAGACACATGTGCAGTTGGTGTTCATATTACCGTGTCTCCTCGATGTACACTGACTCCAGTACAGAAGCTGCATACTCCAGGTTCTTCTTTAGGTCAACAACAGAGGCCTCACCCCGCTCCAGCTGTTTCACTAGACATCGTAATCTGCACGGAAACACAACAACTTTAATAAAAAGAATAAATAAATAAAGCTGCTTGCTGAATCAGTAGGAGGTCTGTTTCAGAATTGACATTGTGTTTTCAAGCAAATATTTAATAAGACAGTCATAGAATTTTAATGTATTTTTCACACAGCAGTTTTCCGGCCCTGTGGACTAAATCTGGCCCTGTGGGCTGGGTCACCTCCTGTAAATGTCTGTACCACTTGAAATCATTTTATATCCAGCTCTACATGACAAATGAATACTACTACAGCCAACAAACAATTCATCTCAACTCTCACTGCCTACAATATGTTGATTGCCAGACAGTACTTACTCTCACACTGACGTAGTGGCTGAATGCCTAAATCATAGTGTGTCTTCTTCAGTGATGTCTGCACCACTTCATACTCATTTCAGTCCCAGCAGATAAACAGAACACAGCTGCCAGCGCTATGGCTGGACAAATGACTTGTCTCTGGTGGTGGCTGAAATGCGTTATTCTTCTATCACCATGTTTGCGTTTGAGCTTTTGTTTATGAGGTGTATTCAGCCTCTCAGAGCTGACGTCTTTGCTGACGTGGAGACCCTTGTGATGAAAGGTGTCTGTATGTGGTACACATGGTTTGACCCAATTCCTGTCCATCAGCATTAAAGTGGGTGGACTGTAGAGGGATAGCACAAATGGTGCTCTTCAGATTAAAGAGAGAAGATCCTCTTGAATGCTCCAGATACAAACATGTTTTGGGACGTTGGCATGTAGTGGACAGATATATTTTGTAGGGGCTTTCAGAATAAAAAATAGGCAAGCAAAATATTAACAAAAGACCTGATTTTTATTATAATGAATGCACTTCAGTTTCTTCCCAACTTCTAAAAATATGTCTGTGGGTGAGACACACACACACACACACACACACACACACACACACACACACACACACACACACACACACACACACACACACACACGCACACACACACACACACAGAGAGAGATGTACTTCAATGGGCTGGTGGCTCACACACATTGTTATACCTGCCTTATCCCTAGTGTTCCCAGATTACAGAGCAATGTGGTTTCTGAATGCATGAATGAATGAATGATTGTCCAGTGGCATCAGTTTGTTTCTTTTACACTACTCATTTGAGGGATGACTGGTAATGCATTTCCGAGTCATGCACATCTGTTCAGAGCTCCATCTGGTTCACTCAGCTGTTGTGTTGCAATGTATTGTATACTCATGCATGCCTGAATAGTAGGAAGTCGGAAGCAGGGTTTAAGATGCAACATTTGGACAATGTTATCTAAATCAGTATGGTGATGAGAGGGGGGTGGGTCAGTGGGGGGTTCCTTATGCAGATAAAGAAGCAATCAATACCACACATCAATGTCATCCCATTAAAGGATTAATACTTCTTGGAACCTGGTGGAAGCAGGAATGATAAGGAAGAAAGCCTTTAGGAACATGCAGGCTCCACCGTAACCACATAATATATGACCTTTCTTATGTAGCAAGAGAAAGAATATATTATAGTCAGAAAAATAGCCACCGAGTTGTTGTTTCTAGACTGTGATTATACATTACTAAGAACAGTTTATTCAGAATACAGAAAACAAAAATCCTTGTATATTGTAGCTTTTACACATCTAAGAAAAGAATTGTGGGTTTTAAAAACCTATAGGAATATTCTGAACAGGAATTTCAATATGAGCATTCAAGTACATAATTGTTTTTCAGTACTGATCTTCTAATAAACATTTTGCAGTAAGTGTGAGGGCTCTTGTCTTGGTAATACTCAGCATGTGTAGTCTTAATGTTTGTGCTAAGCATAATGAAATGTACCATTATAAATGTTCTTATGGATGAAATATTACATGAATTTAGAATACAAATGCAGAATAATACCAGATATACTGGAGCAACTAGAATTCAGTCCCCTCTAAAAGTATTAGAACAGCAAGACCAATTACCCTGTTGTGCTATGTAAATATATATATATATATATATATATATATATATATATATATATATATATATATATATATATATATATATATATATAAATAATAGAACAAATTTCAGCTTTCAATTACTGATATTTAGATCTGTATGGGTTTAATAATAGCCTCTTTTTTGTTTTTTAAGTGATAGTAAATATTGGAACATATGACTGACAGGTGTTTCATGTTGTCCAGATGTGTCCTATCTGGTTTGTGCCCAGGGTTTCACCTATGTAGACTGCATCTGATATTAAGGAAAGCATCATGAAGACCAGACAGCAGTCTATGGGAAAAAAGCCAGCCTTTTTGAAGCTGAAAAAAGAGGGAAACTCAATTAGAACCATGCACAAGGCCATAGCCAAATACAACAATGTGGTCTATCCTTAAATTGGAAGAAACCACTGGTGCACTAAAAAACAGACACCAAAAAGGTCATCCAAGGAAAATTACTAGATTAGATGATTAGTTTGGATGACTAGGATTAGATTAGATGACTATATTAGTTGAGATAAGCATAGTATATAGCAATCTGTATATATATGGTTTTGCTAGCATTGACTATGTTGCAAATGTTTCTTGCCAATGGTAAGCTGCTATGAAATAAAGGAAAAATATTGTGGATAAAGATCAAATTCTGAAAATTCAGTTATCATCCTCAAAGATCATTCTTTTTTTGTAGCAGACAGTAGTCTATTTATAGGTATATAGGAAGGCCAAGAGCTGACGTGCATGCTACGCACACAGCATCTCTGGGAGAGCACAGGATTCACCTCTTCCTCTCATCTCTGTAATGCTGCAAGGTGACTTTTAATCCATCCTTTCATGTCTACTCTACCAGCTTCTGCTTCCTCCCTATCTCCCATCACATTCTCCCACTGTTTAGCAATTTCATTTAAATCTTTCATTCCTGCCTACCTCATCTTTTCATTCATTCATGCAATCAGACATTCTCCATATTTATCGACTTCTATGCAAGGTCAGTTGGCATTGCTGTAGAGTGGCAGTGCTTTGTATTATTATATGTCATAGTATAGAAGCAGAAGTGTACTGAGCTCTGTGGAAGCTGTGTTCAAGTGGACAATACTGTGTGAGACCATTGTGTTCAGTGGTCTCACACTGTAAAACACCACACACTGCCTTTATGTTCCAGTACCATTGTAGTTGCCAAAGTGACATGTGAGGTAATCTACATAAGACTCCCACATCCTAGGACATATGTGCAGACCATGGGAGAGAAGCAAAACACCTTCCTGCCTCACTGAAGGGGGTCAAGAACACAAGGGCATGCTGGGAGTCAGGTTCCAAACATATGGACTTGAATCTCTAGCCGGATGTTGCTGAACAAGAAAGAAGGACAAGAAGTTACTTGAATTCAGCAACAGAACAGAATGTAGCTTCATTAGATGGAAAGGGATCAAGAATCAGTCAGATGGCTTAAGCAATGTAAATCTTTTCTTCTTACTTCCAATGCAATAGAGATGTAACAAATAGTAATTCTGTGTCTGGAAAAATGTCAGCCACCAAACTTAAATATTAGGAAGCTTTTTTATTGACAATACAGAACATAGTTTCATACTAAAGGACATTTGATTTCAGACCGCCCACACTGATAGGATCATGGGCCCTGGATTTGGACCAATTACCAGCAATATGGAGGAGGCATAGCACAAGATAAAGGAGACATTTTCTTCTTGGCAGCCTATAGACCATGGCTTCAAAGAATAGCCATTAATATAGTTTGGAAATCCACATGTTAGATCTGCAATATAAACTCTTTGGCTCTAAACCTGTCCATGTAGCAGACGTGTTTTTACAGGTCTGCACGTAAAAGCTCTGTAAACCCTTTAATCAAGCTTCTGAGAACTGGTCTAAGTGCTGCAATAATCCCCTTTAACCCCAGCCTGATTGGATTCTGCCACAAGTATTCATATGCAAATAAATACAGGAACAGACATCAATGACTTATAAAATCTCCTAATGCCACTATAACACAGGTCAGAGTGCAATAAAAATCTAACCTTTGATATATGTTATTCAACAAGTTATAGGTTGTTCAACTAAATGCTCAGAGCATGCATACTGATAAGCGCTTACTTATTGGTAACTTATTAAGCACTATATAAAGTCACCTCCTTTTACTGATTCTGCATATCTTGTTTAACTATGTGTAAATTATATTCATCTAAAATAATATTCTTGTCATTGATTTTTACTCCTGCAGCTTAATACTGCAAAATTAGTACGTTTCCATTGGCAGCACATTAAGAAGACACATACTAAAAGGAATGAGGCATTGTTTTCAAATGAAACAATTTGGATCTTGATTTCAAGCAGAGATGTTAACTGTGTACCTGCTGTTTAAACAACATTATTATTGAGTGAACAGAGCAAGCAGAGAGCAGAGGAGGAACCTTCATCCTTCTTCACTCTCATCTATAGTCTATGCTGCCTGATTCATTTAAGCACTCAATTAGTGAGATAACAAGCTGATGGATGGATCAGTTGGAGAGCTGAGGAAAGGAAAGGCTTGATGAAAGCTAGAGTAAGATTGAGAGAAGAAAAGCACATAGAGAGGGAGATGAGGAGGAGCTGCTGGAGGAAGAGGAGATGTGCAACATCTCATCTCCTAGCGCTTCTGTGTATTTGGCTGAGTTAATCAACTTTTCAATGTAATCAATCAAAAACCTGTTCACTTGTTTAAAAAAAAAAGAAAAAAGAAACAAAAAATATGGAGATTTCACACAGACCTATAATCACAGATAAATCGAAACATTCAGATGTACAGTATATTGTAGGAAGATATTAATTGTTGATTGATTAATTATAATTTCCTCTCTCTACATCCATTCCCAGTGATAAATAACCCTTATCCCATAAAACCTGCACCTTTCTAAGTGCCCAGCAAACAGAAGCTCTTAATTCATGCCAGGACATAATGATGGAAGTAATTCCAATCTAACACCAAGCCCTAACCATTATGCTGTATGACAACTTATTAATGCCTAGGCTTAACTACAGCCTTATGCCGGAATCCCATACTATAGTGTACTAGAAGAAGAAGTCGCTTTGGCTGTTCCCTGTTCGGGGTCGCCACAGCAGACCAACTGGTCCGCACAACTTGGCCAAACAAACTTGGCCGTTCCTGATGCAACCCTCCCATTTTTCCGGGCTTGGGACCGGCACTGCATCCAGTGGCTGGGGTTGAGGCATTGGCTGGGAATTGAACGTGGGCCTTCCGCATGATAGGCGAGAAACCTACCACTGAGCCACCAATGCCCCTCCCATACTATAGTGTACTAATCCACTTAAATCAGGAATCACAACACACACACACACACACACACACACACACACACACACACACACACACACACAAATATTAATAAACCATTCATTTGTTCTAGCCACATTAATTAAATCACTAGTACTTTCAAATGTGATATTCTACCATCTGTATTGTATTATAGAAAAGCATATATATGGAATGAATTATTATACAATGTCAGCGTATGTTAATCTCAAAGCCAAATATGTCAGAGCGTGCAATAAAGCCTGGGTTCATCAATGTCAGAACTGTGCTTGTCATTGTGTAAATGCCAGGGCTGAATGTCAGTTATTGTTGAGAATATGAGTGAATTGTCTGTTTTTGGAGAGTTGGATGAGCTGAACAGTAAGATGAGTGAGAGTGTTTGTGCAAGGTAAGGGAAAGGTTGGTAAAGGAGGATATTGCTGTTTAATTTATTAATTTGTTGCCTGATACTATATAGACTATTTCATTATCATTTATGCTACAAATTGGCCTACAATATGCCTTTAATGAACTGGTTAATGTTTACTTTTATACTCCACTGTGGTTCATGCGCATTTGGGGTGTAATGCAATGACACCATCTTCATCAATTTACAAATATCCATATCTGTATTAGAATTCAAACGTGGGACACGTGGAAAGTGGGTGAGATGTGGTATGAGGGCAGAAGGGACAGGCGATACGTGACTGGTTTAACTTGACATATAATTTGGAAGGGGTGATGAACCGGGGGCTGAGCTTGTGAGACGGTAACTTCAGTCTGAGATTTTGTGTAGATAGCCAGACCTGGAACCTGGGGTGTGGGCACCTGCGGCGGTCTGCTTGGATCCGTTGCCGCCATATGGCCCTCTGCAACCGGACATGGGCACTTTCCCAGACCTCCTGGCTGCGACGGGCCCAGTCATCCACGGCCGGCACATCAGAGGGTTGGCTGGTAGCCCAGGATACACTGGAATGAGGTGAGTCCTGTCGATGAATATGTGAGAGAGTTCTGTGCATACTCTGCCCATGGGAGGAACTCCATCACTGCTGTTCATGGCTACAGAAGGACCGCAAATACTGGCCAATCTCTTGGTTCAGCCGCTCCATCTGCCTGTTAGACTGTGGGTGGTAGCATGAGCTGAGACTGACATTGATCCCCAGATGCGTGCAGAACTCCCTCCAGACCCGAGATGTGAATTGTGGCCCTGACACGATGTCCTCTGGGAGCCCATAGGTGTGAAAGACATGGTTAAACAACACTGTGGTGGTTCAGGGGCACCAATCAGCAAACCTTAGAGAACCGGTCGATCGCCACTAGGATCGTGTTGAAACCTCCCGAATCCTGGAGGTTGGTGATGAAATCAACTGCCATGTGGGACCAGGGCTGAAGGGGAACAGGCAGGGGTTTCAGATGTCCCAAGGGCTTGGCTTGGGTTCAGCCGCCTGGCATTGCGGAGGTATTCAAGGTTTAGATTATTCGTTAGCAC
The DNA here is from genome assembly GCA_033459395.1 of Hemibagrus guttatus. Taxonomy (NCBI): domain Eukaryota; kingdom Metazoa; phylum Chordata; class Actinopteri; order Siluriformes; family Bagridae; genus Hemibagrus; species Hemibagrus guttatus. Next base: position 17,827,882 of record JAUCMX010000003.1, read on the forward strand.
CAGGAATGGGTGTTGGGCCACCTCCAGCCCGTGTCGTCACTCATCCAGAGCCACCTTGATGGATAGAAGCTCCCAGTTCCCCACATCATAGTTCACTTCCACTGGGATCAGCTTCTGGGAGAAGTAGGCGCAGGGGTAGATTTTCCCAGGGTTCCCATGGCGTTGGGAAAGCACTGCCCCAATCCTGCAGCTGGAGGCATCCAACTCGATGATGAACGGGAGGCTTGGCTCTGGGTGTCTCGAAATGGGTGCTGTGGTATAGCTCTTCTTTAGCTGTGTGAAGGCTGCACGGGCCTGCTCCATGAACCGATCGTAGAAGTTCGCGAACTTCAGGAATCGCTGCAACTCCTTGATGGTGGTCGATTCAGGCCAGTCTGTAACCACCCTCACCTTGCTGGAGTCCATTTCTACTCCCCTCTGAGAGATAACATATACCAGGAATGTTATGCAGTCCTTGTGAAATTCACACTTCTCGGTCTTCACATAGAGCAGCCGAGTGAGTACCATGCTTACATGGAGGATCTGGTCATCATAGGAGGCAGAGTAGATCAGGATATCATCAATGTAGGCAATAACGTAATGGTCGATTAAGTCCTTGAAAATTTCATTAATAAACGCCTGGAACACTGCTGGGGCATTTGTGACTAGATATTCATAGTGTCCCCTGGTAGTGTGGAATGCGGTCTTCCACTCAACCCCCTCTCGGATCCATACTAGGTTGTAGGCACTGCACAGGTCAAGCTTGGTAAAGATCCGGGCCTCTCTTAGTTGCTTTAAAGCTGCCGGCACCAGTGGCAGCCATAGCTTTGGATTCAGGCAGCGAGAGAGGGTAGACTTTGCACTTAGGTGGCATTGCATTCAGTAACAGGTCTATGGCGCAGTCCCAGGGGCAGTGGGGAGGGAGTTACGTGGCCCTTTCCTTGCTGAACACCTTGTGTAGTTCTCTGCATTCCCATGGGATCGTGCCATTCTCAGCAGTGCTCGGGCTTTCATTGGATGTGATGAGGCATGGACGTAAGAGGACATTTTTGATACAGTGGCCCAGACAATATGGTGACCAGCAGGTTAGTCCCCTCTCCTTCCAGGATACATGAGGGTCATGGTGCTGGAGCCAGGGAAAGCCCAGGATGATGGGATTGGTAGGGGAGGAGATGACGGAAAACGGAATGTGTGATACTGATGTGTGATGAGGTCCTTCCCAATGGGGTGATTGTCAATGGCTGTCCCACGCAGAGGAGTCCTGCAGGGCCAGGTAGGAAGATGAAGCTCCTCCACGAGGTGGTCATTCAGGTTGATGGCCGCTCCAAAGTCCACTAGGGCTGAGACAGCATCCTGATCATAGTACTTGTATCGTAAAACATGAACACCAAAAGTTCTCTCTCACCTTGAATGTATTGGGTCTTTCAGGGCAAGCTGAGACCTGGTGGCCCGAGCCTTGCAGTAGAAGCATAGCTGAAGGCAGGCCCAATGCCATCGCTCCTTGTGCGACACCTGTGCATGGCCTAGCTGCATTGGCTCTATTCCCTCTTTCCTGGGGCTCTGATACTCCTCATGTGGCCGAGGTTGGGCCTGTAGACGAGGGCCGCGGCATTGCTGGCACAGCAGGTTATCCAGGCGGATGGCGGTGATGATGTACTCAGACAGGGAGGTGTGTGTGTGTCACGACACGCCATTTCCGCTTGCAGGGCTGGTTGCAGTCCCTCACAAAACATGGCCAGCAGTGCGGTGTTGTTCAAACTGCGCCGCCATGGTGAGAAATTTCACGGCGTACTCCACCGCTGACTCTGAGCCCTGGCGCAGTTCCAGCAGCTTTACCGACATTGTAGACATTTGTCATGAGATGGAGACTGAGACAGATGAAATTGCAGGTATGGCATCTCTATTAACATGATAGCAAACAGTACACAACACTAGGCAGAGCTTAGAATCTAAGGGACAGGCAACTGGCAAAAAGGGCAGTGAAGGGAAGGAATCACAGGAATAATAGACAAACTGGATCAAAAATCACTCTTGGCACAATCAAAACACACAGTATGGGTATATACTTTAAGACATATTGGTGAATGAAAGGAGGCTTACTGTGTGTGTGTGTGTGTGTGTGTGTGTGTGTGTGTGTGTGTGTTTGGAAACAGGTGACTCTAGTTCAAAATGCAGTGACAGTGAATGAGGCAGTGTGTGTGTTTATAGGCCAGAGTGTATAATGGGAGTTAGGGGTTCAGGGTTTAGAAGCCCTTTATATGTGACCAATCCTGTGGGATTCCACTCCTGATACAGATTATGTTTACTCTGAGGATGAAATTGGACCAGGTGCTAAGGTGATTTTTTTAATAAGGTCCCAGGGCTATATCATTTTAAACCAGAAAACACAGATATAAAGAATTTTGAGTTTAGGAGTAAAGCCAGAAGGGAACAGGAGACTTATGCAGGCAGTGCAGAAGCAGTAGCAGAATAGCCCAGGGCAGAGAAATTGGATTGTTAAGGCACAACATGTTGTCGCAAGCTGTCTGAAATACTACTTATCAAAGGATTTTATTTATCTGTAAATAAAACCTTGACTACAATATGCATCACTAGTAATAAAGATTTTGCATGCCACATCAAACCTGACAGCTTAAGATATCTGATTAACAGCAAATACATTTTGTTTCCTGTGATCAATGTAATATTTGCTTGAGCCTTAGCAGAGCCTCCTAGGCCCACCATAGCTTGTTTTGGTCCATTCGGTGCACTATTCTCCTTTTACATTTTTACTACAGTACTGTACAATTCACCACCAGTTTCAAACATTACTTAAGGAAAATGTTTTTGCAAATGTCTAAAATTAAGAGGTCAAGTGTTATTTTGTTGTTAGTTTGTATAGTAAGAGAGTAGACTCAACCATTATTCATTAAAATACTAACATTGTGTGCCTGATATGGACAGCACACATTGTATGAAAAATACTTCAGCCTTACATTGTGGGAAAAAAAGCATACATGATGTATGTTAATGTGATTTATTTCTAAACCAAAAGTGTATTTCTGTAGAATATTTTAAACCTCTCTATTTTTATTTAATTTTTTTTTTTTTTTTAATTTTTTTTTTTTTTTTTTTTTACATAATATGAGCAACCTGCCTACTTCAAATTTAAGTTTTATTGGACATTTTATGTTTAGATTTGTTTTGGCTCAAAATTTCAGGACTTTAATTCTTAGAAATTGAAGACAGTTTCAGTTTGTGTATGGACTCCTATCACATTAATTGAAGCTACTAATTTGTCTACTACAGTGCATTTAGAAAGTATTCAGACCCCATTATTTGATCATATCATTTTATTTTTTTGTGGCAGGCTTATGCTAAATTGCTTTAAACTATTTTTTTTTCACATCAATCTCCCCATAATCACAATGCAAACACCACATTTGTGATAACTTTACAAATTTATTACAAAGAAAAAAACTGATATAAGTATTCAGACCCCTAACTCAGTACTTAGTTGAAGCACCTCTGCCAGTGATAACAGGACTTGAGGGTATGATGCGACAAGATTTGCACACCTGGATTTTGTGGATTTTCTGTAATTCTTCTCTGCAGATCCTCTTAAGCTCTGCCAGGTTGCATGGGGACCATCGGTGGACAGCCAATTTCAGATCTCTCCAGTGATGTTCAATTGAGTTCAAGTCCAGAATCTGTTTGGGCCACTCACGGACACTCACAGAATTGTTATTAAGCCACAGGCTTTCATTAAGAATATTTCTGTATTTTGCTGTATTATATCGTCCCTGCCACTGAAAAAGACCCCCCCACATAGCGTGATGCTACCACCACCATGTTTCACTGTTGGATGATATTGTGCAGGTGTTGGGCAGTGCCTGGTTTCTTCCAGACACAAATGTTTGAGGCCAAACAGTTTGTAACTCTTTGTTTTATCAGATCAGAGAATCTTGTTTCTCCCAGTTGGAAAGTGCTTTAAGTGCTTTTTTTGCAAATTCAAAGCAGGCTTTCTTGCACTGAGAGGCTACTGTATTACCACTCTGCCATAAAGCCCAGCCTGTTAGAATGTTGCAGTGATGGCTGACCTTCTTGGGTTGAGTTTCTCCCATCTCCAGACATTGGGTTCTTGGTCACCTCTCTTACCAAGGCCCTTCTTCCCCTCAGTTTGGTCAGGGAGCTAACTCTAGGAAGAATCCTGGTTGCTTCAAACTTCTTCCATTTAAGAATCATGGAGGCCAGTGTACTCTTTGGAGCCTTTAATGCAACAGATTTTTTTCCTAGCCTTCCATAGTTCTTGTCTCTGAGCTCTGCAGGCAGTTTCTTTGAGCTCATGGCTTAATATTTGCTCTGATATGCATTTTCATGTGGTATACAGGTGTGTGCCTTTACAAAGCATGTCCAATCAATTCAAACTGCAATAGGTAAGTCCAGTCAAAGTGTAGAAACATCTCAAAGATGATCCAAAGAAATGGGATGCACCTGTGCAAAGGGTCTGAATACTTATTTTAATGTGACATTTCAGTTGTTTCTTTTTAATACTTGTGTGAGTTATCACAAGTCTGGGTTTTACTTTGTCATTATGGGGTATAGAGTGTAGATTGATGTAAGAAAAAAACATTTTAGCTTAAGGCTGCAACATGACAAAATGTGAAAATAGGAAGGTATGAATATGATATGAATGCACTGTATTTACCTCCAATTGTGAAAGCTAAAATCATTAAACATTTATTATACAATTTATTTCCAGCTGTGCACTAATATCACTCCATAGACTGGAGAGATGTTCCTACAAAATGTTGCATTTGGAGTTTGTTGGTATTGTATCTCCATGTAAAGATCAAAGCCATATCACAATGTCTATATCAAAATCAACTGCTTCATAGACTCCTAGTCAAGTGCTTTAGAATAACATTTGCCCAGAAAAAAAAAGAGATAGATAGATAGATAGATAGATAGATAGATAGATAGATAGATAGATAGATAGATAGATGGATGGATGGATGGATGGATGGATGGATGGATGGATGGATAGATAGATAGATAGATAGATAGATAGATAGATAGATAGATAGATAGATAGATAGATAGATAGATAGATAAACAAAAAATTACATTCAATCTTGATGTCAAATTGTTCAGGATATGCCTTTTTAACCATTAAATGCTACCATCAAGAAAAAGATGCACCAACTTATCCACAAGTTTTACAAAACTGTTAAATTACTGGTAAGACAACATAACTGTTTTGTTCTGAGACAGAAATGTATGGTCCTATGTATAGATTTTGAGAATGTGGAAATGTGGAGAAAAAATAAACAAGCATGGCACATAATTTGTTGAGTAATGGTCACATGGGCATGTATAGCTGCTAGTGGACGTGGTTCAGTTTTTCTTTATTAATGCAATTTTCTGAAATGTATAGATGTACCTAAACTGCTCATATCCAACAGTGTGGCTGTGGGTTATCATGCTGTGGGTGACAAGACATATAGATAAATATGCTTGTTTTCAGGCCCAAAACATGGAAAGTTTTGACCTGAATCCCAGTGACCTTGGATTTCATGTACAAAATAACAGAGCAGGCAAAAATCCCCAAAGCAGTAATTGAAAATGACTTTATCACAAACTTGGCATAGAATCACAATAGAATATTCCCAGCATTTGGAAATGTCTATGGGATCACAGAATTTAATTGTAAATTATCTGTAAAAAAAAGAAATCTTTTTTTTTTTTTTTATTTAAGGTCCCCTGAAAATGTACCAAGTGCCATAAATCTTTAAGCTTTAAAGTTTTAATCTCATCTGGTGAAATTGGCTTAAATTTCTTAAAGGTCTTAAAGGTCAGGAGCTCATGTACAAATGTACAGAGTGGAACATTGTTAGTGTATCTAAACTAAATAATTATTATAGGATAAATGTTAGGGATAAACAGTAACAAGTTTAAACTTTAACATTTTTATTATATGTGTCTATACTTCTATAAAGCTGCTTTGAGACAATGTTCATTGTTAAAATGCTATACATAAATTTAATTGAAATGAATTATGAGAGCTGAAAACATCAGTGCCACAACAATCTGCATATGGGACATCAATTCTGTGAGCTCACATTAGCCCCATCAGATAAACCCATAAGTCTTTCAAAACAAATTATCCCTCATTACAATTTTTTGTCAATGTTTTTACAATTATACAGTGTTACAACTACACTTACAGAGATTGCTTACAGAGATTGCTATTAATCAAATTATGGCTCTTAAACTCTGGACAACTGCTAATATACTGTCTTCCCTCTTATTTTTCATAAGTTTCTGATTTATGACAAGACAAAGGGGTGGAACTGAGGCTTAACAAATCATCATTTAACCCACAAAAAAGATCTACTGAAATGAAATAATTTTAGTAACAAAAAACACTTGCTGCTATGTTATAATTGCTCTCCTGTTGAACAGTGTAGACATATTAAGAAGCTTTTCAGTAAGCCTTTGTGAATTCAGGTAGACAGAGGCTACTTTCATCACTAGAGGATTGGAGTGCAGGCTACACTTTGATTGACTATTTCAGCAGCAGCTGCTATCTGAGCAAAAAAAAAAGATGAGCAAGACGCTAAAGATCAGGCTGCTGGCCAGACAGATTGTTTCTCTGCATCTCTGTTCCCCGTTACGGTCATATCCTGAATTCCCTCAGCATTTCAGGCCAGTACAGGATGTTGCAAAGGGACCAAAATTGTGAATCTATCCCCTGGCATCCCTAACATCATCCTCACTGCATCATCATATGCAACAAATTCATCCTCATGCACACCATATCTAACAACGCCATGACATATTACATTTTTCCTTATCACCCCCACCTCCTTCTCTAGTGATTATCTCGTGCTAGAGGTTAACTAAACCTCCAAGGCATAATTAGACATGATTTATTGAGAACTACAGCCAGGTGATTGAGGTTGGAATGGATAAATGTTAGTGATGAATGTTAAATGCTAAGGATGAATGTTGCATGAGGTTGGCTCAGAGTAGTCCCTATACACCTCAATGACATCAACTTTTACTGAGCTTGTGTGTTAAATGCCATTATGCTCTAATGTGAGACATGAAAGAAGTCTGACTACACAGAAATTTGCAGGAGAAGGACAGTGAGAAGGACAGGAGAAATCAGGAGAAGGACAGTGAGCAAATGTGAGAGAGTGAAATAGTTACATGTAAAAGAGAAAAATGGATTCATACATGTTTAGAATTTTTCTTGCTTAACAAGTAAGCCATTTATTTATTTTTTTATTTAGTGGGTAGCTAGTGAATAATAGTCGGCTTGTTTTAGCTGAAGACCTCATGATAATCAGCTAGTCACTAATGGATTTCTATTATTCCATTTCAAACTTGGTAAAATGGACTGATCAATACTCCTACTCACTCTTAGTATGTGTAATAACATGTGTGTGTTTATCCTCTTTTGTCCTTAGTTTATCTTTTTTTTTTTACCTAGCATGCTAACGTAGGTAAGCTTTTTCTGTGCGTTATTCTTTTATTTATTTAAAAATCAAGACATTTTTTATAAGACATTTGGAGCGTTTGATCACATTTAGTGCATGCATTTTATCTATGGATCTGAATATCTTTTCTATTTGAATAATTATATGTTAATATTGCCTGTTTAGTGTTTCTCAGAACTCGATCAACTTGATCAAACGTGAGTTGGATAATCAATAAAAACTATGAATATTTTATTTTTATTAGTGCATCCCTAACCACATTCTACTAAATTGGAGGTAGATCTGACTTCAGATCTAATTCACACTAATCTCACTTCCACAGCTGTAAATATATTTTGTAAATATATAGTATTTTGTAATATATCACAGTATATTTTTGTTCTATAAGGGTTATTAAAGCAGTCACTGAAGAAAAGAAAGCATCAGTATGGTTGTTAGTGGTGCTAACTGCATAGAATTACTTTTGTGATCCTTTTGAATACATTGTAAATTAGATTGTTAGACAAGTGGAGAATCTGCATCTATATTGTATCAGTGTTCTCTTCCTCCAAGATATTTTGAGGAACAGTTATTGGTGGTGGACTGTTTTTCATATTTCTATAGGTAACATCTAAAATTTGATAGAAACAATATTCATCACACAAATGCAAAAAAGCTTCATTTTTTTAAGCAACTCTCATTATTGTCATTATTTGACAATATTTTGTAAATTACAACAAATATTTAGCCTTTTGAAAACAAGCTTTGGCTTTTTCTAATGACATTTGGAATAAGCTCTATGTTGAGTCAAGTGATGGTCATCAGATTTCAGGGCTCTGATGTTGACTTTGAATGTCCTTATTTGTACCTATTTATGAACAAGTCCCTCCTAGTAAAGAAAAGCAAACAGAGAGAGAGAGAGAGAGAGAGAGAGAGAGAGAGAGAGAGAGAGAGAGAGAGAGAGAGAGAGAGAGAAGAGGAAGAGAGAAGGATGCATTAAATATTCACCTCTCTATTTGAAGTGGTAACACCTGACTGGTGCTTCGTGAATTTAGATTGAACGTTCTTAATTGATTCAGGTTCAATAGAAGCTACACATATAGTCAATCTTCCCATCATGTAATTTATGCAAATGGATGTTATTCCTCTCCTTTAGTTTTCTTTCTCTCCTGTAAAGGTCAGATAATAGAGGTCGTACTCGCCTAGAGGTTTCTCTTTCAGTGAAAAAATAATGATAAAAACAAACTGTGACCTGAGCAATACAGTGAGCTGTCTAAACATAGCCTGAGAGACAGTAGCATATCTCTGAAGCATGAAGCATGACCCAGGCTACTCTATGACCTCTGTGTCCTGTGCATTAAATTTAGCCATATTCAAAGTGAGTCTGCATAAACAAGATTCCATACCAGCATGCCAACCTCTTCTCACCACAGCACAAGCATAACCCCTGAGCCACCCTACTCCGCATTTCTAAATGTTAGCAAATACACTCACAGAGAAAACAGATACAATATTATTTTCATTTCCTGTATAACTGGGATTTCAAGATAATTTATTTTTGCAATCACATAGATCTCACTGGCAGCTACTGTAGTGTTGGTCATTTCATCAGATGGCTTTTGTATGTAAACATGACCATCCAATTCAGTGATACAGCCCAGCTTTAGCCAGCAACCAGAGGCAAACCATTATCTCTCACTCACTCACTCACTCACTCACTCACTCACTCACTCACTCACTCACTCACTCACTCACTCTGTCTGTTTTGTTGTTACTCCCAATCATCACTAACCTGTAAAGCACGCTCGTAGACATACATGCAGACTCATATATGCATGCATAGGCATACACCAACATGCACACACACACACACACACACACACACACACACACACACACACGCACACACACACACACACACACACACACACACACACACACACACAGTGCTATATGATCAATGGTGTCTGATTGAATGAGCAGGAGAGACATCATGAGCTGGAGTTTGTGTTTCAGAATGTGTTTGATATGTCCAGGGACTCCATTCTACCTGACAGATCAGATGACATACACTCTCCGATTATGTGTAAGATATGAGCTTTGGTAAAAGTGTTCAGACATTCACCTCCGAGGTCATGGTGGAAGGGGGGATCGGGGGAGTCCTCTGTAACCACAGCCACAGGAACAGCTGCAGTGCTAATAATCATAACTGTGCTTGAAGAGTTTAATGAGTGTAACGGCACACCAATTATAGGCACACATCAGCTAATGAATGCTAAAAAGGATGGCAAGGGAATGGCAATGGTGAGAAACATGTAAATATGAGCACTGTCCCCTTTTGTGTTTGCTGTCTTCTATGTATGAAGTAATTTAGTGGAATAGGTTAATAGGTGTCTAGGGGTGAAACCTGTAGAGCCACCCATTACTCAACTCCTCACTCAGTCCTATAACGCTGCAAGCAACAGCAACAGTTCATGATTCCCATCATATAATTCAATTTCAGATCTGAATTGCAATGTCTAAATATATTTTCAAATATATAAATCAAATTCAGGCCTTAATTGATATCATTAAATCAGCTCTGCTACTTTTATACTGCATCAGTTGGCTTTTCTATAATAACTCAGAATACAGAATATAAAATACAGAATATTTAATGCTTAATTAGTTTAAATGATGGATATCATTACAGCCTAAATACAGAATCAATGGCTTTACACGAGCTCTGTTTTCCACTCCTTAATCATGACTTTGCTCTCAGCCTGAAGGCTGTTTGTATGTATTATTCAAAGCAATCTGTTTTGCTCAGATTTTTATAACAGTAAAGCATAAGCAGAACAAAACTTTGGCATACACAGTTCTGCTGTTCACTGAGTATTTAGAATACACACATATTCAAAGTGCATGACAATATACTCTGAACTAAAAGTTAAAGTCTGTGTCATTTAATGGCACCCGAGGCAATGAGGAAGGTTACAGATCATGCGAGCTCCCCAGTGCACTCCATCCTGAAGCAAAGTCTAGTCAGTAAGCTAATGACTTTTCAGTGAGTGTGTGTGTGTCTCTGTGTATGTGCATTACGCACACAGATGGTAAACAAAACACTTGGAAGCTGAATGTGTTTAGACTATGTGCTGCAGGAAGTATTTATTCACTAATGCTTCACAACATGACATTTTGCAAGCACAGTGGCAGTTTCAAAGGGTTGTTCATCAAGAAAAACATCCTTTTGTATTGCTTGAGTATTGACATCATTTCCCCAGGGATCAGCACATGACAGAATGGGAGTGGCTCCAATACTGGCATCAGCTGGATTGGACTGAGAAACAAAATGAATTCATCACATGTAACAGGTGAAGTGTTGTACTCGAATTATAGTAATAAGATTACAGCATGTTTTGCTTCATCATTTGTAAACAGTACAGATCACAGTCTGAACCAAAACATCACAACCATACTAGAATTACTGGGGTATAATAAAGGGGTAGAAATTATTTTTATTGTAGCATTTCTACAAATACAACTCCATACAATTCCAGTGTATAAAGACAACACTTAAATTACAGAAATGTCAAACAGCAAAGTAAAACTACAGTGAATACTTTGTAGGGTCGAAAGTAGGCTTTGTATGGTCCTGTGGTCTGGAAGTATATTTGATAGACCTGGTGAAATTTTGAAAGTTTCTGATAAACTGCTGAACAGGAGAACCCTGTGAAAAACAGTCAGAAGCTTTTTAGGGAAAAAAGGAAAAGAAATTACAATAACATAGTTGCAAAAGTGTGTACACTCCTAAACTAATAATTATTTGAAGCACCTTTTGATTATATTACACCAGTCTTTTTAAGAAAGTCAGTGGCCATAGAACCATCAAATTGTATTACAGCCTGCTTCAGATCACCCCACAAATACAGATTTAGTTGGATACAGGTCAGGGCTCTGGGTAGATAATTCAAAAATATTGATCTGTTTTAGGTTAAGCCTTTCTTTTGTTTATTTTGATGTGTGCTTTGGGTCATTGTTGTACTGAAACGTGAAATTCCTAGCAGACACCTGAAGGTTTTGCACTAAAATCAACTAGTATTTGTAGCTGTTCATGATTCCCTCCACCTTGATAAAAGCCCATGTTCTGGCTGAAGAAAAGCAGCTCTAAAGTATGCTGCCACTACCACTATGTTGCACTGTGGGTATGATGTTATTTTGGTAATGTACCATTTTTGCACTAAATATTACCTTTTGGAATTATTATACCTTTTGGAATTTGTTTTTCAGACTGCAAGACATTTTACCACATGGTTTGGGCTGACTTTTAGATTAATGTTTTTTTTTTGTGATAAAGTGCTTCTATCTAGCCACCCCATAGCCAAGACGTGAAGAATATGAGAGATTGTTGTCACATGCAGAGAGTAATCAGTACTTCTCAGATATTCCTGCAGCTCTTTTTGTAGTTAATCAGAATGATTTCATTGATGACAGCTGTATGATAATTACTTCTGAACATGAGATTGAGATTGATTGGTTCATTCTCAACACAGCCACATCCAAAATTAGAAAAGGGTATGCACACTTATGCAACCAGGTTATTGTAACATCGTTTATTTGTCCCATTTTCCCAAAGTGTTTCTGATTGTTTTTCAAATTGACGGTGGACATGACTCATCTTGATTCCATTTTTTTATGCATTATAAAACCCTATCCCTAAACAGTGGTGTGTAGACTTTTTACATACAGTGTACATTTTGGAGATTATCTTTGGCTTATTTGTCCCACCTACCTGTGCACCTTTAATTCTGTGAAAATTTAGGATCTCTAGGAATAATATTTTACCACCCCTGCTAAATTTTACAACTTAGTTGCTTATAGGTTGATAGATTATAATGATGACCAAATTAACTTTCTAAATACAAAACTTAGCAAAGGCATGCAATCTTGGATGAGCATCAAAATCAATAACAATATTTTGCTTCTCTCAAGCTAAAGCGGGCAAGCGGACTATCAGCTACATCTAAAGACTGCAGTAGACTGAAGTCAAGTACACAACAACTTTAGTGTGTCACAGAATATAAAAGCACACACATACCCACACACACAAATAAACAACACACACTGTTTCATTCAATGAATCTTTTCCAAAATCAGCTACTACTAGTGCTCTCACTAATGAACTGCGTTACATAGCACTACACTCGTTTTGACAACCCCTATCTTAGGTGATGGTATGAATACAACCAAAGCATTTCAGTCTAAGCAGGAGTGTGTCAGTCAAATGTACTCAAGCTTCAGTGCCCATATACAGTCTCCATAATATGAACAAAATCAACCACCAATAATCAGCAAAACATCTTAAAAATAGGCTTAGAAAACTCTTTGTAGTATTGGCAATAGTTTTAATATTACAACAATACATTATAAGACAAAGTAGATGGCTGACTGGACTGTGTTCAAATTTCGTGAGAAAAGGTTTTGACCACATAAACCACAGTGGAAGATTCTGCCACTTTTTTTGGAAAAAATATGTTTCATACTTAGGTATTTTCAGTACTGAAGCGCATATAATATCAGGTTACTTTTAACTTTCACTTATTGTACATTTCCCAGTAGTGTCTTTACTGAAGTATAACTATTGGATCACACTACAATGCATGTAGACAGAGCTGTGTACACTTATTCCACAACTGAATACAATTCTCCACAATATTCCACTGAACAAAGGCTAAACACTAAAATAAATTATGTTTATACAGTAATATCCAGCAAACAAAGAAACCATATATATTGCCTAACAAGCTTAAGAATCCAATTCTCAGTGGAGAACAAGGACCAAAAGTTGACATAGCTTCCTGTGACCAAAGTTCTAGTTTCTGGCTTTTGAGTCTGAGTGCTGTCACAAATAAAATATTTTCACATTACCCCTGCTGCGCTCCCACGACCTGGGCCCTTGATGTGCAGTATTGTGTATGATCAGTCAGCTGTGGCCAAATCCAGTCCAGCTGGGTTAGTTCTGCCGAGCTGCGGCTTTTTTCACTGCCAAAAGCTCTTTCCTCCCCCAGAAAGCATGCTGCTGTTTCCCCAAGCAATATTTGGAACTGAGAGAAGGTTAAGTTAAGTTTGTATTTCCTCCAGATATGTGCATTGTTTACCAGGGTCATGGACACTATTACATTCAAGTAATGACCAGAAGCGATACAGTTTGTCAAGAGAGAGGGAGAGAGCCAAGAGACGGGCTATAAATTTAGAGATATGTTTAGAGATACAACAGCCTAAAAGGTTTTAAATATCTTGCACAAAACATTAGCAGCACATAAACAACTTCAATATTTGAATAAATTAGAGGATTACTGGTATATGCAAACCATATTTTTCCATGAAAGTCACTTCTAAACTTCGAAATACCTCACAGGTGGCTTAGTGGTTAGCACATTTGATTCCTCACACCAGTTCGAGGTTGAATGTTCTCCCTGTCTGTCGAGGATTTCCTTTAGGTGCTCTGGTTTCCTCCCCAGTCCAAAAACATGCATTGTAGTCTGATTGCCATCTCACACATGTAGTGTGTGAGAGTGTGTTTGATTGTGCCCTGCGATGGGTTGGCACCCCATCCAGGGCCTTGTGCCCTAAGTTCCCTGGGACAGTAACCATGGATGGAAAATAAACCAGTACTATATTGACCTAGTTGCTTTCGGCTGCTCCCTGTTCGGGGTCGCCACAGCAGACCAACTAGTCCGCACAACAACTTGGCGAATGTTTCATGCCGGATGCCCTTCCTGACGCAACCCTCCCATTTTTCCGGGCTTGGGACCGGCACTGCATCTAGTGGCTGGGGTTGAGGCATTGGCTGGGAATCGAACCCGGGCCTTCCGCATGATAGGCGAAGGCTTTGACTCTGCTCTTCATTGACCTCACATATTGATATTTCAAGGTGTAACCACCTGGCCATGTAAACACAAATCTTAACAAACAGAATGCTTAGTCTTCTTGTGCTCAAAGCACCTAGGGAGGGTTAGGAGGTCTGGGCCAATCTGACAGTGCACTATAAGATAAACTTAAAAGTCATTTATGCTCTGCCTGTTACTGCAGGCATAGAAGGAGAGAAGAGGAAGAGATCAGGATGGATTGTCTTCACAAACACCACAATTTTTGATTCCCACTAGCCCCTGGCAATTAGGGGATGCATGCAGAGTACGTGATCCATTTAGGGTGTATGAGGAAGTGGAAGTAACAATGCATGAATGACAGTGTCAGTGAGAGGAAACTCTACTTTGCTGCCTGAAGTGTCCTTCTTTACATTCATCTCACACAGAACAACAGAACCATGGGTGCAGTGGGGAGAAAAAGTCAAGTTGTGAGGTGCAATCACTGGGTAAATACATCAGGTTTGCCTCAGTAATTATCTCATTTAATTATCAGATGTGTAGACTGTGATTCACTGGGTGTGAAGTAATCAATTAAGAAGCGAAAATCAGTCAGTGGAGAGGCAAGACAAGGCAAGATATCTCAACTCTAGGCATTCTGAAAACGAAGAAAATAGCACTCATAAAAACACCATACAAGGTGTTAGGTCAGTGACAAACTCGTGTTTGTGATGTTATGGTCTAAAGATAAGACACTGCAATCCATTCAGATGTGTAAAAGGAATTTGCTCTTTCAGAGCAGTCACTAAATATTTGATTGTTCTGCACTTAGAACCGCCATAGCAAATCGGTGGAATACATATTCACCATTCAGTTAGTTCTTGATTAGGATACCCAGAAATGCAGAGCCAAAAGGTTAAAAAGAAAGGCGGGAGAAATATAATTAAAAGCCGACAAGGGCATGTAAACAAAACCCATCTGGAGGGCATTCTGTTTGAGCGTCACATTTATTACACCATGTGTGAAAAACAGATTGAGCCAACGACAGGGTTCGGGGGGTCTGCTATGGCTGTGTGAATATGAGCTGCCTCCAACTGGGCAGGCAGCCCTAATTAGATTATCAGAAAAGGCCACACTGATGGCCATTAAATCCGCCATGCACTCTGTGAGCCGTTCCTCAATAGCTTGAAAATGAGTTTGGGTCAAGAGACAAGTAGTGAAAAACATCGGTGCTAGAGATATGAGAGCTGAAACCCTCATGATAACATAAGGGTTGAGATCTAATATATTACTTATGCAGGAGGGGTCCGTTATGTCCCTGCAAAGGTGCTTTGTCAAAGACTACAAGAAGATTTAGAATGAAGAACTAATTGTTTGTTAAATCAGGAAATCTGAGGTCCTTGGCAGCAGAAGAACTCAAAAAATTCTTGAGAGACTCCAACTTGAAGTACTACAGAAGATGTTATTTTAAATAGAATATAATAAATGAGTTCAAGTACTATTCAGTTAATAGACAACATTCAAAAGGTAGCTAAATGCAAGTGTAGTCACTGTTCATGGTTTAAAGCTCTCAGATTTTCTTAAGAAAGCTCAACAGCATGAGTAGAGAGCCAGACAGCAATGTGACTAGAACGTGAAAACAGAGACCCATAAGATCATATTAGCAGGGTGGATATGAGAAGGTCCTGGCTTTGAGGACTTCAGCTAAGTCCTCAAGGGAATGAATGCATGCAGTCAATAAGTTATTATGAATCTGTTTTCTCTTAAAACAATGCAGAGTAATCAGTGAAAAGCCAGAGGGAGACAAACAGGTGAAAACATTTCTACTACAATTTGTCTGATTGTTGTTGTTTTTTTTAAAATAGGTTTCATCTATGATCACAATAGGCTGTGTATCTGTGCCTCCAATAATGCAATGATAGAATAATTCAGAGAGCTGTGTGTCACTAAGGACATCATTAAGAAGCATGTGTTATTCCAGAACTAACAGTAAGGTATGATTAAAATGCAGCGACCAGAAAAGTGCAGATACTTAACATTCTGCAGAGTTTTCTGGGATCATTTACATTACTTTGCTTGTTTAGACCATGTATAGAGGTACAGACTGCAATCCGCTTCAGAAACCTAATGAAGTGTCTACTGATGAAAAAGGAAAATGAGATGTAAGTAAATTTATTTGCCCATCTGAGAACTTGATTACTTTAGATGCAGTAGGAGCCTGACAGCTCGGCTCTGCACTTTAGCTACAGACATCGTGATTCCATCTCCCATATGATTATGATTTAAATGAATCTGTCTTTCTGTCTCTGAGCATCCTCACCTTCTCAAGCCATACTGATTGCATATAAACCTGGGACCAAAATGTAATATCCATCTGACAGCATGAGTCATCATACAGTAGATGACTGCTGGAGTTCATGGAACATCTCATTTGGATCACTGTAACTGCATTAAAGTGACCTAGCCTGGATTTGCAGAGTCAACACTGGTCAACACTATTAGCTCAGGGGGCAGGAGATCAATGGGTTTGCAAGTATGTGAAACTGACTAGAGGAGAGATTGGGATGGGATTTGGATGGGTGGGGGCTGAGGGGGGCATTATCTGAGTGTGAACGCAACAGAAAGCCAAACAAACCTGGCTGATAGTGATAATTATGTGCAATAAAACAGCCCTTCTGAGACCAAAGTCACACACACAAACACACCCCAGAGGCAATAGAGTGATTCATCTGACTTCATCTCTTGGCACAATGTTGTCCTGTGTGCTACTCTTCTATATGCACAAGTGAGAAAATGAAATTATTAAGAAACCATAAGGTTAAATTAATACTATTTAGAATAATAGAATTATTACTATTTTGTTACTTTTCAGTTATTACATGTGCAGTTCTATTCATCTGATGCTTTGCCCTTAAATCTGATGCCTACACTTATCAGCATCTGCACAGCTATTGGTCCACACTCATATACACACACAGAGACACCTTCACATTCTTCTTACAAACCCTGCCAGCTCATCAAACACTTATCAACAGACACACATACACACCCGTAAAACAGTGACACATGAAGGAGGGCTGGAGATACTGGCTGGCTGTTTATGTCTGCATGTCAGCTCACTGGCTGGATTGCATTCAGCTGTGGCCAGAACTCTTTCATGGGTTTGTGTTCTGGGTAATGTTATGAAATGATTTTTTTTTTTACCTCTGTTTATGTCTTTTTATATGTGTGTGTGTTTGTGTGTGTGTGTGTGTGTGTGTGTGTGTGTGTGTGTATTTTATGTGTTAAAAGAATGATAGGCCTACACCAAGGTCAGAGATGACACAACAGTGATATCAGATCAGCTAGGCTAATAATCCTGCTGGCAACCATTAGGCTCTCACCCCCTAAATGTCTGACATAACTTTATGTTTATCAAAGACACACACACACACACACACACAAATGCAGGACAAAAATGTACAGACAAATGTACAAGCAAATATATACATCAAAATGCATAGGAAGTCTGATAAACCACTGAGGTTTATGTTGAACTAGGACACATTCTATTTAAAGATGAATGGCAAACTTTCTGCCTGCTCTAACATGTACACACTTCCACTTAGCAAACACACAATTAATAGGGCAACCAAAAACTCTTAACATAACATCCAGTGGGATACTATACATTTTTGTATTTGTTTTTTGAATGTAATACATTCACACATACATATTGAAAGAACTGTGTTTACTGTGAGATACTGTGATAGTTTTCTGTTGCTTATTTTATACAGAAAGCACCTTACACAGTGATATCACATTCACTGCACAGATGCCATTCAAATGGCATAGATCTTACCTCTGTGATGTCTTCTTATATTTTCTCCTGAAAAATATGAGAAAAGAAACGTGAAACAATTCCTATTTCACTGTAATGTGTGAACTGATAAGCTGGAATGAGGACAGGATTTTATCGGATTGTACTGGTCTTGAAAGTTGTATTGCTGCTTCCTCACTGAACATCCTCGTTAGTCCACAGTAAGTCGGCTCCCACAAAACCCTGAATCATCAGGCTTAGTGATAATAGTCTGACATAACAGTTTTGCTGCTTATCAATATCCACTTTGATATAGCTTGGTTCTGCTGTTTGTGGCTGACAGACTTCAGATCTTCAATTCCAGTTCTAGCCCAAACAGGGCCAGGGAGTTTGTTGTTTTTACCGTTTTTCATTTCAGCACATATAAATTGTACCCTGTCAAGCAGACATATGGATAAACCCCAGCATGTATAAGATATGCATTATCATAATGATACTGTAGTCACATGCTAATTTATATATCAGACATGAAAGCTAATGAAATTCTATGCTCAATTTAATACAATGCATTATACTTATTCAATAATTTAAAAATGCATACAGTATTCGCATCAAAACAAAGGTATATATATATTACTAAAGATAACATGTTTGTTACCTGGAAAATGTAAGTAATATTATCAATGTGTTTTCTGACATTTTAAGATTTTGTTACTCTGGACAGTACAGAGTGAGTGTCACTGTCACCATTGTAATTGCAAGGCACTTCTCAGAGAATATTACTAAATGATCCTTTAGGCTTCAGAATTGTTTTAATTATATTGTGGAATTGAACAAGGTATTAAGGATGTAAAGGGAGACACAGGCAAGAAAAGCTGCACTCTAACTGTAGACACAAATATCAACAGATTCAATAAATCTTTTTTTCTTAGTTTATTTTTTCTTTTAGTTTCTTTATTACCTATGATGTAAGGAACTGGAACTGCACCATGTCCATCTAGGTCTTCTGCTAAAGCTATACATCAGTTAATCTGTGCATATACAGTTTCAAAATTCTAAAATAAATAAAGATAGGTGAACTTAAAATATGACTCCTGTGTGATAGAATTCTCTCATCACATCATCATCACTAGAACAGGAGCCCCCCTAGTCTTTCAATCTTCAACCACTTAAGCTTCTTATCTCTTCTAATCTCTATAATATAAACAGCAAACACACAAAGACAAAGACACACACACACACACACCTCGGTCTTTAGATCTTGATCTTGATTGGTATCCCTGTTCCTTTTTCCTCTCATTACTACAATCATCAGACTTATGGCAGTCTGGCTTTCCCCGTGACCCTGTGTGTCATCAACAGACACAATTCTCCCAGTAGTACCAAGGGGCTCATAAAATACCAAGCAGCCCAGTAAAAGCATTTAGGAAGGAAATAAAGCCAGCCAGAACATGACTTTGTCCTCCTTTAGCACTCTTATCTGCTGTCCTGTGGCTGGCCTCAACAAATGCAGGAGAGAAACGCAATTTGGTGCAACATGGTTGATGGCTTACATTTTATCACTCTATCAGCATTAGACTGGCTTTATAGCACTGTTGATGGGTCAAAATAGTGAACAGACGAATGACAGCTCTATGGAGAATCTGTATATCTGCACTGTGGTCCTGCAAAAGTATTTGCTAGGGAAAACCTAGCACTGGTTTGTCTATGGCAAGTAAATGTTTTTAGTCATAACCTGGGATCAATGTAAAGGGGGATGATAGTGGATGCCTTTTACCCTATTTAAAAAAAGGGAAATAAAATCATACCTCTTGCATAAATCCTTTCCTCTTTTTCCCCTCACTCTGGATCCATATTAAATTGTGATATTATAATCAATATTTTAACATCATACAAATGTAATATTCACACCATTTTGATAAACATAATTTGCTCATCTCAAATCAGTAAGGTTAAGAACACACACACAGTGACACACACATATGTACACTCACACACACATATGTACACACACACACATACACACACACACTCAGAAAAAAGATAACTGCAGATAAGGCAGTTACAAAGAAATTAGGGTTACCAATCTGGGTTGGCTGTTTAGAGTTCAATCACTATATAAAAGCTTTCCTTGACTATAAACTGTCAACTGTGGACAGATTAAATCTATACTATATTGTATCTAAGAAAATAAAATGATTTATTTCCAAACCAATGAGATTAAATAGTTTCCAATTTGTGAAACACAATCTGATAGTAATAGAAATGCACACTTTAAATCGCAATGTTTAATGATGCAGCAAGCTTCAGCCTTCAGAAAAAGCCAAGCAAACCATATGTTGCCTGAAAGGAGGAAAAGCTGGTATTACAACCAGCTTTACTAAAAAAACATATATTTAATTACTCTGTTGTGATATGTATGCTAACTAGCTACCTAAGTATTAATATTCGATTATTATTATTATTATTATTATTATTATTATTGTTATTATTATTATTAATAATAATAATAATAATAATAATAATAATAATAATAATAATAATAATAATGATAATAATAATAATAATAACAATAATAATAATTTCTTTTTATTTATTTAGTTATTTTTACAAATAGACCATTCGAAATAAAAATACTGGGATACAGAGACTGGAATATTAGCCAGAAACATGGGAACGCGCTTGGGATCAGACTTGAGGCTGTCACGACACAGAAGCACACACACACACACACACACACACACACACACACGCACACACACACAGAGCACTTCCATTAGCATACACACAAATACATACATACATACATACATACATACATACATACATACATTCACAAACACAGAAAATCACCCAATCATACAGTCTGGATTTGCACTGGGAAAATTCAGGAGCCTGCACAAATTAATTTCCTCTAAGTTCCTTGTTGATATTAGATCAATTCTTATGATGGTACCTTTTGTGATTTAGAAAAGTGTGCAGGTGTAATTTGGACATCACCTCCTTCTAACTACTTCAGTATAACAGAACGTAACAGACTAGAATTTTCACATGACGCTGCCATCAATGTATATAACCCAAGCAATTTCTCTTTCCTTTTTGCTCATTTCTACTCCATGCCTAGATCAGACTGTATTTCTGTGGAGATCAGCAGATACCATGTATTGTAATAAGTCATGAATTACCATAATTAAATTCTGGTCATTGGAGTTTTGTCTATACATTTAAGAATAATTAAATTCAGGGAAGCCTTAACAAAGAGTTTACTTTGTTTACATCAACAACAGTGTACTGAAAACTCATATTATCCAAGTCAATATTTGAATGAAAGCAATATGAAAGATTTACTATAAATGAGTATACATAGTTTTGTGAGAGGATGCTTTCCAAATCAATTTTTCAGTAACCTTGAAAATGTTATGAAATAAAGCATTTGTTACTGTAATTATAACATAATTGAGTGAGTCATGAGTAGACTTTTGCCTGAAGTTTAAAAGCCTCCATTAAAAAAAAAAAAAAAATACATATGCATATACATATACAAAAGCAAACAGACTCTCATATAAAATTCTATAGAGAAAAAGTGCAAAAGCTCTACTTACAGTCCTCTCAGTCTCAGCCAGATCTTCTCTATCTGCTCCGGCTGTAGATACTTCAGAGAATTGTTCTCAAAATCCTCAATCTCCTTGGTGGGTGATTCCATGTCAAAAATGTCAACCAGGCAAAACGACATGAACGTGGATTATCCGATGGTCAGAACAGAGCCAGCAGCTGAAGTGTTGTTCCAAAGTGGGAGTGTGAGCGGGCTACAGCCCGGAGTCTGTCAGAGTGACAGCTGGAGTCTGTCCCTCATTCCCTCTCTCTCTCTCTCTCTCTCTCTCTCTCTCTCTCTCTCTCTCTCTCTCTCTCTCTCTCTCTCTCTCTCTCTCTCTCTCACTCGCTCTCGCTCTCTCTCTCTTTCTCTCAATCTCTATCGGCAGGCAACCCCCTCAGCAGGCTACACTGAGAGAGTGTCTGTCACCAGCCTGTGGTCAGGTGTGTAGTGAGAGAGAGTAAGAGCTGTGAAGGGCCAAGCCTGCTCTAACAAACACGATGCAGAAAGAGGAAGAGAAAGAGAAAGAGAGAGAGAGAGAAGGAGGGGGAGGGGGAGGTGTAGATGGAGGGGATTAGAGCAATGCTGAAGATCTATGCATCAATGAGTTACCAGTGCATGCCTTTGCCACAGCTTGCGCCTGCCTTTTGCCAGAGCAGGGACACAATCAATGCACACTGAGCACAGAATATAGTGTTTGGGCTGATAGAGAGAGAGAGAGAGAGAGAGAGAGAGAGAGAGAGAGAGAGAGAGAGAGAGAGAGAGAGAGAGAGTTTCCTCTAAATATACTAATTCTGAGCAAGAGAATGATGGTGCGGTCAGCCAGTGAGAGAATGAGTGAATGTTGAACTGAGGAAAAGAAAAAGCGCAGCACTCTGACACTGAATGAACAGCAGAAATCAATGTGCGAATGTGTTTATGTTAATGTGTGTACATTTGTGTGACTGACACTTAAATACTAGAACATGAATCTGTTTGCCTGGAGCTATCATCAACTTATGCATTCTTTTATTAATAATGATACAAAACCTGAGGAGATGAGATGATTCATCCCCTTGTTAAAATGATAAAACCTTGACTAAAAAATGTAAATAAAGTGATTAATTAAAATAAGCAGTGCAAAACAAGCAAGCAGTCCTTTCAGCATAATTGAGAAAAAGAAGACATAATGTAATTAAAAGGAAAGGAAAAAGGAAAATATTCCTGACATATTCACATACACTATTAAAAGTGTATGGGCTTAAAAAGATGGTCCAGTCCTCTCCAGAAAGTGGCTGAGACAAAAAGAGCATTTCTAAAGAGCTCCATAATGACAGCAAATTGAGCTCCTGACATATCGAAGTGATGACTCAAAGATTGTTAGAAGAAATAGAGACCCTCCATTAGTGTTAAGTGTTATGCCCCACTTCTGAGGCACACTTTGTTATGGTTTTCTTCTGTCAGGAAACCTTAAATCTTTATCTTAATGGCAGGAATCAAAACACATTACATTACACCACCTAATCCATAATCCTCACAGAACTGTTCCCATAGCGAGGATGAGTAGAAGAGGAGGAAAGTACTGTTTTAGTCTGCTGGGTCGCCAGGATCAAGAGGGTTTACCTCTGCAGCTCTGGACTGCAAAACTCTTTACAGCAGCCTGTCTGACTCAGTGACTACATGGAACAAGTGGAAGACACTGAGATCAGATGCTTAAAGGGATATTCCATTTTCAACTTACTCTCCATCTACTGGATCTGTAGTGTATGTGCACATACCAAGAGCAGAAATTCTGACATGTGCTAAAAGCTACAGACTGTTTACTCGGCATTTACTGATAATGGAAGCCTAAGGGTAATTGTTGTTGCAGTCAATAAACATTAAATACAATGTGTTTTTGTAGAATGTTATGAATTCTTTAGTTCATTCATTGTCTACCGCTTATCCGATCTATTCTCGGGTCACGGGGAGCCTGTGCAGGATACACCCTGGACGGAGTGCCAACCCATTGCAGGGCACACACACACTCTCATTCACTCACACACTACAGACAATTTAGAGATGCCAATCAACCTACAATGCATGTCTTTGGACCGGGGGAGGAAACCGGAGTACCAGGAGGAAACCACCGAGGCCACCGAGGCCACCGAGGCCACCGAGGCACGGGGAGAACATGCAAACTACACACACACACACACACACACACACACACACACACACACACACACACACACACACACGGCGGTGGCAGGAATCGAACCCCCAACCCTGGAAGTATGATGCAAACGTGCTAACCACCAAGCCACCACCCCCGAATTCTTTAGTTATTATTTGCAAATAAAGATCTTGTATAATTTGTCTGTTTAGAGATTTTTTCAGAGGAAATAATCTGGGATTATGTGTTACCAGTGCAGCTCAAAGGGAAACATGGAGGTGTCTTCATTTTCTCCTGATGGTGCATGCACATCACAAACCCATGGGGAAGGTCTAAGTCAACAAAATTGTTTTTCACTTGCATTTTTCTCTTATGTTTCTCTAGCACTGATGGTGTGTAATCATGTGCACTATATGGCTATTGACTAAGCTCAATAGCTGCTTTTAGACATTTCTGAATGTGATTTTCTCAGCATTCACCCATATGCTACTGATGCACTGGATAGAGAAATGTCAAGTTGTCATTTGAACATCTATGTTGAATCGCCTTGTGCATTTTTCTATCATGTGTTCAGGTCAGCGAGCACTAATTGTCTTATCTTGAAGAGTGGCTGTGTTTATTCTGCCTATTGCAGGCAACCTTCCCATTGACCAGATCCACTGTGACATAATGTGATCTATGTTTCATTTACATTTCTGGCATTTAGCAGACACCCTTATCCAGAGCAACTTACATTTTCATCTCATTTTTATACAACTGAGCATTTTTGGGGTTAAAGGCCTTGCTCAGGGTCCCAGTAGTTGCAGCTTGGCAGACCTGGGATTCGATCACACAACCTTCCGATCAGTAGTCCAATGCCTTAACCACTAAGCTACCACATCCCCTTGTTTCCTTACATTAGAGTCAATGCTCTGCTTTTTCTTGTCATTTGTAATTTCCTAGGTAAGTTATGGCTAAGTATTAACATACATAAGCATTTCCTGAGCCTCCAGATGGCATAGCTGTTCAGATGGAATCTGGGTACTTGATTCTTCTGGCACCATTTTTGACTCATTGGCTTCTAAGTTCTCTAGGCAGTTTAGCTGACCTGACCTGCCACCCTGCTTGTTAACTTGCAACCCTGCCTCACTAACCTTTGTCTACTGCTAGCATCATTGAGCCTTCCATGCCTCAATCAGCACCCATCACTACACCTCTCCAGCTATGCCAACCTCCAGTCTTTCTGTCATTTTTAGACAGTCCTCATTCCTGTCTGCCCTGCTTCAGGAGCTGCGTGTTTTGTTTTAGTTTCTGTTCTAGCCTCATCACATCTTCTCTTTTTTGGTCTCTTGTTTCCACTATATTATTTTCACTAGTTAAACCCCTCTTGTATCCTGTTGAGTTTGCAAAGTCTGTTCCTACTTTATGTGTCTAAGCTATGCATAAGCATGTATAATGTAGCTGTATGATTTATTGTTTTCACCACCCACCTGTTTGAAATATTTATGCTTATGGATTAATATAGCGTGTCTTTTGTTTTTATACTTCAGAATTGGCCTGTGGCAATGATTTTTGGTTTCAGTGCAACTCACATGAACCCATACTGCATCCTCTGCTACATCCACACATCACAAAATACAAGATTGTTATTTTAAACCATTTATGAGACCAACATGCTGTAATTTACATTAAGTAGATTATCTCAGTAAATACTGACAGAGCCATGACAAATGCTGAGGAAGCATGAAAGATATTAATGGCTTCAACTTTAACTTTCCTTTTCCCTTTTCCCTTTTCCCTTTTCCCTTTTCCCTTTTCCCTTTTCCCTTTTCCTTTCCTTTCCTTTCCTTTCCTTTCCTTTCCTTTCCTTTCCTTTCCTTTCCTTTCCTTTCCTTTCCTTTCCTTTCCCCTTTCCTTTCCCTTTCCTTTCCTTTAACTTCAAATATAAGGTAATGTATTAAATAAAGCATATACTGAAAAAAATAAAAGTAAGAAAGCATGGTTTTATCCCACAATAAAGGTTCCATTTCAAGAAAGAAAAAAAAAACCCTTTAAATATGGTTTTGCATGTCACCAAAATGACAAAACAAACAACCAATCAAAAAAAAGTGGAGCTCATCATGCCACAAGCACTAAACTATGTCAATATTAAAATACTTTCATTGATGCTGTCCTGTATTTCCTTATTTCATTAAGACAAACAAACAAAAGGCAGATGACGTGTTTATTAGTATTATTATTTGATTATTACTGATATGATTATTACTCCTACTAGTATAACTCAGCTGTAGTATAACTTAGCTTCAACAGTCAGAAAAAGTACACTTTCGTTGCAACCTCCAGCGTAAAAAACTCAGACTCTCTTTGGTTACACTAGAGAACTGAATCTATGCAAAAGCAGCACTGAAAGCCACGTGCAATCAGAATAAAAAAGTCCCACTTCCTGTCCACAAGCATGCACGTGCACACACACACACACACACACACAACACACACCCCACACACACACACACACACACACACACACACACACACACACACATAAGCAACACTTTTTCTTTCTTTTTCTGGGTGACTCAGCCTTTTCAATTGGCACATGTAAAGTGGGGACACCACCATGAACCAAGAATAAATAGAGCAATTCTCTTTCAAGTGTCACAGTAGCTCACTACCCTTCCATCAGACAACTCACTTTCTTCTTGTCTATCATCCCCTCCATCCCTCTCTTCTGCAGTCTTTCTGTTTCCTTTCATGCATCTTCAATACAGGGAGCTGAGCATGAGAGATCAGCATGATGCTGAAGGAATGTCTTAAAAGGACAAGAGAGCACCTTTTGGAAAATAACCAAGCCAAACAATAATTTTCTGTTTCTAACTGATGAATGGAAAACTCCTCTAATGTCATTTCCTCCTCCTCACTGAGGAGATTAGCATTAACCCTGTCATCTCTGAGCGAAACAGTGTGTGTGAGTCTAACTGTCTGTGTGCATATAGCCGCATGCTCTCAGACTATGCAGTCCTTGTGGCTTATCTGTGGGGTAAAAGGGGTGACTGAGGGAAATCAATTGAAATGAGATTCAGATTGAGGGCTTGAGCTGTGAGCAATTCAATTAACAACAGGAGACATGCTCCATATTTCCAGCAAATTTAAAAGGATCTGGACAGTGGAAACCCTCAGCCGTAGCTTCCATCCAGTGCTGGTTCTAGCACTTTTTTGTAGGAGGGGCAAGTTGGGTACAAAGGCATTAATAGTATGGCCTTGTTCAGGCATTAACCTGGTGGCCCAGTTGTGGTTGCCTGGGCTTATACAAATTTCAGAAAAAAGCAACTTAATAATATTAAATATTAACACAAACAACTCTTGCTTGCAAACAAAATAAAACCTTTATTTTAAGTTAAATAAAAACCATATGTTTACTTCAGATTTCTTAAAAGAAATCCACTGACTTCTTTTCATTTATTTTCCAGCTGTACTGTCCCCTTTAACTGAGTTTAGCAAGATATTATTCCTAGACCTGACCTACTGAACTAGAATAAGGATGCATTACAGACTACAAAACACTTTTGTAAATCCCTCTGCATAAGGCTGTCTGCTAAATGCTGTAAATGTACATATAAATTATTAACCCAAAACAGACTTAGCAGGATTCAGAAGGCTCCTTTGTCTGATAGATCTGTCCTCGAAGAAGCTGCTTACACTTCCTTCATTAAATGAGACAGTGTCAGGTACAGAGGGAGACAGATGCAAATGCAAGTTGATGTTTATTAAAGACACTAGAAAGCAATCCAAAAACATAATCCAACCTCCAAAGTCAAAAAATGCAACTGAGAAACTAGGCGAAGCCAAAACAACATAAACAAAGTCAATAAAGCAGTCACAATCAAGAGCAGAAAAGAAGGCTTGGTAACAACACTAGAAAAGCGAGGACAAGACTTTGCAACGAGTGTGTGAAAGTGTGTGCCACAAGTGAAAGCAATCAGAAATCCAGGGAAGCTGAGCAGGTGAAAGTGTCATGTGGTCTTATGGATAATGAAGATTGCGGCCAGTCATGACATGACAAGTGGATAGCAGCATAAAAGCAGTGTTTAATATTTATCAGTGTATTTTAGATTTAGATTTTTTACAATTTTTTTTCTACATCAAATCTGTTTGTCTACTTTCGGCAGCTCAATTCAAATCAAGAAGCTTTTAATGTCATTTAAACTATATACCGCTGGTGCAGTACACAGTAAAATGAAACAGCATTCTTGCAGGACCATGATGCTACACAAAACGCAGAGCTACATTAGACAAAAAAGTAAGTACACTTCACAATACTACATAAAGTGCAAAACGTGTGCAAATGTGGACTGGACTGTACACTTAATAAAACAGTAACTCCCAACAGCTCCTTCACTCTGAACTGTTTTATACATTTATTGCTAAAATTGTACTGTTTTAAGGATTTTAGTTTGGGTGCTTGGCATGATCAAATTAACACTGACAATATATCCAGTTTATGTCTTAATATAATTTTATGATAAAATGTGCCTTGGCTTAGCAATGTCCAGACATCTTAATAATATAAATATTTAAAAAATGGACCATCTGACAAAAATAGAGCTTGCAGCGTACTGATCAGTACATGCTTTTGCTACAATTTCTATTGTTACTGCAAGTTTAACACTGAGCAGCTTAACAGAAGCCAGTGATAAGATAAATAAATTACAATTATTATATATTATATTTTCATAGTATATTGAAAATTTGACACCATAATGACATATATTCTGAAAATCTCTGGAACTAAATTGAATATGTTAAAATACATTTCTCAGTAGCAAGCTCTATTTTAAAGGGGAAAAGGCACAGAAATCACGCTACTGGAGAGAAACACACAATGATTGAATTGGTAAATAATTCATTACATTTTTATTAAATTTTTATTAAATTAATTTATTTATTTTTAATAATAAAAAACATGAAAGCGATGGGGGGGGGCATGGTGGCTTGGTGGTTAGCACATTTGACTCACACCTCCAGGGTTGGGGGTTTGCAGAGTTTGCATGTTCTCCCTGTTATGGTGGGCAAGCTCCCCGTTGGACCACTAGGGGGCTTTCAGAAGGGGTTGTGTGTTTTGTTTATGTATGCCATGTGTTTGTTTTAGCCCCGCCTTATCCCTAATGTGTTCCCGCCTTTGTTCACCTGTTCCTCATGTTTCCTGTAATTATGTGCCTTATTTATAGTGGCTCTTTGCCAGTGTTTGGGGCTAGTCCTCGTCTTTATGTGGCATTGTTAATGTGTCTATGTATGTTATTATTTCTAATAATTGGGTCTGCTCTATCCTACTCCGTCTTCCGGCCCGTGACATTCCCCGTGCCTCGGGGGTTTCCTCTGGGTACTCCGGTTTCCTCCCCCAGTCCAAAGTCATGCATTGTAGGTTGATCGGCATCTCTAAATTGTCTGTAGTGTGTGATTGCGTGAGTGAATGAGTGTGTGTGTGCCCTGCGATGGGTTGGCACTCCGTCCAGGGTGTATCCTGTCTTGATGCCTGATGATGCCTAAGATAGGCTCAGGCTCCCCGTGACCCCAGAATAGATCGGATAAGCGGTAGACAATGAATGAATGAATGAAAGCGATGGGCTAAAGTGCTAGATGCATGTCGGATTATTTCTTTTGACCAGTGGTGTTCTGATGGCTTTCTCTGTGGTCCGCTAGGGACACAGTCACATTGTCCACATACCTCACTGCAAGTATACACACACACACACACACACACTCAGAAAACAGAGCTCATCTGTACCAGCATTTCCTCTGAGAGGATGCCAGATGCTGACCAGTCCAATAGTCTTATCAGCTGAACGGTGCCTGGATGTCTTCACATCTATGTATAACTCCTGTACTCTGAAAAGCATGACTTATTTACATACATAGATATGCAGGGGTGGGGACAAAAGAAATACAGCCTTAGTGCATTATTAATAAACAGCAATGGCATACTTAATCTAGCAGTCACCACTCTGCCTATTCAGAAATCGATGCCCTACCCAAACATTCACTGTTCATTAAAAAATAATTCATATTGCTCTCTAACTGCAACCAAAACACAGCTATTACTAAAAGAATCTCACATATGTTATGCTACCAGTATAAATAGCAACACCCTTACAATACACAGCATACCTTTATTTCAAAAGGTGAAATAAATAATCACATTAACTGTGGACTAAACATGTAGGAACCCAAACAAAACACAAAAAAAGACCCGGGACCCAAAAATTTATCTGGGGACACCATAAAAACACAAAAACAGACCTGGGGACGCCTTAAAAACACAAAAACAGACCGGGGACGCCTTAGAAACACAAAAACAGACCGGGGACATCTTAAAAACACAAAAACAGACCTGGGGACACCATAAAGACACAAAAACAGACCTGGGGACATCATAAAGACACAAAAATAGACCTGGAGACACTTTATGGACACAAAGATTAAGATTAACCTGGGAAAACCATGAGAACCCAGAAAAGACCTGTAGACCTGTATATCAAGACAACAAGAACAGAACATTGCTATTGAAATATGGATTTTCTGTGTATATGGACCTACAGAAATAAAGACCAACAAAAGGGAAGTGAAAAAATGGTAAGAAACATCTATTTCTACCTAATATCAGGCACTGGACCTAGTAGGTGATTACATTATGGCACTAAGATTTTGACTACTTAAAAAACCTGGTGCTTCTCCTTTGCTTCTTCTACCAGTGCTACCCTGAGGGACTGATAGAATCTGAAGGTAAGAGTAAAAAACCCAACTGGACAAGCTAATTACCATCCAGCAGGCTCATGTATTATTGAATTTTTAATCCTATCCGAATGGCAGCAGACAGCTCAGAGCTGCATGGTTTTGATGTCTAAAACGAGCAGGAGCATATTGAGTGACAAACTCCCTCTCTCATTCACGAACTCCACAACGTCTTGTCTCTTTTGTGTGCAGGTCAGGGGAACTGAATACTCTCCGGGGTCCCTTTACGAAACAATTAGATGATGAACAAAGCCGAGAAAAGAAAGGATGTTGATCTCTAACAAGTGATTAATTGCCCTCATTTCACTGTGTGCCTTTCAGTAGTTTGAATTTTCATGGATGACTGACATCCCTGTTGACAGACTTAGCAGAGCATAGCCAAGCTCATTTAGGTTAACTGGAGATAAATAAAGTTCAAATCAAATGCTTTTAGGAGCGAACACAGAAAAAAGATAATTTATTAAAAAGGTGGCCCTGATATAAATACGCTTTTCTCCAGCATGTGGAATATGAACTTAAAAAACAGTTTATTTAAGGAACATTACAGTTTTGACACCATGTTCCACTCCACTGGCAGTCTATGAGATAATGCAGTTGTCATATCATGTTATTTGTGTGCTAATCATCACACTTATTCAAAACTCATTAGACAAAGCAAAACAAAAACAATGCACATAGGGATGGCTGGTGTAATGGGCTGCCAAGGCATTGATGTTTTTCAATAACAAAAAGACATCAGTATAATATATAGATTCATTTTTAGCTAATATTTTAGCTTAAATCTGATTATTTTGTGGGGGGCACGGTGGCTTGGTGTTTAGCACGTTTGCCTCACACCTCCAGGGTTGGGGGTTTGGTTCCTGCCTCCTCCATGTGTGTGTGGAGTTTGCATGCTCTCCCCGTGCCTTGGGGGTTTCCTCCAGGTACTCCGGTTTCCTCCCCCGGTCAAAAGACATGCATTGTAGGTTGATTGGCATCTCTAAAGTGTGTGTGTGTGTGTGTGTGTGTGTGTGTGTGTGTGTGTGTGTGTGTGTGTGTGTGTGTGTGTGTGTGTGTCGTGCGATGGGAAGGCACTCCGTCAAGGGTGTATCCTGCCTTGATGCCCGGTGACGCCTGAGATAGGCACAGGCTCCCCGTGACCCAAGAATAGAGAATGAATGAATGATTATTTTGCATTTGTCATGTGCAACAGCACTGCCAGTGACATAGTGACAGAATGGCATGGTACACTGGTTTAAATTCCTCAGATCCTGGAAAATTCATGCAGCTGAATGCAGCAGGTCATGTCAAAACACAAATGCAACTGCCTACCTCTGTGTGTGTGTGTGTGTGTGTGTGTGTGTGTGTGTGTGTGTGTGTGTGTGTGTGTGTGTGTATGTGTGTATAATGCTTTATGTGTGTATGCTTTATGTGTGTATAATGCTATTATGCATTGGTCAGACCACGTAATATGCATTGCTCAATTCTAATAGGTTCATTGTCAAGCTCTTGACTGATATTAGATTTCAGCAGCTTTCCCATCTGATATCATGACCAATGGCACTGCACATAGTTTAAAAGAGGCATATTGAGTGACAAAGTGTTTTACACTCACTAGCAGACTATGGCCAGTCATCAATATGATTGACATTCATGCATTATAATGAAGTTATATCCTGATTGTTTTGCTGGTTTTTTCAAGCATTTACTAAACAGCAAAAATAATTAAAGAATAAAATAAACTAGATATGATAATAGTGCAATATTGCCACCTCAGAGCTCCAAGTTTCCCAGTTTAGTCTGCAGTTCAACTTTCTTGCATTTCTTGCGTTCTATTTGTGCCTGTGTGGGCTTCCTCTGAATCCTCTGGTTTCCACTCATACCTGTAGGTGGAACGGCTACACTAGGTTACATTAGGCTACAGTAATCATATGAATAATACTGCATCAACAAATGTTATAAATATTTAAGGAATGACACAGGAAAGACAAAAACAAGTTGAAATTGATACCAACCCTCTCTGCTCCTGGGGCGCTGTATCATGGCTGACCCTGTGCTCTGACCCCAACCTCCAAAGTTGGGACATGTGAAGAAAGATTTTCACTGTAATGTCTATGTGACAAATAAAGGCTTCTGCTTCACTAGGTTCACTCTAGTGCTTCATGTTGCAAATTTGTATGACAGAAATACCCTTAAATTATACTTAAATCATGAAAGAAACTATTGAAGAAAAATCAGCCATTTGACCTTGCTGTGACATTGATTCTGTGTGGTTCAATACCAAAATGCAGCACAATAATTCATGGAGAGGGTGAGGTGAGGTGCTTTGCATAAGGCCATTACTGAAAAAAGTATGCTATCATGCTTATTCCACATCTGATGGTTAGCTGTGGATGGTTCATTTTATATAAATCACAAGACACACAAGATATATATCTTGTGTGTCTTGTCAATTTTTTCTCTCTACAGTATATATATATATATATATATATATATATATATATACTGTAGAGAGAAAAAATTGACAAGACACACAAGAGAGGCCATGTAGCTCATTTCCCCACCTCTGAGATTTACAGATAATAAGAGTAGTTTCTGCAGTTTCTCTCCACATGATCTCATGGACTCTCCGCAGTTTCATCTCCTCAATGATTGAATGCTGCTTCAGCATTGCATCTTGCACTTGCCTGCTGTACATCCACCTCTGTATTGAGCACCATGCTGTTTCTTTCAGGCTGCTGCTATGTGAATGTCCTTGCCTGTCTCATACCTGTCAATAGATGATGTGTTCAGTGATAAACCCCCACTAGTGTGTTTGTCCAATAGAATGAGGTGTTTGTTGACGAGGGCACCTTGTCCTTGTTCATTTAAATCATGAATTATCTTTCTCCACCTTTGAAAGACCTTGGCAGTCATGCTAATGAGACCATGTTTTCACAGGGAATCTACCATATCACCAAAGTAATTGAGTGCCAGGTCAGAGGAAATGTTTATAATGAGAATCAGGTCTGGGCTCATATGTGTGTGTACGTGTGTTTAACTAGCAGAGATTTAATCCAGTCCTCATCACATGCATGGCAAACATGGTGACATTACAATTTAGAAGATAAATTATTCTTCTCTGACCATCATTGGTGTGTCAAGTACATAGTTAAATGTACTTTGAGTCTGAGGACAACCCCAAAAAGCCAGCCAATTGATTTTTTGATTTTCAACCACTGGTGAGTGAAAAAACAGGCTGCGAATGTTCAATTGTCCAAACCATGAACAAAGAATGTGCACTCACATACACACACACACACACACACACACACACACACACACACACACACACACACACACACACACACACATCTCTGACTGATTTCAATTTCATTCTGGACCTAAAGTGGCTGGATCTTGAGTAAAAAGGAGTATCTGACTGATCTTTAATTGAGGTCATTGTTCAGGCTAGAGGTTACACAGTGAGCATTAGTGCTGCAGTTTCACAGGATGTGTATCACAAAAGGTTTATCTAAGGACACTGTATCACAAATCATCACTGAATAACAAGAAGTCAAGCATGACATCACCACCATCTTATATATGAATGTTTTTTTAAATGATACAAAAGGAATAGAAATATACTAAGAAATTTTTTTTTAAATAAATTAAATTTGATTCCTTGATTAACCGATGTATCAGTGTGCAACACATACACGCAGTGCATATACAGTACTGTGTAGTATTGGCACTCTCAGTATAAAGTATTACAGTATTATTAGAATCCAATCTCATTAGTGAGGTACTGTAAACCTCAATCAAATGAAATCACAAATAATTACTGCATGTGTTTAAGCACAGCTCAAATATTATACACTATCGCTTTTAGGAAAGAGTTAAGTACACAGTGCATTGAGGTAACATTATTACATCATTGACTTATACAATTTCTACCATAATCCCAACACTCTAAAGAGCATGGAAGAGGTCTATTAGTATAATCCCCCGTAATCTGTCTGATGTGTGCTCAACTTGGCTTAAATCCACACCCCAAACCCAGCCAGCTCACTATATTGGCTAAGCTTGGTCTGGCTGCATACTCTGTTCCTGAGAGTAGGCCTGGCCTTTAGATGCTTACTCAATCCAAACCTCTGCTTTCCCTCTGCTCATTTTCCCCAGGGTGGTGGCAGTCAACTGGAAAATTAGGTTTCTCCACTAAAATAAGCCTGGCCTGCCATAGTCCTATCAGGGAGCTGGCAAAAGATTCCGCTAAGAGAGAGACGATAATCAAGAGAAAAATCGCAGAGAGCAAGAACATTAACGCCAAGCCATTTGGGTGAAATGAGAATGCTACGCCCACCTGTGTGAACGTTTATGTGCTTCTGTTGAAGATTTGAGTGCCTTCAGATTGGGAAGTGGGGAGAAAAAGCAAAGGTCAAATCAGCCATAAGTTAGCAAAGAGAGCTATCTGAAGAGATAATAACCGCCTGGTAATGACAGATAAGACGTAATGAAAGATTATTCTGACTCCATTCTGTCACTATGCTGTTGTGAGTATTTCCATATACATTAGATGGATTTTGTATATTTCTTGATTTCTTTTTTATTTTCTCCAGATTCCATGCATTTGCAAGACAGTAACACTGTGTCCTATCTCAAGAAGGCACCATCTGTCTGCATGGCCAATACTTCTAATATACTTTATAAATTCTGCAACAGATCAGCACTGTTATCTCAAAGAACTCACAAAAATGCACTAGCCCTACTGGCTTATATAAAGCAGAAATGCCAAAAGAAGCATGCCACAGAAACCTTCAGGCAACAACCAATACATCCACTGTAGGAGAGACAAATGGGGCTGTTTCTGAAAAGCCACAGACAACCAAATGCATCTGAATTTACATACAGAAGCCACAGTTCCACTGCAACACACACAGAGAAAGAGCTGTGGGTTTACTATGTGTAAAGAATTCTAGCAAAGAAAAGAAAATTCTATTGAGAGCAATCTGAAATGGTGAAAAAATGTAATTGTAATTAAACTTTAAAATTCAAATTCCTTATTCTACAATGTATAAAGAGAAGTCTTTTTCAGAAATTGAGATCTTCTGTGCAGTCGGCAACAGTGAGTGTGACCTTCTGTGAAATTGTTCTGTTACACATGATGGACAACCCAAAGGTCACAATGAGTTTACAGTTTAGAATTTTTAGATAAGGTCTTAATATCTCATCTCAATAACTTGGCATTTGGGGGGAAACAGATATTCCATATCACCTGCAGAAGAAAGTTACCAAGACAATCTAATGTTTTTTTTCACCTTCAAATCTTTGAAAGTGGATTCAGTGGCTTACCACATAGCAGTTTATACCAGAAGTGTTGAAGAACTGGTTTCCTTATTTTCTTTAATATTTTCTATATTAATATCTTCTATATTATTGTTTGACCTGTTTAATGAGTTTGAATTATAAATCAAAAACCTGTCTACACTTAAAGGGAAATGTTTCTACTGCATATTCTAATTGAAAGGTCTATCTTTGCATTATTTAAAGATTTCTGATTTCTTTTGCATTGAATAGCAGTGTCTGTGGTGTGACATCACTATTCTTATATAGACACTCTGAGAAAGGTCATCTGGCTTCCTGACAATGTCTTCATGAATGCAATCCCCTGGTAGAGTCTTCATCTTTACAACTTTTTTCTCTCAGCTGCCGTTTGTCCTCTATGTCTCTTACTCTTAGCAATGTGTTGGAGAAAATCGCAGAGCCCCTGATAGCCTCTTCCATCTTTTCATTCTGTTGAAAGGCAAGCTTTGGGTCCCTGTTGATGTGACATTTGTGTATGTTCTGACTGAGATGCTTTTACTGTGTAAATGATGTTCGACTGTATGCACAGAGGTTACAACCTGAGAGAGTAAGGTTGGATAGCATTCTTTCAACCGTGCTGTTTGGAACTAAAAGGTTATGTCATGATGCAAAAGGGAGAGGAGTAAACAGGGACTATGTATCACAGAGTTCATCTTTCATCTTTCTCTCTTTGCAGCATAGCTTGTAGTATCAATGAAAAGCTAACATGGCTCAGCCCTCTCACCTACAAAACAACTACTGTTCCTCCTTTCACATTCACTGTACTGCTCTTTAGTAAGGCAGGCCTGCTCCCCAGCGTCCCTTCACAAGTGCCTCCACATGCACAATGAAGTGCTAATAGAACATTATAGAGTTCACTGGAGCGCTGTTTATGGTTGGGTATTTATAGCAAGCTGAGTGGCACATTGACGTCAGAACTAATGCCATTGTGTTGAAGGCAGGCAGAACACTCTCTCGTGTGTACCCCGTTACTGTCACACTTAGACTGATTGATGATGAGCTTCCCCCTGGACCAACCACTGCTGTCTGCTGAAAGATAACTGCATTCGAAGTGTAAAAAAGTTCCAGAGAGAAACAGATACTATATGCACGATCGGAAATTCAAGCTTTCTCACCAAAGGATTTCCTACTTCCTTTCAGCAACTTGAAATGATAGAAAATTAAATGTGTTATGAATTGTAAGATTATATCATTCAAACAGACAGTATTAAATTGGGAAATTTAGTTGTTTTCGTAAAGTAGATTAGTACATATAACATTCTCATCAGCACAATGCAGACTCAATGAAAGGGGTAATAGTAGCTGATATCTATGAAACAATGTAACTAGCCATAGAAATGAAAAGATTTAAATAATTGTGCAAAAGCAGAAAAAACAGATATCTCAGTACTGTGGGGGATTTTAAATTTCCACCTTAAAAATGAGAGTCTCTGTGCATGATACATCTTGCTATTACTCTTGCTGTCTCTATGTCACTTCAACACGGATAAGAGAGTGGCATCCATTACTCAGCCTGATGCAATCAAAGAGCATGGATAACAAACTTAACCTAAAATTCTGTTAGATGTCCAGAATTGTTCTCACTCCTGGTATGGTAAGTATGCTAAGTTGTTTTATTCTCCCATATGTTATTCAGAATTTTCACATATAATCACAGCCTGAAAGATACACATCAAACACAGAAACTCATGCACAAGCAGATATACATGAACAGGCAGAAAGTGTTTTCTAATCACCAGAAGAGCTGGGAAAGGTCATGAAAAATAATTAAGCTTTCAAACATCTTTTAGTCACAGAAATACTGAGTACCATTTCATCTGCAACATTTAAATATCAATCTCTCTCACACACACACACACACACACACACATTTTCTTGCATAAAATAGGAAGATAACCCTGGATATCTGCATTGTAAGTGGCAATGTCTGTTAAATTCATTTTAATTCAAATCAAATAACTGATGCTATGGCGGCCCCTGCTTGCTGTTCCTCTTCTTCTCCTCCTCTTTAGAATGAAACTTTGCTTTGCAAAGTCACAGTTCTTCACCTGATCCTATGAATTAAACAACAAATATTCCCTTGCAGTCTTTATTACTCTTTACTCAAAACTATTTTTTCTTCATCTTACTATTCTGCTTGTCTTGATGTGATATATACATATTAATGAGGTACCACAGTCAACTCCATTCCCACAGCAAGGGAACACATATTAACACATTAAGTATGATGTAAGTATGGCAATTAAACATTAAAGATGATAAAGGAAAGCAAAACATACAAGCAAAATAACTAGAACTAAACCAAGCTAGCTGTGCAAGCTGGGACTGTCAACATAAGTCAAGATGCTGGCTGACATCTGGAGTTTACTGGAGATCCTGTTAGATATTTCATCCTAGAAGGTGTTTTGGCATAAATATACAAAGGGAGAATTATCTAATGTTGTCTGCTGAGTCTGGAATGTGAGTGTATAGTTGAATGATGACAGTTTGAAATATAGACAAATACCTTCGAGGTCTGGGCACTCTAAGTCAGAAATGGGATAGATAACATCTAGAAACATTTACTTAGGCTGTACTAACTAAACACTGCGATTGGGACATGGAACATCCTGGCTTGAAAGGCCTAAAGACAATTAAAAACACCATTCCCTTGTTGAGAAACACCAGCATATGCTGTAGGATGGTTCATGTAGCAGCTTAGCTCTAGACATGCTGCATCCATTAGCCAAAGTAATGGTGTTTACCAAAAATAAAAGTCATAAAGGGAACAAAAATTGACAAAATACACAGACACTCTCAGACAACATCAGCAGGTAGGATTGAAGCTATATTTTGGTGTTCAACGTGGCATATTTACATAATGAATACAGCACATTTTCCATCAGAGTTACCACTGTTTGTTTTTGTGCTGTGGGTTTTCAAGTACTGTGATTGACAATGTGATAAAGGTTGGTGTTCATTTAATTTCTCCTTCTGGAAGAAATAAGCAAGCTGAAAAACACAATATTCTTTCATATGCTATACATAATATAAATAAAGTAGCAAGCTTGCTAGCAGAGCAGAAATCATCTGTATGAATTATTATAACAGTTGTCTGGGCTTTTAAGGAAAAATATAAAAATATATTCATGTTCATTATTAATTTATTCACTAAAAAGCCATGACATTAATAAAAAACTAGCAAACTAGCATGCAATTTAGCCAGCTGCTAAGGTCTATTAGCATTCTGACTGTTTGTGTGTGTTTTTAGCCAGGATATACTTGTTATATATTTGATATACTTGCAAAATACACATGAAATTGGGGTGTAAACTTTTACAACTTTTAAACAGTATTTTATTCATATTTTTAAAGGAAATGGCTGTGTTGTCTTGTGTAATGCAGTACAAAATATGAAAATAGCTACATGTAATGTTCACATGCATATGGTGTGTGTGTATGACTAACATATATATGTATGCCTTGATTGCACCCTTGGTAAAAGATTCACATAAAACCAGAGTGACTTAACATAAATAAAGTTACGATAGCCAGATAGCCAGACTCAGTTAATTGGCTATAAAAGGAAATACAGCCGGGTAAAGCAAGTGGCTTTAATTATAGCAACTGTAAATTGTTATGATTAGCAGTGGTCATACATTAAAAGAATTTTTTGTTTCACTGTATAGCAAATAAATATAGAAAATATCTAATGAAAATGTGAGAGAAACCATGACAGCATTTTATTATAGAACATACACAATAATCAGGTGATGCTCATATGGACTTAAAGTCTCATTGATCTGTTCAGTCAATACCCTCCAATCAACACCTGCCAGCTGTTCCTCTAAGCTCTAAGCACTCACAAAGAGGCGTTCACACACACAAACATTTAGTGAGCTCACAAACAGTGCACTTCGATTGCTATAATCCTAGCATGTTCAATGTAGTATGTCCATTGACCCACAACAGCCTTTTTGTCAACACGAAGTGGACAGCCATTTTTTTTCTTTTAGTTTGATCCTATTTAAAGAGACAGCACTCACAAACACCAGGTGTATGCTCTGAAAACATTAGGTCATTCTCATGTGTCAATCAGATTCAAAGCAATGAATAGACATAAGGTTACACCATTAGCCTCCTTTTTAATCAACCAACACTTATCTGTCAGCAAGGAGCTGTGTTTCGATGAGAAGGGAAAAAAAAAATTAAGAATAAAATTCCATAACATAACATCTTCCAAACCTGATTGCAGTCTTCTCCATGGCATCAGGACTGTCCACAGCAGGCAACTCATCAGAGAGGATCTCCTCAGGACTGCGGGGGTCAATTAATATCCCTCTCTTGTCTTTGTCCCTGATCCCGATGCCTGCTGTTATAGCATTCCACAAGGCATTTTGGGACTTCGAACCTGCAATCATCAGAGGGTACAGGGTTAGGAAAGGTACAACAGAGATCAATTTATTAGAAAGCTAAACAATAAAATTGTCTGACTGTAACTTTTATACATAATATATACAAATGTGTGTTTTGCAAAACAAAAAAAATACAATTATGCATTTGATTGTTTCTTTACAATATGCTAAGAAAAACCTGCCATGGTCTTCCACTAAACTGACAGATTTATATCTCCCCCTGCTGTTAAATCTATGCCAGTAGATCTGATGTTCACGTCTAAAACCAGCTGTGACTAACACATGAATTCCTCTTTCTAAAGTATGATGCTGGCTAATGCTGCCATCTAGCCTACTTGCTGCACATATGCATGCTGAAAACCATTCACTGAGTGTTAAGTTCCCATTTTCAAACATAGCATAAGGAGGTAAATATTTAGTAAAAAAAATCGAAACGAATAGCTGCATGCCATTTATCAGTCAGGATATGTGTTCATAATGTCAGAAATACATAATATATAGAGGTATTTGTATTATAAATATAAATTTACATTAATAAAAGCCTTTTATATTACTCTCTAAGCAATGTTATAATAAATGACATTGATCAGATTATGTGGCAGAGATGCCTACACCCTGAATTGGATTATTTTCCAGCACATCCCAAAATTGTTTCATTCTTCAAAGTTTCATTCTTGTTACATCACAATACATAGTTTATAGTTACATGTGCATGTTGTGTATGTGTAGCATATACACAACTAAACAAACAGTTTTTCCCATCCCAGCACCCCCCCCCTTCATTTTTTTTACACGAAATCACTGAAGCAAATAGCTTTACCCATAACCTTTGACAAAGCTCTCACCCTGAGGATGCTTTCCATGTTAAATAACATCTCCTTGCAGAAAGTTTCAACATGTCAACAATGTATTAATCTTAGTCACTTAACAATTGATTCTAAATTCATGATTTATATATTAATTTATGATTAGCCTTAGATCATTTCGAGTGGTAAGAGTACCATAAATTGCTGTTATCACATATTAAAACATTATCAGTGATTTGCCTTGTAGCTGAACTGCTGTCACATCTGTGTTGCTATAGAAACAGTATCAACTCCTTCCAATTAATCAAATTCAAGATTTCAGTATAATTATTTTAAAAGTTCTATTATGCACATCTTTTGTACGGATGTATAAAGAATTTGATATTTAGTCTGTTATAGTATAGATACTCACGTGCAAAGCGGGCCAGAGGCCTGGGGTGGCTTTCTCCTGTTTCATTTGCGACTGCGATTGAAAAGAGTGACAGAAAGATAAGCATATACCTTGAGGATGGCCTATACAAACATTTGTTCCATCAGATGTAATAAAGGTACTGTATATGAATTTTTGTAGTTTGGTAGCTTTTGTTACACTGGAATAGAAGCTTTAAGGCCACCAAATAGTATTAAGCAAACTAAATCTTGAAGGAAATGCATCATAGTTTGCAGACAAGTCAAAACATGTAGACTGGCCTTATAAAGGATAACTTATATATGAAAGCTTTAGTAGCGGCTACTGCAAAATAGTTACTTCACATGCTTGTGTAAAATTTTACTCAACTAAAAATCAGCTACTTTAGGGAATTGTTTTTGTGTGAATTGTAGTACTAAGTGACAAAGTATATGATGTCACTCATGATTCGGATTGTTGGAAAGGTTTTTATTACTTTTCAGGTATCATAGTTAGACATTGTGAAGAGGTAAATAAGCAAACTATGAAAAAAATTATGCAAATGAAAATGTGTTTTTCTGTTTTTATTTTTATTATTTTTGCTTGTTTCTTCTTCTTCTTCTTTCGGCTTTTCCCTTCAGGGGTCGCCACAGCGAATCATCTCTCTCCACCTATCCCTATCTTCTGCATCCTCAACACTTGCACCCACTAGCTTCATATCCTCATTCATTCCATCCATATACCTCCTCTTTGGCCTTCCTCTTTGCCTCCTGAATGGCAGCTCCATGTCCAACATTCTCCTACCAATATACTCACTCTCCCTCCTCTGAACATGTCCAAACTATCTTAATCTGGCCTCCCTAACTTTGTCCCCCAAACGTCCAACATGAGCTGTCCCTCTGATGTACTCGTTCCTAATCCTGTCCGACCTTGTCACTCCCAAAGAGAACCTCAACATCTTCAGCTCTGCTACCTCTAGCTCTGCCTCCTGTCTCTTGCTCAGTGACACTGTCTCTAAACCATACAGCATGGCCGGTCTCACCACTGTCCTGTACACCTTCCCCTTGATTCTCGCAGATATTTTCCTATCACACAGAACTCTCGACACCTTTCTCCACCCATTCCAACCTGCCTGCACTCGCTTCTTTACCTCTTTCCCACACTCTCCATTACTCTGGACTGTTGACCCCAAGTACTTAAACTCCTGTACCTTCTTCACCTCTTCACCCTGTAACCTTACTGTTCCACTTCCCTCCCTTTCATTCACACACATGTACTCAGTCTTACTACGACTGACTTTCATTCCTCTTCTCTCCAGAGCAAACCTCCACCTCTCCAGGTTTTCCTCCACCTGCTCCCTGCTCTCACTACAGATCACAATGTCATCTGCAAACATCATTGTCCAAGGAGACTCCTGTCTGACCTCCTCTGACAACTGGTCCATCACTATAGCAAACAGGAAGGGGCTCAGAGCCGATCCCTGATGCAGTCCCACCTCCACATTGAACTCCTCTCTCTGACCTACAGCACACCTCACCACTGTCCTGCTCCTCTCATACATGTCCTGCACCACTCTGACATACTTCTCTGCTACTCCTGACTTCCTCATACAGTACCACAGCTCTTCTCTTGGCACCCTGTCATACGCTTTCTCCAAGTCTACAAACACACAGTGCAACTCCCTCTGACCATCCCTATACTTCTCCATCAAAATTCTCTGAGCAAAAATTGCATCTGTTGTGCTCTTTCTGCATTGTAAAAAACCCAACTTAAAAAAAGTTTAAACAACTGCTTTTATTGTGATGGTTGAGCAAATGTCCATGAAAAAGTTAGCAGAACATCTTTTAATAAGTTCACTCACTGTATCCCAAAGTTTTCCTCATTAACTTAAAAAAATGAGTTTTCTGAAAACTCTCGCTCTCACTTTTAAAGTTCAATCAAAAAACCCTCTGCAAATGTATACATGTCATGGATGGCTTGGCTAATGCCCTGGTGGAACACTAGGGGGCATTCCAGCAGGGGTTTGTTTATGTCTGTGCCATGTGTCTTTGTTTGTATTGTGTTCTCACGTTTGCCCCGCCTGATCCTTAGCCTGTTTTCGCCTCTGCACACCTGTCCCTCGTGTTGCCCTGATCATCTCCTCTATTTATACCGGTTGTCTTGCTTGTGTTGTTTGCTGAGTCCTTGTCGTAATTGTGTGCCTTTCTGTTCTTGGAATTTTGTTTTGTTTTTAGTTTTCTTCCCTGGTATGTGTTTGCTTATTTTATAACATACCCCTGTTTCATGTCTATCCCTGCACTTGGGTCTGATTTGTCCTGCCTGGCACCATATGCACGTGGCAATACAATTGAGTTAAGTCAATGTAATAAATTCTGACAGAGACCCCCTCGTGAACATTAACTAATTAAAAACATTAATATATTATATATTAAAAGTGTAGTAACCATGTTTTTTCTGCATTGTTTGGCAAAACCATGAATCAAACCCATGATTATTTTTTGATAATCATGGTTTTATTACAGTAAATATGTTTTTTGGGTAAAACCATGGTAAATTTTTGTAAGGGACTGTCCTCTTATATATATATATGACCAAATGAAACCTGAAAATAAATAATTCATATTGAGAAATATTTTTCAGTTTTTGACTTGTTGGAAAAAAAGTGATAGCAACATATTGCATTTTTCTGTCCTAATGTAATATTATGTGGTACCAATTTCCAGCAGCATTTTCTTGTTCACTCAACTTAAAGAATTTGAGTTGTGCAGAGAAACAAAAAACAATTGGGCCAACTTAAAAAGTTTTGTTGTAGAACAAGAAAACAAATAATCTTAAGTTAACTCAACTAGTTATTTTTTGTATCACTATTGACTAGTTTTAAGTCAGTATAACTGTTATACAAAAAAGTTGAGTAAACAAGAAAAAGCTAGGGGAAATTGGTACTAAGGTTTTTCTTGTTGTGAAGGCTTAAAATTTTTTACAGTGTGGGCATGAAGCCATACTGCTGCTCACAAATTTCCACTACCTTCCTTAACCTAGCTTCCACTACTCTTTCCCATAGCTTCATTGTATGGCTCATCAACTTTATCCCCCTATAGTTGCTGCAACTCTGCACGTCACTCTTATTCTTAAAGATCGGCACTAACACACTTCTTCTCCATTCCTCAGGCATCTTTTCACTCTCTAAAACCCTGTTAAACAAACTAGTTAAAAATTCCACTGCTGCCTCTCCCAGACACTTCCAGACTTCCACCGGGATGTCATCAGGACCAACTGCCTTCCCACTTTTCATCCTCTTCAAAGCCTTCCTGACTTCATCCTTTCTAATCTTATCTACTTTCTGTTCCACAGAGTTCATCCCTTCTACTCTTTTTTCCCTCTCATTTTCCTCATTCATCAGCTCCTCAAAGTACTCCTTCCATCTCCTCTGTACACTCTCCTCACTTGTGAACAC
This sequence comes from Hemibagrus guttatus, assembly GCA_033459395.1. NCBI lineage: Eukaryota > Metazoa > Chordata > Actinopteri > Siluriformes > Bagridae > Hemibagrus > Hemibagrus guttatus. Next base: position 17,872,823 of record JAUCMX010000003.1, read on the forward strand.
CCTTCCATCTCTATCCTTAATAACTCTAACTTGTTGCACATCTTTCCCATCTCGATCCCTCTGCCTAGCTAACGTGTACAAGTCCTTCTCTCCTTCTCTAGTGTCTAACCTAGTGTACAACTCTTCATATGCCTTCTGCTTGGCCTTAGACACCTCCCTCTTCACTCTGCGCTGTGACTCCTTGTATTCCTGTCTATTCTCTTCAGTCCTGTCCATGTCCCACTTCTTCTTGGCTAACCTCTTCCTGTGGATACTATCCTGAACTTCCTCATTCCACCACCAAGTCTCCTTATCTTCTTTCCTCCTTCCAGATGACACACCCAGCCCCTTGCTCCCTGTCACCCTGGTCACTTCTGCTGTAGTTTCCCAGTCATCTGGCAGCACTACCTGACCACCCAGAGCCTGCCTCAACTTCTGTCTAAATTCCTCACAATATTCCTCCTTTTTCAGCTTCCACCACTTGGTTTTCTTCTCTATCTCTATCTTTGACCTCTTCTTCTTACAGACCATCAAAGTCATCCTACACACCACCATCCTATGCTGTCTGGCTACACTCTCTCGCACTACCACTTTACAGTCACTAATCTCTTTCAGATTGCCTCTTCTACATAGGATGTAGTCTACCTGTGTTCTCCTACCTCCAGGAGGATTTTTGCTTGTTTGTATATGCATAAATATTCACATATTAGCATTCTCAAAAGAAAGAGCTAAACAGAATATAGTGTATAACCATTACATGAGTGACTGGATATTAATCTTCTGTTTAGATTAAGGTCTGAATTATGTTCAACATATTGCATCACACACGAGTGAAATGTAAAACAGGATTATTTAAGATGAGGCCTTCTGGCTGGTGATGAGTTTAACTCACTGACCTCTATGTGATGAACGAAACAGCTATTAAACACACCACCTATAGTGCTAAAGGATAGCACTACATATGAATATATGTCTTTTTTCAAAAGAAAGAAATGCAACTTGACAGTTTTCAGTCTGTTAGTAGTGAATGGAATAAAAAGAAAGTGCTGTGATCCAGGCAGCATCTTGCTCGTTTTTTCCGACATGTCCTTTGGGACTTTTCAGAAAGGTGAAGGGAGATTATTGTTTGGTTGTGAAGACAGCCTCTAGGGAGTTATGTGTATGTGTGGGTGGGTGTCATGATGGAAAATAAGAGAACATCAGTAAGTGGCCTCTATGGATTTTAAGCTGAGGGAAATGGCTTGTCTCTGAGAGAGAACACTGAGAAGTCAATGAGATATAATTTAAGCCCACACAGGACTGCAGACTGTCAACAGTGGACATGTGCTCTGTGTGCGTGCAAAGTGTATTTTATATATCTTAAAGTTCCTGCTGTATCTGCAGGTTAAAAACAAATATTTCTGTTTATGGTGTCAAGCTACGCAAGTCTCAAATAATATTATTGCAAATGCTCAGAGCAGGTCGAACAGAACACACATGGAAGTGTTATCTACACAGAAGAGGAAAATGGGCTACATTACAAATACCAGCTGATAACAGATAATCAAGCAAAATTTAGTTACAAACCACATTCAATTGTAACTAAGAAATAAAGTAAATAATAAGGTTTTGTTGATATTGTATGTATTTCTTCAGGTTTTAGTATCTCATTTATCTGCTATTCAGTCACTAAACATAAGTATTAACTCTTAAGTTTTAACTCTTAACTCTGTTAAGTCTTAACTTAACAAAATGTGTTTTGGCCAATATTAATGCACACAAAAAACAGTGTGAAACCATTTGACTTTTAGCCCTTCAAGTGCAAATGAACATAATTACAGCAAGTGTTTAAAGGAGGTGGTCTAGACACACCAATACCAAACTAAATGAGTGAAATATCAAGCAAGATTTTTAGTAAACTGCACATAGGTAATATCAATAATCTGAATAGGGCACCCAAAAATGTGCCTCTGTGTAGCACAAATTTTTAATACAGATAACTTTCCATGCAATGCATATGTACTGATGTATCTCTGAATGTAAGATGTGACTCTATTTGCAGTTAACATTTTAACTACATTTTAATAACATTTTAACATTTTCAAATGTAAACATTTTTGAGTGGTGGCCACTATAAAGTTCATTTACACTCACCATCCATTTTAATATGAACACTTGTACACCTGCACAGAACAGGAATCTGATGCTGCAGTGGGCACTCACCAAAAAAGTCCGTTCAGCATTTTCTCTGCTGTCCAGTTTCAGTGATCCTGTGCCCACTGTTGTCTTAGATTCCTTTTCTGGGCTGACTGGAGAGGGCAGGGTCTTCTGCTGTCAACTCAAAGTTCTTTGTTTTGTGTTCTGAGATGCTTTTCTGTTTACTACATTTGTAAAAAGTAGTAATTTTAGTTACCACATAGCTGTCCTATCAGCTCAACCCAGTTTCTCAAACCTCTCTCCTCTCATCACCAAAGTATTTCCACCAGCAGAACTACCACTCAGTGGATTTTTTATGACTTTTTTTGCTTGTTTTTTCCCCAACACCACTCTGACTAAATTCCATATATATTCAAAACAGTCCATCTGGCACCAACAAGGCCTCAAAGTCAAAGCAATTAAATTTCTTCTCATTATAACGGTTGCTGTGAACATTTACCAAAGCTCTTGACTTGTATTTGCATGATTTTATGCATTAAGCTGTTTGGTTGATTGGATTATTACACGAATGAGCAGGGGTATAGCTGTTCCTATTAAAGTGACCAGTGACTACAATGCTACACTCAGAAAGATGAACGAAAGTAAAGTGAATGAAGAGTGGAATGACTGGAAATGAGACTTAACAGCCACAGTGGTAAGTAGGTACATGCACTCCACTGTGGCAGATGGATAATAAAGAGGGATCCGAAGTCTTTAGCAGAGGACTCTTTCAGCTTAGTCAGTAGGTAGACTGTAGACTGCAATGTTCAATGTGTGTGTCCTCAGGGGTAGGAAGAGGCCACTTCATTAGTGATAATGATTCCCCCCCGGCTACTGAGACTCCTCCAGTAATGACATGACGATTGAGGGTCTCCCACTGAGGGACAGGCACACATCTTCTTCTCCTCCTCCAGCCGTTCTTTTTTTTCTGTCTCTCTAGTGACCTCCTGTACATGATTCTGATTAGCCAACAGGTACTCTTATGAGCTCTCTGCTGGGTAACCGCCACCCACCAACCCACAAATATACGGCAGGGGATGAGACTGACTTGTTTGTTACAAAGCGACAGAAATCACTGTGTAATGATGACATCACCCCTCCCCCACTTTGGTGGTGGCCATGGAGACATTAATCACAAAGGTAACTCGATGGCACAGGAAGGTCTTCAGAGGAAGTGTCTTATCTACGAAAGAACACATCTGCCCTCTTAAAAACCTCATAAATGACTGCAAGATTACTCGGATGTAAAACATGGTAAAATTGTGCATTTTTAGCGCTTCTGGCTGCCTCCATACAGACTGATTGTCTACTGTAACATAAGCGGTGCCACTTGACCTTTGTAAAGCTGTAATTACCACCATTGCACGTTCTCTGAAACATCATGTCATTTTGCTGCTTCGCCTGTATTGTTCTGAGCCTGCTTCCATACAAATGCAAGATACTGTGACTCATTTTACATAAAAACAGGACTATTATGTAATCTAATTCTATTCAGCATGAATGTGAGAAATCTTTTCAAAAGAAAAAGGTCAGATAAAACAAATGTAAACTTCTGTAAAATCCAACAGTTATCATCAGATCCAAAAAGGAAAAAAAAAAGTAAAGCCTCCATTTTAAATTAGGATACTGTTAAATGAAGTTTGGAAAATTCTTAAACAACATTATTTGCATAAGTATTTTTAGTAAAAGCACTAAGCCACAGTGTGCTGTTTTATTCATCATTAAACCATCAGATTAGCACAAAAAGACTTCTTTGAATGCTTCCAAGCAACTCCCTCATACACAAATACCTTCTATTTTTGTATTTCAGACATTAACACTATTACTTTTAGCAATCGTTACTATTCTAAACAGCAGACATTTAAATCGGAACACACTATTCAAACAGCCAGTAATGGGATTAAAAAAAAGTTGTGTTACAGACCCACAAACCCACACAGTTTCTTCCAGTCTTACCGATTGTGAAGCTGAACCCATCAATGCTGAACGTGGCACTCCGACATTTTTTAAATCCTTGTTTTTTGGAGCTGGGCTCTGTCATCTTGCTTTGATAGATAGTTCTTTGCTTGTTGTCAGTCTTCTGTAAGTGTCCCTTGAAGATGGACGTGGTGTACGTTTGGAGAGTACGAACAACTTCCTCTCTTGGTCCAGAGGAACATGTGGTAGTTATGTGTGTGTGTGTGTGTGTGTGTGTGTGTTTGTGTGTGTGTGAGTGTGTTTGTGTGTGTGTGTGTGTGTGTATCAGGATGATCAAGATGAAGAATTAGAAGTTTTGGGGTGCAGGTGGGCTGCCCCCTCTGCAGTACCCCTATGAGAGCTCTAAAGTCCTGACTGCATCCCAGGCCTGCACGTTTGCCAGTGCACAGAGAAACACTAACACAGAGCTCCCTCTCTTACTCTCTCGCTCTCTCTCTCCCTCTCTCCTACTCTCTTTCCCTCCCTTTCTGAGATCCTCCCCACTTCTCAGCTCTCACAGCACACAATACACACTCTCTATTCACCTTGTTTGTTAACCTGCTCACTCGAGTGTTAATACATTTGCACCTGTGATTCTGGCTTTGGCACTTGACAACTCAACTCTGCTGTGCTATTTTATAAATTGATTATTGCCTTTAATACAATGCAGTCACTGAGTTCAACAGGCTTTGAGTGGGTACACACATTTACAGTAAAGCTAATACGAGGATCATTCATCCATGCATCTGCTTTAATGACACATCGACAATATTATTCCCTAGTTGATGTTTCACCAAAATATATTCAACCTCACAGCTTACATTAGGCAAATGGATCTGATGGGGTTTAAATAACGGCACAAAAAGTGAATAAGAGAGACCGGCAGCTTTGATAGTATACTAGCTGGCACACTGTAAAGTATTATGTGCGCAGCACATAATTACAGGGATGATCCTCCATCGGTGTTCCCTTACAGCCCCCAGATCCGTGTGATTAGCCACTTAAATTGTACATAGCGTATCAGTGGCACATAGCACCTCAAAACCATAATTACTGGGGTGGCATTATGAGAACAATGGCTATTTGAACATCAGTTTGTATCAAATGAAGTAGGTATGTTTACAGCATTGGATTTCTTGAAAGCAGCATGGCTTGACATTTTTATCCTGACACATTTATGTTCATCCCATTAAATTCGCTGTAGTGACTGAATAATTCCTAACATTTATAATAATAACAGGTTAAAATGAACAACTGAATAAGAGTATCCAGGGGTTGACTTTAGGACTCTCAGCACTTTTGTTCTCAAGTGTACATAATCAGGAGCAATTAATTTCTGGGAATAATGCAGTGAAATCCATGTAAATATCAGAGTGGTGGCTTGTCTGATATTCTGCAGCTTATAGTGCTCTTTCATTCTTAGCATCTATCCAATTATCTTTGAAAAAGGGGGGCAGAGTGGAAACAGCTCTTCAGAGAAGGAGAGTTGTGAGAGTTTATAGAGAAATGATGAAAGATCAGGTCTAACAAGAACAATATTGTATCTTTTTGAATGCTTTCTTTGGGTACAGCAATGAATGTAGGGATTTTAGCCCTAATGAAAGCTATTAGGGCTATTTAGATAATAATACGTGTGTTTACATGACAACAAAGTGAAATTAAGAAGAAAAAAGAAAAACATATTAAAATGACACTTTGGTTCCTATTCAAGTGTCTGGTCTGTAGTGCACATAAAGCCAACATCTTTTCTCTTGATGATAGAAATGAGTTCTTACAAGCTTTCTGCTCACACCATGTTACCATGGACAACAGGTAAACACAAAGTGAATTTCAGCTGATGCTGTGGAGGAGTAAAGCATTTCCATTCAATCCCAAGGCCACTGTGAGCTACAGGCAGCAGAAATGATTTGCTGGAAAGATATCACTTGGCAACCCCTTTTTCTTACTTTCATTTCCACATGTAATTCTGTAAACTGAAATAAAGCATTGGTGGACAAAGGGGGCAATGGGAGTGAGAACCTTATTGCACTATCTTTTTTGATTTTTGTAAGATGTGACTGAAGCTCAGTGCAAGGGTAACAACTTAAATAAAAGTGTTCGAGCACATGTTCACTCTTAAATGCACGCTTAAAATTAAGGTGTAGGAGTCGAGGATCACATGACTTATGTTTCAGGAGAGAAAGTGGATGAGAATGACATTTAAATGTCATATTGTTATGACCCCCACCTACTCGTCATGCAAAAAAAAAACCTGTTTATACTGTATTTCATTAATTAGCCAGGAGTGGAGAGGAATATGAGGTACATATCAATATCAAATGATCAAACTAAACTATTTATTAATAATGTTTCTACAAATTATACAAATGATCAGCACACAATGAAACAAAAGCTGTGCATTAGAATGTAATAAAATTAAGATAGGATGTGTGACTCTGAGTGGCATGGCTGAAGCACAAAGCCTTTCTTATTTTGCTGTCATGTAACTTTCTGTATCCGTAGATTTGAAAGGCCCAATCCAGCCAGTTTATTAGGAACACCTCTATATCTACTCAATCATGCAATTATCAAATCAGCCAATCATGTGACAGAAATACTGTGCATTAAATCATGCAGATGCAAGACAAGAGCTTCTTAAATCTAGCTTCTAGGGTTTATACAAGTTCACTGGAAAACTAAAAACTGAAAAAAACTTTTCCTGATCTTGAACTGTACATTTTTGGTCAGCTTGTACCCAGCGTAGCTCTGTGTAGCCTTCTGCTGTTGTAGACCGTCCACTTCAAGGTTAGAAATGTGTGTTCTGAAATTCTTTTCTGCTCACCACAGTTATAAGTGGATATTTGCTTAACCATAGCCATCATGACAGCTCAAACCAGTCTGGCCATCAACAAGGTGTTTCTACCTACAGAAGTGCCACTCACTTGATCAGAGGTCTCAAATTTTATCCACAAAGGCCCGGTGTGGGGGGTGGGTTTTTTATTCCAACCGAGCCGAAGCCACACCTGAGTATACTGAAAGCCAAGCTCAGTTTAATAAACAGGTGGATAATATTTGACATCCCTGCACCAGATGTTTTTTTTTGTCCCATTCTCACTAGTTTCTGAAATACTCAAAGCAGCCTGTCTGGCACCAATGTCCATGGCATTAAAATGAATTTGAATTTTATAAATATCAGTGTACTTCAGCTTTCTTTGAAATAGAGTATGCCAAGTTTTATTCAAGTTAAATTCTGAAAGTACTTAAAGTAACCACCCACTGAGCCTCTAGAAGTCTTCTCCCATTCATTTACACACAGATGACTGGCTTTGACTACATCATGATTATTCATTAGCATCTGTTTTGAAAAGCAATGCAAATGCTGTGTGGTAAACGTACAGTAGAGGTTTCCCTGGCAATAACACTCTGTTTACACACTGACTGTATAGATTTTAATAGATTGATGACTTGCCCCTAGCCACACTTTCCCAAAGAACATCCTAATAAACCATTCTTTTTTGTTATTCTATTTACTTCATTCTTTTGTTATCAAGAGAAAACACAAATTGAAATGTATCAAGTGATTCACTGAGGCTTTGCCTACCTGTTGTAAAATACATGCTATTTCATGGTTTACTGCCAAACATTTAAATCACACTACCTAAACAAAGTTCAAACACTTGAAATAATATTCATGGGTTAATCTCCACTTACATATTGATAAAACTAAAAGTAACACAAGAATCAAGGACAAGCCATGATGTGCCAATTCAAACACAGTACAAGGTCTGTTCACTTGAGTGTGAGTGGGAGCACAAAAGCCTGATCTGTTTTTTTCTCACCTTCCTACAGCATTGGAGCTCTTGTTAACTGAAAAGGCCATGTTGCTCCAAACTAAGGTCCGATCATGCTACAGGGATGTTACCATAGGAACTGAGCGTTGAGCTCGCAGGTACCTTAGACTGCAGATCTACATACTCATAAATCATATCTGAACTACATATGGAATTAAAGTAGATGTTTTAAGGTGGAAAATAGTTCTCGGTTCTACTTTTAGTCTGCTGGAAACATTTTTCTCCCAAATGCTTTGGTTAAGACACTTTTACATTCTAACTGATGGCTGTAGGTTCAAATGTCTCTGTATCTTGTCCCTGGCTCAGTAAAGATTAAAAACAAAATCCAAAATCTTCTTTGCAAAGAGGAGGTACTTTCTGCATGTTTGTTATTTTGTGCATGCACAGGTAACCAGTAAAGTAGCTAGCTACTGCTTGTTATGCCTATGAGATTCTGGTTAGATTTGTTACATTTGTTAAATGTTGGATTCCCACACAGATTTTTTTTTTACATATTTAATACACTATATGTCCAAAAGGTTATGGATCTTTCCCCAAACTGTTGCCACAAATGTGGATCCATACAATTGTATTGAATGTCTCTGCCTGCTGTAGCATTACAATTTCCTCTGACTGAAACTAAGAATAAACATGTTTCAGCATGACAATGTTCCTGTACACAAAGTGAGGTCCATGAAGACAAGGTTTGCCAAAAGTTTGGAGTGGAAAACCTCAAGTGATCTATTTAGAACCCTGACCTCAACCCACTAAACACCTGTAAGATGAACTAGAGCATCGACTTCATCTTTGCCTGATATCAGTGTCTGTCCTCATTAATGCTGTTATGGCTGGATGAACAATCCATGCTGTAAAATCTGGTGGAGAGCCTTCCGAGAACAGTGGAAGTTATTATAACAGCAAAGGTGGGCTAAATCTGAAATGAGATGCTCAAAAACACATATGAACGTGTTGGCTATATATTGTATGTCGCTAGGTTGATTGATCTAAAGCAAATACACGCATGCATATACAGCATAGCTCATTTAAAGGTAAGAGGACCCAATTTGTCCATTGTTGATGGTGTGAGCTAAACTCGGGTTTGAGAAGACTGTGCCAAGTTCCTGATTAAGAATTCAGAGTTGATGACATCACAACTATGTTCATTTTCTGTTGATTCTTTTCTTGAGTCCTCTGCACATGGATCCCCTTATAAATCTAAGGTTTTGCACTTGTTTTCTGTCTCTTACTCTGGCAACTATAGCAAAGCAACAAAATGATTGGTATAATCAAGTGCATAATATGGTCAAATGTGCTCAAAATGGAAGCTTTTCACCATTAACCATCATCAGCATGGAGGAAAGCATTCATTATTATGGGTGGTGGTAGCAATAAGGAATGGGCCATGGCTTTCTTCCACATGGATTTGTCCTCACCTATTACCCATTTAGCCAGAGAGCATGAAGAACCTGTCTTTTTAGCTTTCCCATTGACCATGAGTTTGGCACAAGCTTGCTTGCCTTCCAACAAACAGAAAGTGTATTCTAGAAAAATATGTGATTTAGGAAAAGGGTCTGTGTATGCACAAAAAAACAAGCAATGATTTGTGCAATATTTTTGATCAAAAGAAAGAAAGATTTCAAATAATTTAAGGTTTAAAAGGCTCTGGGCTCCCATTATCTTGATTTCTTACATGGCTTACTCATAATCTGTAATTTGGCACGCTTATGAAAATAAACTTTGTTACCTGGCTTGTACGTGAGGTTGCTAGACACCAAATTTCTACCTTTCTCTGACAAAAGTGCATTTATTCACTCTAACCAGCAGTGTATTTCATGGCATAGGTAATTTTCTAGAGCAGTAAATTGCCAGGAGCAGCACCCACACACTGTGTGCTATAAACACTCCTATAGGTGCATTAGTGAAACTCATTGTCAGGGCTGGCCCATGGTCTGTAGGGCATCAAGGGAGGTTTGCAAAATGGACACCCCCTCAGCATTTTCTACAATACTCCATTGCTTTTGCTTTTCTTTTCTTTTACATAATATTATATATACAGTGGGATCCAAAAGTCTGAGAGCACTAGTGATTAGAAAATTCTAATGAATTGATTACAACAATTTTCATGTCAATTTTCATTACAAATTATATTATTGATAACAATCTGAGGAAAAAGTAGAATATTTAAAATATTTACATGAATTTCAAAGTATTTGGTATGTTCCCTTTTTGCTTTAATGATAGTGTGCACTCGAGCTGGCATGGACTCTGCATATTTATGCAAAACCTTATGATCCATTTTAGATGATAAACTTTCTAGTGTATTCTGAACACATGCTTCAGCAGAACAGATGAGGCATGACAAAAAATCTGACCTTTTGTTCAGAGCAATAAACATCATCAATATTACAAACTTGCTTACATTTATATAGATGTAGAAATAGCACAGAATCTTGAACATTAAATAGATGTTTATACATGTCCATGATCTTTAACATTTACTTTTTTTTCTTTTAAATATATCAACCTTAACTTAGAAGCAATTGTTTATATAACCTAATGAAGAATCTGATTGAGATTATTATAAAAGTTGCACAGCAAACCACAGCATTGGCTTTAGACAATCACAGGCCACCCTGAATACCTCAAATCTCAAATCACTTCAAAATAATTCCTGCTGCTGTTGACTCAATCTTTTGGTCCATCTCACCTTCTCTTTTTCCATCAGTCAGGAATAAGATCCCAAGATACTTAAACTCCTCTGGAAGGAGCATGGACTCTATCTACACCTGAAGGTATCATCCCACTCCATGCCCTCAGACCTAGCTGACTTCATCCCACTCAGCAGCAAAACTTTTGAGTGCATAATGGAGGTCCACTTTGTGGACCATTACAGCCACAACTCTCAGTGCACTTAAACCGAGACTAGGTCTCACTGATCAGGAAATTCAGATAACGTATACACTTGCAGTACCTTTGTAGGAAATGTTGATGCACAATATGATAGCATGTCTAGCAATGTAATAAAAAAGAACAGAATTTAGATGTTTTCTTATAAACAGTTTATATTGTATTCTACCTAAGAGGTTAGGATTTGAAAGAAAAGTTACCTTTTCCATTTTGCATGTGATACAAAGAGACACTAAGCGACTAAACCTATGAGAGATTTGTAAGTGAGATGTAATTAAATATGAAGATATTATTCAGATGATGTGTTTTGAACAGTTGCTTAAACACTTACAAACAAGAGTTGCACTATATGGTTGGGTTTTTTTTCCAAAGCTTTTTTCCATAGCTTGCCAGAAAGGTTCACATCTGGATAAGACTTAGAGAGGTGTGAACTAGGATCCTGCAAGCAAGTGGTCAAATATGAAGCCTGCAGGTTCAAGAAAGCCCACATTCATTAAGGGTTCACTTATTCATCTTTGCTAACTGTCTGATTGAGGTATATTTTGGAAGAAGTTCCAGCTAAATCATAAGAAATGTCCCAGGCAAAAATAAAAACTGCATGAGTGAGATTATTATAAGCAGCATCTTAAACGCACATCTTGAAAACCTTCCAGTTTAAGCCATGAGCATTTGGTTAAATCCAAATAAAACTATGAACATTTGTAGCAAGGGGCACAGTGGCTTGGTGGTTAGCACGTTTGCCTCACACCTCCAGCGTTGGGGGTTCGATTCCCGCCTCCGCCGGGGGTGCGCGTGTGTGTGTAGGGGTTTCCTTCCCCAATCCAAAGACATGCATTGTAGGTTGATTGGCATCTCTAAATTGTCCGTAGTGTGTGATTGCATGAGTGAATGACAGCGTGTGTGCACTGCGATGGGTTGGCACTCTGTCCAGGGTGTATCCTGCCTTGATGCCCAATGATGCCTGAGATAGGCACAGGCTCCCCGTGACCTGAGAATAGTTCGGATAAGTGGTAGACAATGAATGAATATTTGTAGCACTAAACAGACACAGGTTAAAATATTGACACTGTGTTACACCACTGTAAGTGAGGTTTCTATGACTCTTGTCATGTTTGTTTTTGTCATCTCAGACAAAGAAAAATTAAATTAAATTAAATTAGATTTTTTGTCCAGGGCTGCCCAAGGTGTATCTACCCAAATGGTGACACCTTCCACAAAATATTTTATCCTAAATCACCTAACGCCTTAACCTTATAATAAACAAAAGAAACCTAGTTCTCATACAGCTTTGTCTGCAGAGTATTGCAGTATGATTTCAATGCCACTGTAATATTTAATGTTGTGTTGAATAATTCAGGGTAGTGTAGTGAGAATTATTTTCTCCTTTATGCCTCTACACAAAGTGAGTTGTTTCTTGCATCACAGCCATTTATCTCATTAGTTGTTCTTGACCAGGATGAATTTAACTGAACTTTGAGTGGTGAAGCACAGCTTAAAATCCAAGTGGTATGTAACACCCAAGGCACTGCTTTTCTGTTTTGTGCTAAAAACTACATATATGTAATTAGATGTGTATTAATAAGTGATGCAGATTAAAGTACTTCTGAAAAAGGGCAGTGATTTGTGTTCGGCAGCCTGACATGACCACTCACTCATCTGGTGGTTAGAACGGTTCCCTAATTACCTTAATCTCTCTGGATGTTAGCAATTTATAGGGATTTCATTGGCCTTGGGGGTGGAGAAGGCATTTGAGAACACTTCCAGAAGTCTGTTAATTAAAGCTCCAGTCCCAATAATTAGCTCTCCCACACCAGAGTGAGGCAATGGCCACGCTTGGGATTTATAAAGACCAGAACATGAGACATGAAGAAAACTTTTTTCTTAGCCCACATTTCTACACATGAAGAAACTGCAGCTTTCTTTTCTCTCATAAAAATAAACACGTACAAGTCTGTTGTGTGTGTATATTAAAGGGTTCTTTCCAATAAACACTACTTGTTACTCTTTTTTACTGTCACCTTATGCTGGAGTTACATAGTGATGATTCATGGAGCTGATTAAGTCTCTGCTGAGTGTTTACAACAATAAAATAGAAAATACTGACATCCTCAAGCAGACATTTGAGGCTAAAATTTGACATTTTCATGACATGACACTCTCATGAAATGTTAATGAAATTCATAAATGCTGCTCCTAAAAACTTTATCTGATTCATTATCCGTAATGAAGTAGACGTTTCTTCATAGATATCTTAGTTAAATTGTGTCTTTTGTAATCTGCATAAAAATGATTATGCAGTGTCTTTTAAAGTGTCAACTTTTAATACCTGAGCCTGATTTTTTTAATCTTCATTTATCTTTAGTAAAATCTCTATCCTGGTCGGTGCAGTGGATGCAGAGCCTATCCTGGGAACCTCAAGGAAAGGCAAGAGAGTTTATACTGGACCAGATGGCACTCAACCTTGATGACTTGACCTCGTCATACTGAATTTTCTGATTTATACTTTATACCACACACACGCACACACACACATGTAGCTAGCAGTAATGGGTGTTAAATATACAGTATAAAGCTGTAGGCAACTCAAATTTGTAGCCAGTGGTCTTCAATCCACAAAGGACCAAATAGCAGGCGCACATGATAGTTTGTTGGATTAACTGATTAAACAAGTAGAAACAGTCACGGCTCCTGCTTGGTTAGAATGAAAGCCTGCTGTCAGGAACAGTTGGACATTTCCCTGCCAGGCCTGGAGAGGGCGCTGGCAGGTGAACATTGGAAGCCTGCTTGTTTGTGTGTATCTTGTGCCACGCCTTCCCTATTGTTTAATTCATGCACCTCATTCTCACCTGTTCCTCATTAGTCCTAATGTTGTGCCCTATATATAGGGATCCTTTTGTCTCTGTCTTCGTCGGTCATTGTTCCATGTTCTGTTATGTCCACGGCATGGGTTGTACTTATGGTTTTGTTTATGTTTTAGTTTCAGTTAGTGCCATGTCATGTCTTAGTAGTAAAGTTAGTTTTCCCCATGTCTTGTGTTTATGTCAATAAAGCAGTGCTTCGCTGAATCCCGCGTATGGGTCTCCTTTCCACGGCGTGCAGGGGCGTGCAGGCGCGTGCACGCGGCAACCACGGAGGTGCGGGTTCGAGCCCCGCCCAGAGCGGGAGCGCGCGCGCGTTACACCTGCAGTCACACAACCTTTCTGTGGATAAGATTGAAGACCCCTAAACTAAGGGGCAAATCAAAGAAACCTTCAGGGTGCTTATTATTAATAAAGGGTGTGCTGCTGTGCTTTTCCAATGCTGCTGGCAACAAACTGTCTCAAATTTCACTATGATGAGACTGGAGATATGTTCTTGCCAGATTTTCTAGTTTTAGTGTTCATGACAAGTACCGTTTATGTCAATAACATGGAAATAAACGGGGAAATAGATATGTTCAGTGGCAACAGAATGACATAATAATAATAATAATCGCATTTACACCACTAGGTGGCAAACAAGCATCAATAAAATACTGATGATGCCGAGGTATAACATTCTGAACGTTTTTATAGACAAAGCAAGTACTCTTACTCTGGCAATCATAATACAAAAACAGTTAATTAAAAAATACTCAACTAACTGTAATAAGTTATGAATATTATGAATGCAACTTAAACAGTAACTATATACAGCATAGACAGAACCTAATATTGCTACCTAAGACCTCAAAAATGTATACTGAGAAATATATTTTCTCACATGCTAAAAACTTGCCATATGTACTTCAAGAGGAAGTAATAATGCCCTAGTGTTCAGACTTACAGGAGCTGAACAACAGCTGTGTTAAAAACAATAGTATTTACAGATATGATTCAGTTTAATCATTCTTCTTCATCATGCCAAACAGAAGAGGTGATGCTGTGGTATTGTAGCACAAATGTTAGTGGTGTGTTTAAACAAGGAGCTCCCTGTTAACCACATTATTCATTTCTCTCTCTCTCTCTCTCTCTCTCTCTCTCTCTCTCTCTCTCTCTCTCTCTCTCTCTCTCTCTCTCTCAGTAAAGTGGCAGATTGCAGGGGCATTGGAGCACAGATGCTTTTCAAGTAGGCCTGTAGCTCTCAACCCTCATCTGCATGTTAATATAAGCACATCCTCCTCCATTCTGTTCACACTCTGCCTCATTACACACACATTGCTATGCAGAAGGTGCGGACAAGATATTGAAACCATCTCAAGGGAATACATTTCAAAACATTTTATGAGTGCCATATGTTACATTTAACATACAAAATATTATAGTTACATAAATCTTGCTCAAAAGTCTCTTGCTGCTTAAATGGAATGTTGCACCTTAACTGAAGTAATTAAAATGAATAGATAGGTACACTCGCCGTCCACTTTAATCGGAAAACCAGCTATCAATAGCTTCAGTTAATTTTCACATCAAACAACAGAATGAGGAAAAAGTGTGATTGCTGTGACTTTTACTGTGGCACGGTTGTTGGTGCCAGATGAGCTGCTTGAGTATTTTAGAGAGTGCTGATAACCTGGGATTTTCACACACAGCAGTCTCTGAAGTTTACATAGAATGGTGTGAAAAAACATTGAGTGAGCAACAGTTCAGTTAGTGGAAGCACCTTGTTGATAAGCAAAATGGCCAGAATGGTTTAAGCTGCCAAGAAGGATATAGTAATCACTGTTTACAGCCATGGTAATTAGAAAAGAAAATTAAATCTCAGCATGCACAAAAACTCAAACCTTAAGGAGAATCGCCTACAAAATAAGAAGATGTCTGTCTTTTTTTGGTGAGTCTCTGCCCATGATAACATCAGATTGTTGCTCTTGGCTGACAGGAGTGGATGTAATGTAAAAATAAATATTTCTGTTTGTTTTTGACTGCCAGACCTGAGGTCTTTATTTAGAGTGTATTCACTGTGTTTGCCACCATGAAAAACCAATCATTTTTCCATAGATGGGGTATGAAGAAACAAAATATTTTGATATTCCAAGCATCTATCCTTTCACTGGCTTTTAGCATATCAGCTACATAACTGACTAAAATGCACCAGACCAGGACAGGACAGGACCTTTGTTTCACGGGAACCTTCAGATATATGCATTATACTGTATGTTTCGCTGTTTTGTTACTGTTATATTATATGATTCTGTGAACTCAAAAACTTAAGTCTGAAAGGGACTTTAGGACTTGCCTTTCAAGTTGAATTTGAGGCTGAACATAAAAAACACAAAAATAAGACAGTACTGTGTTGGGGTCTTCACTAGTCTGTTGATTAGGACTAGTAGTGGTGTTTTTTTTTTCAAAAGCCAAAACTTGTTGATCTTTTTTCACTTTGTTGACAGTTGGACAGGATGAAAGATGTTGTTTGCAAAGAGACTGAACTCACCATTGTGCTTTTCCAACATTGTTCCTTTTCTGAGAATCGGATCAGCTCTGTTTCCTCTGTCAAATATTCAAATATACCACGGTGTGCTGAGGTTTTATCAGGGCAGACCTCATCGTTTCTTACTTAACACTGTCAAAACGTTCTCCCTCTATCACTCTCTCTCTCTTAGAAGCTTTCCACTGCTCGAGCGTGCACTCACTTCTTTTCTACCAATAGTTTGACTTTTACCATAAGTCCCTTGATTGTCCTTCACAATCATATTAAATAAAACTTGCACCAAGAATTAAAGCCTGCAGCCACACAACCTTTTGTGGATAAGATTGAAGACCCCTAGATCAAGGGTTCCCCCAGAGGGGCAAACCAAACCAGGGTGCATAATATTTATTATTATTATTATTATTATTATTATTATTATTATTATTATTATTATTATTATTATTATTATTATTGATTTGAATTAAAGCTCTTCTTTTCCAATGGTTCTGTCACCAAACTGTCTCAAATTCACTATACATACACAACCAGTTAAATGAAGTGATGATGTAACCAAGAGGGCACAACCTTAAGTGTTTTTGTTTTTCCCTACAAAACATTTTAAAAACTGTTCAGATCAAACCCCTATATATTGATAGACACACACCCCCATATATATATATATATATATATATATATATATATATATATATATATATATACCCACCATGGGGCAGGTGAGAAAAGAACAGTTTGCGCTTAGAGTGAGGACTGAAATGATTGGATCCCAGTAAGTGTCAGTTATGACCGAAGTTTGAAACAGAGATTTCAAATACCTTTAGAAATCCAGAGCAGATCTATGTACCAATGAACTGGACCAGTGTAGACAACAGAGTGCAACTGGATAAGAGTAACAAACACACAAACAAACAATTGGGGCACAATATTTTCTTTATCATTTCAGTTTTCTTCATCTTTGTGCTAATAAATGAAATAGTGGTTACTTCACTGTCCATTTATTTGTGTGTTCACTTTAGAGCCTGATAGCTTACAGTTAAAGATATTTTAGCTGCTGTTTTGCAGGTTCCCTTGTAAATGGGAAAGTTGAGGGTATTTATGGAGGTTCCACAGTTTTGAGTCTCCGGGCTGTCAAGTCCAGCAGTATGTTCACTGAAGAAAGGTAAATTTGCATTCACTCATCAACTATAAAAAATTCTGAGCACTATATTTAGAAGATTTTTTCAAAGAACAAAATATGAGTTTTGGAAAGGTTTATTGACTTTATTTATTTGTTTGTTTGTTTAAAGACATATCTTCATTCTTCTAGATTTTGGTCAAGCTAAAAGCTAACCAAAACAAAACAATACAAATCAGTATAGATAAGATTATCACTGGGGTCCAATGTGTACAGTGTAAACTATAGTAGTTATGGAGAACAGGAATTCTATGTGAAGTTGATTTTTCCTGGCCTATAACCTCTATTCTATTCAAAACACATCTCTATCTGCCAATCTGTCTAGATTGGTAAAAAGGCACATTAAAGCTGTTTTAGTATGACAGAAACAAAGATACTCCTCTGGTATATCTCCTCTCCCTACAGTGCTCTCCTTCTAAGTGAGCTTTTCTTTTAAAGGTTTTGCATGGAGTTCATTCCAGGTCTTCATGATGCTGAGTGGACTCATTAATCACCTGTAGTAAAACACAAAGCAGAAATAAAGAGGATTATTTGTGATTATTTTCTTTGAGATATTTTATTACAACATTAATACTATACGTTATGTTTTGTTTTACATACTTGACCATCTCTTGTCTCTATAGTCTTAATCACCACTTTCTTGGACAGGTTCTCAATAACTGGTTTGGTTTCTGTCATGGATTCTGCAGAAAGAGGGCTTGTTTTATGTCACATTTGTGGAAATTTCATTCAGAAATGTTTAGAAGAAATTCAGATGTATATTAAATTCCGATGTTTTCTTATAAGAGTGCTTGCTTCTGTCAGCCCTGCTTGTTGATACTTTTTGCCAATATAAATGCAATAAGTTCTGTATGTGGGTGCTATGGAACTTCAGTGTACTGTACCTCTCAGATTAAAAGAGGAGAAATTGGGCAAGGGAGTGGCAATCCTGCAGAAGGAAAGAAGCAAAACGGTCTAGTATATAACTCATGTAAAAAGCATGTAAAAGTTTTTGTCATCCTGTAATATTCATAATATCCATGCACCGAGAAGAAAGGACCAATGAAATATGAGTACTAAAACAAACATGGCTCTTGAATATGTGCATATTCTAAGCTTGCAAACTAAAACACTATGCATTTATATTCAAGATACTAAAATATCATAAAAATAAAAATTACATGCAAAGCAAGCCTACTCTGAATCTGAAATAAAAAATAAAAATAAACAATCCTACGCTACAATGTCAATGAAATTGTGCATTATACACACCTGCGCTCCTCTCCCTCCAGCAGCTTCCTGTATGTCGCAATCTCTATGTCCAGGGCCATTTTGACATTCAGCAAGTCCTGGTACTCATGCAAGTGACGAGCCATCTCATCCTTCATGCTGCGGATTTCTTCTTCCAGACGAGCGATGGTATCCTGATAACTAGAGGACTCCATAGCAAAGTTGTCCTCCAGTTCCCCCATTTGGCGCTCCAAAGACTCATTCTACAACATAAACATACACATATAGATTGGGGTGGGGGCATTTTCACGCTATCCAGCTGTTACTATTAAACGTGTACTCACAGTGCCCTTAAGTGTGTCCACCTCACAGGTTAAAGCCTGCACCTGGCGACGATATTCACTGGCATCTTGTTTGGCCTGGCGGATGGCTTCAGTGTTACGAGCAGCAGCCTCTGACAAATCCGCAAACTGGAGGAAGAAAAGGTCTGCTAATTTACACTGCATTTATATTTCTATTACAATTGTACACAAATTATTCCCTGAAAATAACACTACAAATAGCATGATGAATAGAGCCGCGAACTTAGAAGCTTCAGTTTTCACCATACTGTTTAATTCGCACTTTGTAATGTTTGCTAATGAGTTTGTCTCATTAGGATTTTAGGTAAGCATATCAAAACAGTCCAGTAATCCATTGTTTAGTGTGCTTTCAGTGATTGGCCATCTGTACTCTCTATCCAATAAATCCCAGCATTACCATCTGCTGTGCTCAGAAAGCCAGAGGGAATGCAAAGCAGTGCACGTAACCTGCAGCTTTAGAGGAGACACACTTAGTGTAGGGGAAAAAGACAACAAAAACAACCAAACACTCTGATAGCCACTAATGATTGAAGTTCTCAATAAGAAATAAAGCAACTGAGTTTGTGTCTGGAAACTGACCTTTGATTTGTACCATTCCTCAGCCTCATGGATGTTCTTGGTGGCCAGAGTCTCATACTGAAGGCGGACATCCCGGAGTGCAGCGGTCAGATCAGGCTTTGCTATGTCCATATCAATCTGCATATGCTGGTCTTGTATCTGGGCCTGCAGCTCAGCAAGCTCCTACAGGCAAGTCATAGGGGAAAGCTTGGACTTATATGCAGATCTTCTAAAAGATGAAGGCACAGAAGCTGTCTTTATAAAACATATGCATATAAACATCTGTGTGTTTTACATTTTACACTGAACAGAATTCATCCATTGCCATGTTTTCTGATTGTCCAAATAAATCAAAAACAAACTTTAAAGATGTTTCTGATTTTTACCCCTTTGATTCTAATACAGATTACGTAAAGACATCGATTATAGACTTTTTTAGTCAGTGTATTTCGTCCATTGTATTCCTTGTTTCTATCTAGTCATGACCCTTTCCTGTTTTGTAAGGGCCAGTCTAATAATACTCTTCATCCTCTTGACATAATTTGCTAATCTCCGTGCCAATGCCCTTCTTTGCCAATCTCATGATCCACTCAGGGCTCTGCAATGGTCACACTCACAAGCAAGAATCTGCCGTGATGCATAAAAGTGAACAGACAACAAACAGAGCTGTTAAATACCTCATCATGAAGCTTCTTTAGGAACATAATCTCCTCCTGTAGGGATGCCACCCTGCGCTCCAAGTCTAGACGAGCCAGGGCTGCATTATCAACATCCTGTCAACATTCAATACATCAATAAATTACGGCCATCGGTTTGAGCCCAAAATTGCATGACAGTCTGAATTTAATACAAATTTATGCTTCTAATCACAATAAAGACAACTCTAATCATATGTTTATTATTCAAGAGCACATAAAGGTAAGTATAGAACTGAATAAAATGGTGGAAAGTTACAGGTGGCACAGATGGAAGTGACAGATGGCTTTAAACACACATATGCATCTCCTTACTGCATTGTTCTGCTGTCTGAACACCTTCCCCCGGCTACAAGAAACAGCCCCCACTCGGACAACAGCTTGCTTTGTCATTTACCCACATGCCCCCTCTAATCATCATCGCTGAAACTATCCCAGAGTGGAATTAACGTCCATGCCAAACATTCCATCTTAAATCCAAACAAATCCAGATCACATCATCTATTAAAATGTGTACTGATATCTAACTGAGTTGTCTGTTGGATGTACATACCTGCCTGAAAACTTGGAGGTTGTTTTCAGCATCTTCCCTTTGAAGAAACTCTTCTTGTAGCCTGAGTATTACAGGCAATTTAACACAGAAAGACTTAGGCTTTACATATAGATAGCAGATCAAATAGACTATAGATAAAACTTAAAAGTGTTTTTTAGCTTAAAAGATTGTTATTTATGGTATTGTTAATTTATATGAAACACATATGCCTTTTTTTTTTTACCAAACTGTCCATCATTGAAATTTAATTTTAAATTAACCACCATTGATTTTATGACAAGTTTGTGTCCTCGACCTCAGACCACACCTGCTAACTGCCACAACCTGACAAATTTCTGATAGACACTGTTATAATACTCATATGTGCTTGTTTAACATCCCATTTCGGGTTTTGTCCTCTCTTTTGCTCTTCTAATAACCCCCACTCTTCTGGGAAGACTTTTCACAAGATTTTGGTGTGTGGCTATGGGGATTTGCTTATTCAGCCTCAAGTGCATTAGTAAGATCAGGTACTGATGTCTGGTGAGGAGGTCTGGCACACAGTCAGAATTGCAGTTCACCCAAAATGTGTTCAGTGGGATTGAGGTCAGGGCTTTGTGCAGATCACCCCAGGTCCTCCACTCTAAATTTTTCATGGTGGACTATGTTTGGTCATTCAGTTGTTTGAACATTCTAAACAACTGTTTGCTTCCAACTTTGTGGCAACAATTTGAGGAAGACTCACTTAATAAGTGTGATGGTCCACAATCTTTTGCCCATATAATGTATGTACTCTAATAGTTGTGTCTGGGTGTTCACTACATTTAAAGTCTGGTTTCACAAGTAAATAAACCAATATTTGAACTTCATGCAAAGTTACAAAGAAAAGGTTCTTAACATACTTTTCTCTTAGGCGTTCAAGATCCTCCGCCAGATTATCTCGGTCCACTTCCACCCTGGCCTTATCATTAGTGAGCTGGTCCATTTGCCGGCGTAACTCTCTCATCTCCTCCTCGTAAAGATCTCCGACTCGGGATGTTCCTTTGCCTCTGATCTGCGCCAGCTCGGTGCTCAGCATCTTGTTCTGCTGCTCCAGAAATCGCACCTTCTCTATATAGCAGGCAAAGCGGTCGTTCAGCTGCTGCATCTCTGCTTTCTCGTTTGTTCGGTTCGCTTTAAATTCGACGTTGATGGCATCGGACAGAGCGAAGTCCAGCGTTTCGGATGTGAGTCGGGGCAAGTTTACGCTTCGCACTCGCCCACTTTTGCTGGCGCCGCCGGACGGCGGAGCGGAGAAGGCGCTGTAGGAGAGACGCGAGGCGCGCACCGGAGCCGAGTACTGGCGGCTCGAGTAGCTGGAGCGAGCGGAGACATTACGCTCACCACCAAATATCCTCGTATAAGAAGATGACTGGCGAGTGGTTGCTGAGGATCGGTTAGCCATTTTGTAGTCCTGTTGAGTTGTCTTTTTCTGCAGGAGACGCCCACCTGGTCCTCACTTCACCACTTCAGCAACTCCACTCCACCAAAAGTTGAGCTCAGTGCAGGAGTCTGGGTTTTATACTCCTCTCCATATGCAAATGACATAACGGTGCGCACTGCTGATGACGTAATGAGGGGCTTATTCAGCAGCACCGTTAAGAAAATATGCTACATAGAAGATGACCTTAGGCTGCTGAAAGTGCTTTTTAAAAGTGCCTTTTGCGATTTAGGTTTTTTTTTTTGTTTGTTTGTTTGTTTTTGACAGACTAGCGCCACAGCAGATTTAATAAAACCGTGGACTTTTTCAAGATAACACACTATTCTGGGACAAATATGGCCAAGTTTCTGTCCAAATAACAAACAAACAAAACCATTTCAATTTTGGGTTAAAATTGTTAACCAATGGGACATGCCTGATAAGAGAAAATAAACATTTATTTTATTAAACCCTTGATAGAAATACAATTACTTAATTGATGTAAGTGATATCATATAAAAGGGTGTGGTCAGAATTCAGTTTCAAAAGTTGACATGGCATGCCTTTTCAATTATGAAATTGTTATGACTGATATATTACACAAATACATGATGCTTACACACAAAATGAACTACTGTAATATAATTAGCATAAAAAATATGTACATATTTTTAGTCATGTTCCAATTGACCAAACATGGTTATTGCTGTACGAAATATTATGTGGGCCAACATCTTAATATTCAGTCAATTTAACTTAGATAATGCAAAATTTGAATTTGTTGTTGATGAAGTAGAGCTTTTTCATTAATTTATTAAATTTAATAAATTAAATGCACTCTACAAATAACTAACAATTCAAAGGTGTAATTGTCTTTAATCATATGTCTCCCAAATGTACAAGCATGCTTTCCCAAATTACCAAATTTGGACATGACCTTTTTTGTTTCGTTTTTCTGTCAGTCTTGACAAAAATGAGTGAAAAAACTTTTCTTTCCTTCACACCAACTGGAGGATTTCACGAGTGCATCGTGCTTTAATGATTTGCTTTATTAACGGCAAGAAAGCATACACAAGGCGGATATTCAAAAACTCTCTCTATTGAATTCACCATGCCTTGTAAAAAAAAAATAAAAAAAATAGACTACGATGATGCCGTAGAGCGGAACTTTCTTGTGCGGAAGTTGTTTCCAGACGGAATTGTAATGTTAGCACGCTCTTCACATTGTTATGAGTTGGGAACTTAGCGAAGTGGTGAAAGATGGAGAAGCTCCGTGTATTAGAATTGTACAGTGGCATTGGGGGGATGCATTATGCATTGCAAGGTATATTCCCAGATCTTGTTATTTGTTGGGCTACTTCATACAGTTAATTCATTTTACTCGTTTATACTAGCGAAACTGGTTAGCATTCCATTAACTCTCTCTCTCTCTCTCTCTCTCTCTCTCTCTCTCTCTCTCTCTCTCTCTTATATATATATATATATATATATATATATATATATATATATATATATATATATATATATATATATATGAATGCTTGTAATCCAGTATAATGCTCACTATTGGAAACACAATAAGAGCTGTTGTAAGTTCAAAGATAACAATGATAATGTTAACTATAACAATAGTAATAACTAATAATAACAGCGAAAAAAGCAGTGATAACACTTGCATCAGTGGCTGACAGTAACAAAAAAAATACAAACTATAACAGTTAGTTGGGATTATTTATCAAGCTGGAAATTTATTTGTAAATAATTGTAAATAATTTACAGTTATGTTAAATATGGTATTCATGAAAGTCCAGTTATTTCAGAAAAATATTAGTATCCTGTATTACAATGTTTAAGGAAACTCAAGTCCGATGTGAGTCTTGGTGGATATGGTTCACATCATATAATAGGACTGAGTTACACCAGTTAAGCAGATAATAGATAACATCATTTCATTTTGACTCCCAAATGAAGACAAAGGTATTCAAAGAAATCCAAAACAAATCCATAAATTAAGATGAATAAGTCTTGATAATAAATTAGGATAAAATAAATGCAGCTGTATAATAGGAGGAAGAGTTAGAGTGTTTCTGTAGTAGCTGAAGCAGTGCAGTTGATGAGCTGCATAATTGAAAGATTTATTAAATGCCTCACAGAGAGGTGCTCCTTCATCATTCAGTCATCAATAAGTTGTGCTCAATGTCATAACTGATTCCTCTTGTTTTTTTGTTCAGAGAGCTCCATCTCTGCGGAAGTGGTAGCTGCAGTGGATGTGAACACGACAGCCAATGAAATCTATAAGCATAACTTCCCAAATACTCCACTGCTACCCAAGACCATTGAGGTGAGCAGCCTGTAATTAGCCTGATTCTTGTTTTCCGAATTAATTAATGTATTTTTGTATTATGTATTATTATGTGGCATAATGTCATGCTAAATGGACAGTAGGAATAATGGGGTAAAGTAGGATAAAAAGAAAATCACGTATCAGACACAGCATTTCTTATTCGTTCATTTTAGTGACTTGTCTTGCAGAAATCTAACTTTAATTAATCTCAAGTGGTCATTATTTGTACTTAATTTAGTAAACCAAAACTTTCTTTTTTCCATCATTTCCTTGCTATGTTCATGAATGACTAAATGAAAAAACACATGGACATAAATGCTTTTAGGTTTGTTGTGTTTTTATCTCATGTCACCTCTAGGGGCAAGCTGACTGTGATATAAATCCCAAACTTTGTCTCCTTGGTGCTCTGCAGTGCATAACCTTTTTATTCTTTTATTTGGAAATTTATGAAACAGAAGAGCCGTTATTTGTTTTTGTTAATCTATATTTCCTTTTATTCATACCTAGTCACACTTTATCCCATGACAAGCAGTTACTCCAGTATTTTAGGTGAAAGAATAACTTGGTAGATTGAGTGTTGGGTAAAGGTTGTGTGCATCGTCAGCATGGGTAATGATGCACCTGCTGCTGCACTTATTGGCCTTAATTTTTTTCAGTAAAGACTTGCTTGTGTATGCGACAATGATATATTGCATAGGCTTACAATATTTTGCTTATTTTTTATTAGAAGGTGACTCTTCATTTAGTAATAAGTAATAATTCCAGATTTTTCTTAAACCGCTTTAGTTTATTTTTTGTTTTGTTTTGGATTTTGTGTAATAAGAATTTTCTCAGTCTTACTGCTGTTATGAAGTGATCATTTATGTATTCAGGATATGCAAAGCTTTGGGTTTTTGTGGCAGATTTGAACCTTATTCTTTGTCAAGCTACAAATTCATATATTGTTATAAAATATCACATTTCTATACAATTTATGTAAAATGCAGTGAATGTTGATTACAATGAACCTTTGTTTGATTTCATCCAGGGAATGACATTAAGTGATTTCAATAAACTGGATTTTGATGTGATTTTGATGAGCCCTCCTTGTCAACCATTTACTAGGTAATTAGAACTTTGTGTCACTTTTTTCACACACGTTGTTATAGAAATAAAGAATAATGTGGTTTTCTGCCTATATAGGATTGGATTACAGGGTGATGTGAATGACCCCAGAACAAAAAGCTTTCTCTACATCTTAGACATTCTGCCAAGGTCAGATCAATCTGTGCTCTCTATTTACTTATTATATATGATACTGTGTGCCCTCAGTGCTACTTAGATCTTTAGATCAGCTTGCTTTTCTAAAGTACCCCCAATTGTTCAGACATGAACAGTAATCTGCATTCATTTAGTCATTACAGCAATGGCCTTTTTCATTTTCCAGCTACTATTAATTTATGAATTAATCAATGAAACCTTTCAAGCAGATGTATGTTTGCCATATGCTCCTTATTGCTGTTTGTTCTTTACTGAAATATTTCTGAATTGCATCCACTCCATCTAATAATGCTGTTCTTGTGTAAGAAAGAACCTTTGTGCTCTGTTTTTAGGTTGATCAAGATGCCCCGCTTCATTCTGCTGGAGAATGTGAAAGGCTTTGAGACGTCCTCTGCAAGGTAAACTGGGATATAGGGTAACTGGGAAGTCCTCAGCTTGGGAGTTTGCTGTCAGTATATGACTGTCATTCACTACTGTTCTGGGTTAAGCAGTTTATTCTCACCATGCCATTGTTAATACAGCCACCTACAGTGCCATGTCTTATTGATTTAGTACAAAGGAACCAACTGTAAGCACAGAAACAACAGGACTCTGAAGTATTAAATGGAAGGAACTTGTACTAAAGCCAAACTAAATTCAAATTGTGTGGATTTAGAGTGTAATCTGACTATTTTTTTTCTTTTTCCCAGAAATGCCTTGATAAAGACTTTGCAGGATTGTCAATACAACTTCCAGGAATTAATGATATCACCCACTTGTGTGAGCATTTACTTTTATTCTGTATTTTAAAGCAAATGCTGTTTTACCTCATGAGAGTTAGCTAATAATAAACAGGTAAATGCTAATAACCATTTTTCTGATTTCAATATTATTTGAAACAACCCTGTTGTTTCACTAAGCCTGAGTGACAGACTTCTCCTTTCAGTTTGTTGAGAACTATAATACCAGCTTTTGCTGAAAATGCACACAAAGAAAAAACTTGCTGTAGCGTAAATAATAGGCTACCAGACATGAGTTTACTGTTCTAAAATAATAACTTAATGTTATTCTTCACAGCTGGGAATACCAAACTCAAGGCTGCGTTATTTTCTTATTGCTAAAGCGTCCCCAGATTCCTTCTCCTTTCAGAAAACAGCAGAGGTAACAACATACATCCTGTCAAGCTGAATGAGAAATAAGATTGCATTGTGATCTGTTATAACTGTTCATTGTAATAAACTGTGGTCCTTAATCCCTCTAGAGTCTAGAGGGCTTTCCAAAGTCAGAATCCAGCTGCGACACAGACAGTCCCACCATCCCTGACAGCCACTGTAGTACAGTTAATGGTGGCATGAGAGAAGATGGGACTAAAATCTACAAGATGGAGACAGCTCAGGAGATAGAGAGGAAGAAGAGTCAGGACAATGAAAAGACAGTGAGGAGACTACAGGATTTCCTGGAAAAGGAAAAACAAGGAACAGACATGGACCGTTATTTGCTTCCTCCGAAGATCCTTCTCAGATACGCCTTGCTCATGGACATAGTGAATCCAAACTGCCGGAGATCAATATGCTTCACGAAAGGGCAAGAATTCATAAATGAATGCATCTTTACATACTGTTTAGCTTAGTGTTTGACCTCTGGCAAGTTTTAATACTCTTTTTGTTCCTCTTCAGATATGGGCACTACGTTGAGGGAACTGGTTCTGTTCTGCAGTCGTGTACGGATGTGGAGCTGGAGAGCATCTTTAAGTCACTGGATGTGTTATCTGAAGAGGAGAAGTTGAAGCAGTTGTCCCGGCTGAAGCTCAGATACTTCACACCTAGAGAGATCGCCAACATTATGGGCTTCCCACCACAATTCAGTAAGTCAGTAAAACAAATCTTTATAAAGCAAATACTTTTATCATGTGTATATAGTACTTCAGTGACTGTCCAGTATTTAAGTTATACTGGAAACAGTGTAAATAGTTTAATACTTGTGGAGTGGGAAAAGTGGAAAGTAAAGAATTTAGTTAATAATTATCATGCTGTTTGTCATTCAGTGCAGGTTGTTTCTGGTAACTACCAACTAGATTTCATTCTGATTTCAACTAGATTTTCATTCTTTCATGCTTTCTGATAATCAAACTTCTTAAATCTCTTATATTAGCATTTTAACACAGCATGATGTTGCCTGTAACACTTTAAATGCTCAGAAACTGCATTTTGTACACACTGTAACTGCAGTGGCCGGTTTATGGCAAGAAAATTAGGACATTGAAGTGTGTCACAATGGGCTATAAAATTTAAGTTTTGGATATATTATGTTCTTTTTCAGGCTTTCCATCAAATATCTCCATTAAGCAGCAGTACCGGGTTCTGGGAAACAGTCTCAATGTTTGTGTGGTGGCCAAACTCATCAGTCTCATGGTTTCATGATTAACAAATCAGATTTGCTGCAATGTTTCACAGTTCGCTGGGACTCTTTTTCAAATACATTCAACTTTTATATGGCATGGATCAAGTTTGTAAATTATTAAATAAAGTTGTATATGTTGTACTATTGTGTTTCTCTGTTGTTTTTTTTGTTTGTTTGTTTGGGTTTTTTTTAAAGGGAAATTCCTAATATGTTCTACCGAATAATAGATGAGGTTTGTTCAAACAGCTGCATGGAAAACTAAAGAATTAACTAACTTATTAATTAAGTAACTAAAGAATATGATACCTTAGTTTTGCAAACCGGGAGGGAAGGGGGTTAACAGGGGAGGGTCCAAATTTATGTAATTGCATAAAATACTTCACCTTAACTGTGGTTACTGATCTCTGAAAATCACATGATGATGCTTGGTAATGATGCAGTAAAGTGAATGCTATATTGGCCCAACCTGTCTTCCTTCCTCAAATGGTTTTGTCCAGTTTATTGGAGAGCGTGATGGGCTCAGAGGACCAGGCCAGGGCAAAGTGCACTTTTTGGTGTTTGGCCCATTAAAAGTCGCTTTTTAGTTTCACCTGCAGTGTAGTGTCTGAAGAGCGTCCTGAGACATTCTCTCAGCATGGCTTGGACACTTCAGCTGTCCTGGCCCTTAATTGCCCTCCTCTTTCTCAGCGGACTGCAGTGTGAGCAAGATAAAAATGTCCACAGCCGGAGAAAAAGAGACATCAGCGATGCCCAGTAAGTAGACAGGGTTACTTTATAACCTGGACTTTTAGTTGCACATTGATCACTGCTAGACTGCCTTTCTGTGTTATATCAAAGATTACAAAGTGTTTATAAAGGCTGAGCAAATTATTTAAATGGATAAACTATATTCTATAAAAGTTCTATTTATAAAATTTTCAAGCAAATAATGTATTGCATTTTAGTCCCACTGCAATCTTCTTTCTGCCAGTTAAGAGATTAGTGAGAGTTTTTTGGTTGTTGTTTAGCAGAGTAGTTTGGTAAAAGTGTCGCTCAGGAAATTTACTAATAAGGTACAAGAGAAAAGGGAAAATGTACCTGAATCTGAATTTGGGGCCTTGGTGCCCAAGACTCATGTGATGACTTTTCCTGCAGGCCTCGTATGATCTCAAAGGAGGGTCATCTTACATTTATGCCAGGAAACAATAAAAACATCTATTTTGACACCTCAGGTACAGGTCATGTAAAAGTGGGGAATGAGGACCTCACTGAGCAATTAAAGCAGGTAAGATTATGAAAAGCTTCAGATCAGATTCAGGTCACAAATATGATTGTTAATACATTGCTAATTGAACTATAATATAGACATCTATGGATAGTATTATGATGCCTCAGGCGTTTTTCTTTAAGGTTACTTAAAATACGTTTAAACATCATTAGGTGTTTTCCATGAACAGTTTAACATGAGTTGAAAAGTTGTAGGTGGTTTTGTTTTATATATATATATATATATATATATATATATATATATATATATATATATATATATATATATATATATATATATATATTATATATTATATATATATATATATATATATATTATATATATATATATATATATATATATATATATATATATATATATATATATATATATATATATGTAACAAAATCACCTACATATATCCCACCTGTACTCTCTTGCCTTTAATTCTCTCTTGACAAAATTATTATGATTATATCATAAAGTATAATCATATATATGGTGTGTCTGTACTTTCAGATAAAAACCAATAAAGATGACATAGAAACAATAAAGAACAGTGGCCCATCTCAAGAGGTCCAAAACCAGCTGAATCAGCTGAACACAAAAGTGGCCACACTTGAGTCCAAAGTCCAAACAATAGAGCAGGTAAATTTAAATGACCTTTTCTTTCTTCATTTAATAAAGTCCAGTGCAAATGTATGTATAAGTATTGTGTATAATTCCAGATTTTTTTTTTTTAGACTATCCAGAGGAAGACATGTAGCAGCAACCCATGTCAAAACTCTGGGACATGTCTAAACCTTTTGGACTCCTTTCACTGCCTTTGCCCTCAGAACTGGCAGGTATGATGGCTCTAAATGATGTCCACACAGCACACACTTGTATTGTTTTAAGCATCAGCACTGCACTTATCCTGAGTGTGTTGTGTCATGTTAGGGTCCCACCTGTGCTGTGGACGTGAACGAGTGTCAGATTTACGCTGGAACCACTCAGGGTTGCCAGAATGGAGCCACGTGTGTTAACACTCCTGGATCTTACAGGTAACATGCTTCCTGTTCCCTGTCACCATTTCCTCTTCCAAATAGCCGTTATCATGATTTTTAACTTTTACTCTTTCTTATTGTTTTTGTCTTTCAATCTAGTTGTAATTGTCTGCCAGAGTGGTATGGACCCCACTGCACCTCTCGCTATGATGACTGCGCAGGGGGCAGTCAGGACTTGTGTGTTCATGGACTGTGCATTGATTCTGACAGAGTAACACCTAATGAGGTAATAATCTCTGATTTTATTTGCACATGTATTAATCTACTTACAGTGCCACAACAGAGGTTGGAGTATTTAATGGACGGCAGTTATTGTTAATAGATTATATTAAAATATTTATCATGTGCTAAGAGATTCTTGTGCTAATTTGTTGATCGGTGATGTATTTCTGAAAACAGTGGAAAGTATGTGCTTCTCTGACATCACAGGGCCAGATTCATAGAGCAGTTACAGTGGTAAATAATAGCCGAAAAATGTTCAACAATCTCAAACATAACATAAGGATAACAATCAGGTTTTGCTTTTAGCTCATTATTACTCACCATTTTCCAGCAATGTTCAATTTTATATTTATAAGAAAAAAATGTAGAATTATGGGAGACAAAATCAGAGTAAAGGAATACAATGCTGGTGGATTGGTCTCTTTAGATAGAGATGAAGTGAGAGCTAATTTCCACATGCACTATTATCAGCATGTAGTCCAATAACATTGTGGATAATGTAGGAAACTTGTCATTGTTTAGAGTGCTTTATCAGTGATGTTATGCTACTTTCAAAGGTATCAGAAACTTGTTCATTAAGGTCTCTAATATACAATTTACCCTTGTGGTTTTTTTTTAAATTTTCTCTCCCAACAGCCCAAATATAAGTGCATCTGTGATGCTGGGTGGATGTCTCCTCCTGGCAGCTCTGCATGCACAGCAGATGTGGATGAGTGTAACCTTCCCAACAAGCCCTGTTCCACTAATCCCCCTGTACAGTGCTTCAACACTCTAGGCTCCTTCTTCTGTGGTTCTTGTCCAGCAGGTGAGACATGGGACATGTTTCTTTCAAGTCATGTGTGAGAAACCTCTGAATATGATTACTAGACTAGGATCCATTTGTTTTTTCTTGAAAGAATTGTTATTCTAATGTAGTATTTATAGATTAGCATTATTATTCTAGTGGATGTAATATATTTGATTCTAGGTCTAATACAGTACTCAATGGCATTTGTTCACAAATGCTAAATTTACCTATAGGGCATAGAAGCATCATTTTGAATAATATATGTCCTGTTACGTGGATTGATTTGAGTTTCATTACTGTGTCACCCATTCAGGCTGGCAGGGCAATGGCTACAGCTGTCAGGACATAAATGAATGTGAAACAAACAATGGGGGATGTTCTACCTCCCCCATGGTGCCCTGTCTCAACACCATGGGCTCTTTCCACTGTGGACAGTGTCCTCCAGGTATCCAATTATATAGAATGTTTTTTAACTGATGGTGTTCTGCACTTATTCTTCCCAATTTTTTTAATGCTTAATATTACTGTAAGTAGTAGATATAATAGGCAGGATAAACTAACTAAAAAAAAAACAGGCAGCTTTGACTAGTAATACTTTGCTTTTCGTATAATTTACCTTGGAGAACTTTGAAAATTCAAGTAATCAATTCAGTGATTGGGCTGCTTTGAGATTTAGGTGTTATAACAGATTTTAAGGGTTAATATAACTAAAGCTATTTTACATTATGCAGAATGAATTGAAATAATGTCAGTGTCTCAATTTCTCTTTGTGTAGGTTATGAGGGTGATGGAAAGGCTTGCACTCAGTCTAACATATGTTCTACCAACAATGGAGGATGTTATCCTCTGGCCACTTGTACCTCTGTTCCAGGTCTCTCTCTCTCTCTAAACACACACACACACACACACACACACACACACACACACACACACACACACACACACACACACACACACATACACACACACACACACACACACACACACATGCTCACACTTTTTATAATAGGCACTCTACACAGTAGCACATGACATTAACAAGTTCCAAATGACAGTATAAAGATAAAACCATTAGGTTTTACAATTTAAGTGCACCGTTACCATTTGTAACTTCATAACAAAAAAGGGATATTGTGGTATAATTATCACAATGGATCTGCCTCCTGGCATGCAACTCCTTAACTATAGATTGTAGTGCTTAATAGAGATTAGATATAGATAATAAATAGACAATACATTTGTTTCTTTCACAACATTTTTAGTTTGAGAACGTTTTTTCATTTATAATGGCAAGTTTAGGGTTCTGATTCAAAGCCCTACTTTCCTCCAGGCAGTAATATCCCCACATGCACTTGTCCCCCTGGCTATGTGGGCAATGGCTTTGGTCCTGCTGGTTGTACTCAGATCATTGACACTTGTGGCACCAATAACCCATGTGTCAACGGCCAGTGTGAGGTAACTGACAAATCTTTTTAAGCTATATTTTATAATAGATACTCTATTTAATACATATTGTATATGTCTATATTCTCTCTTTCATATTTTGCTAAGCTTATCCATATTGTTTGGAAGCATGATGACCAACATCAGTTTTATCTATATTTCCTAGAACATGGCCTCTGGATATATCTGCCACTGTGACCCAGGCTGGACAGGCCGAAATTGTGACCAGAATGTTAACGAGTGTGCGAGTAACCCCTGCCAAAATGGAGGCACTTGCACAGACGGCATTAATGGCTACATTTGTACCTGCACATCACAGTGGACAGGGCCGCAGTGCCAGACTCCACAACAAGGTGTGCTTTTCGCTGGTGTGTCTCTGCACCCACTTAGCTAATAATCTACTGATAGTTTTTGACCTGTTTTTATATTTGTTGCAGAGTGTGGAGGAGTCCTGGAGGGTCCATCTGGCACATTTAGTTATCCCAACACTCCTGGACATGACCAGTATGACCATATGGTCAGTTGTGCCTGGGTGGTCAGAACTGATGAAGATAAGGTGAGTGATAATCTCTATTATAGGGGATTAAACTGCTTCAAACAACTTGTGAAATCTTATGAAATTAAAATTTCCCTTTGTTATTTGTCTTCCAGATTCTGCGGATCACATTCCCTTTTTTTGACCTTGAGCACAGCTCCACATGTAGCTTTGACTTCCTACAGATCCATGATGGAGAGAGTGCATCCGCCTACATGCTTGGCAAATACTGTGGCACTAATGCCCCAGCTGAGCTCTTCAGTTCCCACAGCTCTTTGTACTTTTGGTTCCGCTCTGATCACATAATAAACAAGGGTGGCTTCACCGTGGCCTGGGAGTCCCAAGTGCCAGGTATTGCTTTATGTGTACAACTATAGTGAATTATATCTCTAAGTCATATCTAAAGCTATGGAAATTGTTCCCACCTCCTACCCCACCCTTTTTATTTTCAGACATCAAATAAGTATTTTTAGTTTGGCTTTTCTTTAAACTTTGTCCAGTTTGATTTTTTTTTACCTATGACTTTACCCATGCGTTACCCATGTACCCAAAATAGCATTTCACTCAAGAACAGTATTTATAAGGGTACATTACATCTATATATGCCCTTTATGACAAATGGACTAAGCATACCTAAACTTCTATCAAAAGTATGTATAATATATATATATATATATATATATATATATATATATATATATATATATATATATACATACATGATAACTGACAAACATACATATATAATATCTATAATATAAAAAATTCATGATATTGAAACATTTCTCTGTTATTTTAGACTGTCACAGCAACCATTTTATAGTTTCATTTTATATATACATATAAAATGAAACTATAAAATGGTCTTATCATCACTTATGCTTCACATATCTGTCATATAGCCTTGGGGATGCTGCCTTTAAGTAAAATGGATTTTTTTTTCCTTTGGATTATATTGCATGCTATAATAATTAAAAGCTGTTGTTTGTCTGATTGTTTGTTTGTTTGTTTTGTCCCCAGTGTGTGGTGGCCATTTAACAAATCCATATGGTGACATCAAATCACCTGGCTACCCAGGCAACTACCCACCAAAACGTGACTGCTATTGGACAATAGATGTGGGTCCAGGGCTGATCATTACCTTTGCTTTTGGAACCCTCAGTCTTGAGCATCATCCTGACTGCAGCTATGATTATCTTGAAGTAAGTTAACAGTTGTCCATTAGATGCCTAGCTTCAGCGCTTCAAACATTTTGTTTTTAAAGTGTAGATTTTATTAAGACCCTCATGCTGATTTACTGTGCTTTAGATCAGAAATGGACTGCTCCCTGAGGACCCACTTCTAAACCGATATTGTAGCAGTGGTTCTCCACCACCACTGCAGACCACGGGCCCTATTGCCTGGATCCATTTCCACTCTGACCATGTTATCACTGACCGAGGCTTCCATATCACATACACCACCTCCCAAAGTTAGTATAAGATTATGGGATTGTAAAAACAATATTTGACTGCGCATATGACATCTCTTTTACCTATTCTATGATATGATATCTAATATCTACATGGAATGTGCTATCTTAATTATGTGACAGCTCTTTTCTTGGCATTTAAATGTTTAATTAGTGTAGAATTATATCTAAGCAAATATGGGTAAAGCTGTAAATCTGGCATTTTATGTCCATATCATGGCCTCATAAAGTAGTTATAACATTTCTTATGACTAGTAAATGATAAAGATTTCAAAGTTCATGAAAACAGTTTGCAAGAATGTTTTATGAACGTATTAATTTATTCCTTCATATTTTCATTACATTTGCAGTTTTAGTATAAACTTAACATCTTACTCTATATCTCTATATCTTTATAATTACCTATTTATTACATCTATTTATAATTACCGACTTAATTATATCAGAAAGTTCTTTTTTTTTAACTATTTACTATACAAATTGTCTTGGTCTGTTGTAGCTGACCCAGGATGTGGAGGCACATTCACAGAAAGTCAAGGCATTATCATCTCCCCCAACTGGCCTAATAACTATGCACATAACAAACAGTGTATTTATCTGATCCGGCTGCCTCGAAGTGAGCAGGTGGCCTTCAACTTTACACATATGCACCTGGAACATCACACGGGCTGTGAATTTGATTATGTGGAGGTATTATATGGTTCTGTGTGTGTTCGTGTCAGAGAGTGGAGAAAGTAAAAAAAAAGACACAGTGTGTGAGCTATCAGAATTGCTAATAATAATTACCGGTTCTTTAACAGAAGTATGTACTTCCTGTCTCAGGTGCGTGATGGCTCAGGGGAAACAGCCCCACTTTTTGGAAAGTACTGTGGTACAACACTACCTGCCCCCATCTTGTCATCAGCTAATGTCCTTTGGATTCGCTTCAAATCTGACAGCTCTGTGAGCCACGCTGGCTTTAGGGCTGTATATGAAATCCGTAAGTTTTGCTTTTATACCTCTAAAAACAATGTGTTAAAAGTAAATGGTAATATCAAACCCATTTTTGCTCTCTGAAATGTTATATGTACAAAGCTTAAAAACATCTCACACTGAAAGCCAAGCATGTCCTGACTAATTTTATATCAGACTTTCGATAAATAATTTG
Source organism: Hemibagrus guttatus (assembly GCA_033459395.1). Taxonomy (NCBI): domain Eukaryota; kingdom Metazoa; phylum Chordata; class Actinopteri; order Siluriformes; family Bagridae; genus Hemibagrus; species Hemibagrus guttatus. Next base: position 17,908,900 of record JAUCMX010000003.1, read on the forward strand.
TTTGTTTATACTGATTGAAAAAGGTGATTTTTGTTCTGTCTGCATTTGTAACAAAATATAACATAAAAGTTTGCTTATGCCTCATAAGCACAGGGTAAATATTGTGTTATGATTTGACAAGGAAGTTTTTTGACTCTTTCAGACTGTGGAGGAGTTCTCTCAGGCTCAGGCCAGATTCGCACACCGCTTCACCCTGACACCTACCCTCACAACAAGTTGTGTGAGTGGGTCATCAGTCAGCCCACAGGTTACGTTGTGACACTCAACTTCCTCACCTTTGATGTCGAGGGCGTTGAAAGTTGCTTATATGACTATGTGGAGGTGCATAACTTTTTCTATATATAGTTTAACAAAGTGTTTTTCTCATTGATTTAATGATTTGCATAGTAGATTTATGGATTTCATGGCCACATAAGTATTATCAACCGGTCTCATTCCTTAGGTAAGAGATGGTGCCACGTCCAGCTCTCCTTTGATTGGCCGATATTGTGGAAACCAGGCTCCTAGTATGTTGCAATCCACACAGAAACAAATGTATATAGCCTTCAGTACTGATGCTTCAGTCAGCAACCATGGCTTCACTGCAGAGTATGCATCTGTTATGGAAGGTAATGTGTCACAATGCAATTAGACTATATATATTGTTTCCTGCTATAAAATAGTTGATGTTTTGTTTAACTCTCAGTGATAAAGTATTGATGTGATTCCATAAACAGGCTGTGGAGACACTCTCACGGCTCCTACAGGTAGCTTTACTAGTCCAGGTCATCCTAACAACTACCCTCATGGTGCCAACTGCTCCTGGCACATTGCTTTTAGCACCTGGAAACATCATCCGGCTGTCTTTCACTTCCTTCAACCTGGAGTACCACACTAACTGTGATTTTGACTATGTGGAGGTATATGACAATGGCACAGCTCAGACTGGGCAGCTTCTGGGCAGGTAAGTGCATTCGCAGATCAACATCAATTTTCTTAACCATTTTTACACATTTAGAATCCATTTGCATTTTTTGCCAGGTACTGTGGACGGTCAGTTCCTCCATCACTGACCAGCACTGACAACCTTTATGACCGTCCTGTTTGTCACAGACTCCAGCACAGCAACTGAAGGATTCGCTGCCAGTTATGTCTCAATCAATGCCAGCACAGGTTAGATATTAAAATGGATACATGGATTAAACATTACTAAATGTTTGAGAAGCACTATAGACAATAAACCACAAAATTGTTCCTTTGCATCTTTGCCTTGACAAACAAGTAAATTAAGGACATCAGAGACTGACTGTCATTGTTCTGTCTCTAGACTGCAGTGAAGTGTTCACAACTCCAACTGGAGTGCTCACCTCACCCAACTACCCTAACAACTACCCCAACAGCCGTGAGTGCATCTTCAGAATTATAGTTGCAGTCAACAATCAGATCATGTTGAACTTCACAGATTTTGCCCTGGAAGCTGGCGGCAACTGCATACATGACTATGTGGAAATCAGGTAAGGAACCCTTTTAAAATGCTCTATATTTGTTGTCTTTTACTGTCTTAATGCTTTCCTGATATAGATGTTTCCTTCGTGCAGAGATGGAGGCTATGAAACATCACCACTAATCGGTCGATACTGCTCAACCCAGGCTCCACCTTTAGTGCTATCACATAGTAACAGACTGTGGATTAAATTCCATTCAGACTCGTCAATCACTTATAAAGGCTTCTCTGCACACTGGGATGGAACACAGACAGGTATTTACTACTTCTTTTGCCATATTTCAGCATTTCACCAACCAGTCTTCATGAACTCATTGGCATTTTGTCACAACTAAGAAATCACAACCAACTGTTACCAGGATTGCATTTATAATTGACTAAAAGTATATATTAGCCAATATGTCAGGTCACTTGAATTATATAGGTTTAATCCAAATCTTCATAAATGAAATTGCAAGTAGGCATATAAACAATGTGGACCTGTATTATTATAGTGGAAAATTCAGAGGGGAAAAGCTCTATAGCACCAATACACAGCCAGAATATTATAGTGTTCACACACACACACACACACACACACACACACATAATACTGTAACAATAGCTGGTACAAATGTGCTGGGAGTAAGAAGAGACCAAAAATGTGGTGTGTTCGGAAAACTCCATTATATTTGTTGCATGTATGGATGTATGCTTCGTCATATCATATTTTTGCAATGTATTGCCATTCCTACCCCTCCTATGCATGCACTAGGTTGTGGAGGAACTCTAACCACCAGTGTTGGGAGTTTCACATCCCCTAACTACCCCCTGCCCTACCACCCGAATTCTGAATGCTACTGGCACATTAAAATCAATGCAGGAAATAAGATCCAGCTCAGCTTTGGAGACTTTCATCTGGAATCCAGCAGTGGCTGCTATTTTGATTACCTGGCGGTAAGAACAGGCACTCATTTCACTTTAACATTTAAAGACAATTCAATATGTTTTGCTAAACTAAATTGTGATTTGTGTGTATGTGTGTGCGTATTCTTAGGTATATGATGGAAACAGCACAAATGCTCGTGAGCTGGCCAAACTATGTGGGAACCAGCTTCCTGCCCCCATTAACTCCACCAAAGAGCATTTGTATGTTAAACTACGCACAGACAGCATCATTAATGCAGGGGGATTTGTAGCCTCCTATATTTCTAGTAAGTGAACAAACATGCTTGATGAAAGAACTTTGTCGAGTTTTTTTAATTAGATTTCATTTCATGAATTAGTGTGGCTGTAGTGTTTCTCTGCATTTCTGGACCATTGTTATATTTCACAGTAATACAGAAATGACAAGGTTGTTTTCTAAAAGCAGCTGCGGGTAGTTGGCAGTAAGGTGCACTGCACGCCACACTAAAGTATGTCCAAGAGGCACTATTTGAGGGATCAGGTACAATAAAATCTACCTTTATTTGTTTCTCTACAGTAACATTAACCGACTCAGTCTCATTTACTGCTAGATTACATATCTAGATCCACTGTCCAGACAAAGAAAGCCATATCTATTTAGTCTTGCACACAGAATAAATCACTAATTGGGAAACAATAATTGCAATATCATTCTCTAATATGCACTACATACACAACATAAATATGGGAAAAAGGTTTGTGGACCCCTGATCATACCACCCATATGTGGGCCTTCCTCAAACTGTTTCAACAAAATTGGAAGCACACAGTTGTATAAGAAGTGTTTGTATGTTGTAGCATTATAATTTTCCTCCAGTGGAACTGGAAGAGCTCTAAACCTGTTCCAACATGACTGTACTCTTGTGCACAAAGTGAGGTCCATGAAGTCATGATTGTTCAAGGTTATAGTGGTAGAGCTTAAGTGATCTGTACATAGCCCTGACCCTGACACTGAACACCTTTGAGATGTCCCAGGCCTCCTTTCCTGACATCAGTGCCATATAGTGTATATTAATATACTGTAAATGTCCCAGTGTGCAATAGCATTTTTATGGCAAATAAACATATAATTATATATCAGAGGGTGTCACTCTTGTTAATGTGATGTGGTCCTGTCCTCCACAGACTGTCAGGGTATTGTAATCACCAACCAAACAAATGGTGCGATTGAGAGTCAGAACTTTCCCAACAACTATCCGCTTGATGGTAGCTGCAGTTGGACCATCCAGGTGACCATGGGCAACACTATCAACTATACCTTCACTGCCTTTGACTTTGAGGGTTTCATTCCCAGTTGCATCTATGACTACGTAGAGGTAAGTTAGAGTTAGAGGAAAATATCAGAATATCTGCTACATCTGTATACCATTTAGAATTGGTGTTACTTATCTTTGTTGTATATTTACTAAAGTAAGCCTAGAGTGAGTATAACACTGGACCATATTCAATATGCATGCATAGTCTTGGTCAAATTAAATTAGAGCCCGAGTAATATAACAGGGAGCTGTAGCAGTTGGGATCTTTTAAAGCAGTCACTGAATTATACTTGCTCACTCACTGGCACCATTATTTTTATATCTTCCAGTTAGTGAGAGTGAGTTTACTTGGGTCCATCATCACCATGGTGATCCAAACAGCCATGACATCATGGAGCCCACAGGAGAAGTGGGGGATTTCCTATTGTTGGCTCAGTCAAAAGTTCATTTCTCAGGCAGTCGTCATCAGCAGTGAACTTTTTGTTTTCTATAGTACTCATACCCCCAGAAATATGTCATTTCTGCTCAGCAAAGGAAGGGAAAAAGCACTGGAATGTAAAACGTGTCTATGTTGTTGCATTGTGTTCACATGGTCTGTGCTCAGTGTTGATGTGCATAGTCACAATTGAGGATAGGAAAATAGAATGCATTACTTTTGTTACCATGGTGTTAAATAAGGATGATGTGCTTTCACTTTATGTACCTGTATTATCCTTCAACATAGAAAAAAAAATCATGATTACTTTTTTAAAATCTCTGTATCTTTTTGTGTTTGCCTAGCTTTATGATGGTCCAAATGCACAAGCTCCTCTAATTGGAAGATTCTGTGGGAATGTACCTCCTCCAGCAAACACTACCTCCGGGAGCAGCCTGCACATGGTCTTCCGCTCTGATTTCTATGATTCCCGATCTGGTTTCCGGATGCTCTGGTACCAGAATGGTAGGAATAAAAAGAAATAAAAATACATATTGGAACTTGAACTTAGGAAAAAGAAATGTAGGTCAGAGGAAATCTTAGGTTAGTGCCAAACTGTGCTTCAGAAAGGTCTTCAGGATGTCACTGAGTATGTGAGAAATTTACCTCATCTGAGACTTTCAGTAAAATCAAACAGAAAGCATTGTGATCACAGCAGGTTGTGAAAAGTGGCAACATTTGCCTGTACTGATTAGTATTAACAATGACAAGGAAAATAGTTCAGTAAGTAAACCAGAATTAGATTCTGTACAACTATATGGCTGCAGGGTCTAATTATTTATACATACAGTTTACACATACTATACACACTGCAGACTATACATGCAATTCCATATCCCAATCACCACCTTTTAGATGGTTTCAAGTATACGGCGTTCTACATACGCTTATTACACTGTAACTATTAGGTACAGTGTAAGCCTCTGTGGACAGGGACTGCCCTTAGTCATCTTTTCCAAAATAGGAGTGTGGAAAAACATGTAACATGCTCCTTAGAAGAGAGAAGACAGGCCAGTTTACACTACAAGCCATACTGCTTTTTCAACCTGAACATAGATTCACTGGCATTGCAACTGAGTCCTGTCTATCGCTGGGGAATATTGTTTAGCCAAGACTGTTTGGCCAACCCTTCAGTAAAATATTAATAATAATAATAATAATAATAATTAAGAGCATTAAGTCATGAGGACTAAATGTCTGTAATTTCTCTGGTGGTTTTACTTTGTGTCTGTGTGTATTGTATTTTAGCAGTGGTGGTCATACCAGGGTGTGAAAGTGTGTGTGGTGTAGCACTAATGCCCAGAGATAATGAGTCACTGGGCTCATGGGTGTGGCTGCATTTATTTTTACTGGAACAGCAAAACGTGGCCAGCACAGCCTTCAGCTCCCTGTATAAAGCACTGAAGCAAATTTAGCATTCTCATAACTGTGGAAATATTAAGAAAAATCAAGTATTATTATTATTTAGCAGTATTATTGTGTACAGATGAGCTGTCCTGGAATGATGTTATAAGTTATAAAGCAAGAGTCAATATTTCTACCATGTTTATGAGGAAAATATTGAAGTTATTATATAAGGCAGAACTAATACAGTGGCCTAGTTCTGCATCTGGATAAAAGGAATAAAGAAGAAAAACAGAAGGAAATGGAGAACAGTGGAGGACAGTAGTATTTAATTTACTTTTTCATAGACTAGAACATATTAGAGAAGATTATAATGTCTAGAATAAAAAAAAGAAACTCCCATCCAATCTTAATTTTCCATGTAGTCTGTAGGTGTAACAGAGATTGATACAATTGATTAAAGTTTTTTTTTTTTAATAGTTGTTTCACAGATTATAGTGCAGCACTTCTATTACTGTCACCTCAGTGCTAACCATATCAGTCTACTGAGAATATATTGCTGGCAATGATGAGAGAAAATTAGACAGCTATTCCAGAGGACTCTGATGTCCTTCTGTAAAGAACTCACACATTCACAGTGTTTCTAATATGCTTTCTCATTTTTCCAAAATAATATAGAGATTATTAAAATTCATAATCTGACCAGTATTTCCTCTGCACTGACTTTCTTACACTTAGTCACAGCTTCTTTTATCATTTCAGTTCATTTCTCCACAAAAAATTATATTATTATATTTTCATTTAAAGTATTGATAATTAATATTGTGCTATTCAGTGTAATATTCTGTGCAATATTCAGTCCTCTGTTTTGAGATGGCCATGGTTTTTTTTTTGTAGTTAAAGGATATTATGTGACCTCATACATAGCAGGATTTAACGCTGCTAAAGGATATGAAGTCATGGTAAACACAATGCTGGCATAGTAACCACTCTTTTCATTAGAGCTTTTTACAAAAAGTTCATTTGCATCTTATTTAGACTTGTTATTGCCCCCTGCAGGTTGTGGTGGAGATCTCACTGGGCCAGCTGGCTCGTTCAATAGCCCTGGCTATCCTAACAAATATCCAGAGAACCGGGAGTGTGTGTGGTACATTCAGACCAGCCCTAGCAGCAGTATCACCATCACCATTCATGAGTTTGATGTAGAGTACCACCCTGACTGTAATTATGACATGCTAGAGGTAAAGCATCGCTCTATTCATCCTATTCATTGTATGATCTTCATCATAAGCACCCCATTGCTATGCCTCCGGAATAGAATAGAATGACTAGTGTCTATTGTGAGCAGCATGTCCACTCAGTTTAAGGTCAATTTGTAAGTCCACAATTATATCATCACCTATTTAACAATAAAACACAACAATATACTGTACATTCTCCTCAGATTGCATCTATAAATGTGTTCTGATATGACTGTACCAACACAAAACAATTACGATTTATCAAACATTACAAAATACACTTAGTAATGCATAATAGCAGTGTTGTATTTTCTCTGAATTTGGCTTGGATATGCATAGCAGTGATCAGAACACAGTGTGTGTGTTTGCACCCTCCTGGCACACAGCAGACCCAGTGGGCACTGTTAGGGGTGTGTGTGAGTATGTCAGACTTTTGGAATGCTGACCTCCACAGTAGCAGTGAATGGAGTTAGCAGAGTGGAAACAAAGTGAAAATCAAAGATTAGAGCACAGGCTTTATGGGTAATTCTCTCTCCAAGCACACACTCATATATGCACAAACACACACCAGCTTATTTTAATTTCTGGCTGGTCTGCTACCTCTTTTCCAAATACTGGCCTTAGAGCATTTTGTTCATGAACAAACATTTTAATATAAGATGCCTGAATACACACACACACACACACACACACACACACACATACACACACACACACACACACACACACAAAATAAAAAAAAATAATGCTCTTCTTCCCATCCAAGGCTGCATGCAGTTTTGGCAACTTGGTGACATAGGTCCAAAAATGACAATTATTTATACAGAAAAAGTTCATATTTATTTCATATTTACAATAGTTGTAATTAACATTTTAAATGCAAAAAATTTGGTTTCATATAATAATACATTTTTTTTTAAATATTTTTTTATAATACAGCACCCGAGGGGGGCAGGGTGGCTTAGTGGTTAGCACGTTTGCCTCACACCTCCAGGGTTGGAGGTTTGATTCCCGCCTCCGCCATGTGTGTGTGGAGTTTGCATGTTCTCCCCGTGCCTCGGGGGTTTCCTCCGGGTACTTCAGTTTCCTCCCTTGGTCCAAAGACATGCATTGTAGGTTGATTGGCATCTCTAAATTGTCCGTAGTGTGTGATTCCGTGAGTGAATGAGTGTGTGTGTGTGCCCTGCGATGGGTTGGCACTCCATCCAGGGTGTATCCTGCCTTGATGCCCAATGACGCCTGAGATAGGTACAGGCTCCCCGTGACCCAAGAATAGATCGGATAAGCGGTAGACAATGAGTGAATGAATGAATACAGCACCTGATCAAGCACCTTCTTTTATTTTGCAGATTCTTTTGTAAATCATGTACTGACAGTTCTCTGTGGGGTCAAATGGAAGTTATTAAATTGAAGCCATGTAATCATAGTGTGTGCTCAGAAAGTACGATTTTATAATTCATGCTTTAATTTTGCTTCAAACTTTTTGTTAATTTGGTTTGTGAAGAAAATATTCCCATCACACCAAGTATTCATATTTTGTTTCTTAATGAATAATGTTTAATATAAATATTTAATATTGGCCTCAAATGGCATTTCATAGTGTTTTGAATGTACTTATATCCCAAAACAAAATTTGTGTGCAATGTCTGCATTAAAGTCTATGTTTGTGTAACTCGACTCTAAAAGTGTCTCACAGGGTTTACAGTGCCTTAACACTGCATTAAACGATATTGTAAGAGTTTATAATCAGGGGTATGTGCTTACCTGGGTGTTTTTCATGGCAGGTTTACGGTGGTCCTGACTTGAGTGCTCCTAGACTAGCACAGCTCTGTACCACTCGACCCCCCAACAACCCCCTACATGTGTCCAGTACAGGCAATGCCGTCACTGTGCGTTTCAAAAGTGATGAATATGTCAGTGGCAGGGGCTTCAATGCTAGCTGGCAGGAGACTCAAGGAGGTAAGCAGTGAGTTTTACTTCCATACTCCCTATATGCTTATTCCAACTGAGGCCCTTTTGAGTTTTTTTGTCTCCTTCTTATCTTCATTATTACAATTTTCCTCATATGTTCAGGCTGTGGTGGAGCTGTGACAGCTCCTAGGGGAGAGATCCACTCTCCTCAGTTTCCCAACAACTACCCCAACAATGCAGACTGCTCCTGGGTCATCACTGTGGACACGGGCCACCGGATTCTCTTCAACTTTACTGACATGGACATTGAGGGTCACAGTACATGTGATTGGGATTATGTGGCTGTGAGTTAACTATGTTTGATGCCTTCATATAGGCTTCATATTTACTTGTACAACAGATGTAGACCATTTATAGACCTTTTAATGGTCATGTTTAACAATTAGGTTAGTGACTCAACAATTACATTACATTTTTATCGAAGACATCTTGACTGTTCCCTAAATAGAGAGCATTATTCACAGCTATTTAAAATGAGAGACTCAGACTGTTATTCCTCTTTACACTTTAGGTACATGATGGGCCAGGAGAGAATTCTCCTCTGCTTGCAAAAGTATGTGGCTTTTCCAGACCTGATCGCGTCATCTCCACGCAGAATATCATCTATGTTCGCTTTAGATCAGACATCAGCAACAACCACAAGGGCTTCAGAGCCGAGTTTTCAGAGGGTAAGTCGCATCACACATCCTCAATTATACAGCATTTTACTTTAGGTTGCTTTGCAGCCATTTGGGATTGTATCACTTGCCTACAGAACAGTTGTGGTGGTATGTCATTTCTTTTCTTTACAGCATGTGGGTCCACCATCATGGCTGATAATGTGGGAGGTGATATTGCTTCCCCAAACTATCCTTATCAATATCCTAACAATCAGCAGTGCAGCTGGATCATTGTGGCACAAGAGCCATGTGCGTGAGAAACATTTAAAAAAAAAAAAGTTCTTCTTTTAGAATTCATGGATTTTACACATGTTGAATATCTTCATTTATTCCTTTATCTGATTCATATCTAGTCAACCATGTAACACTGTCCTTCACTGACTTTGAGCTGGAGATGGTGAACACAAACTGCACCCATGATGCTGTAGAGATCTTAAACGGTGACAATTCTGAGGCCCCAGTAATTGGTAATAAAGCACACAACTATCTGTCCTAAACATTAATCCTTTTGCTCAAACATAACAGTGAATTATAATTTGATGTAGGATAGTATAGCAAACTCGTTTGTGTGTTTTTTAGGACGCTATTGTGGAACTGACATCCCCCATCCAGTCACCTCATTCAGCAATGCACTAGTGGTGAACTTTGTCTCTGATTCATCTGTGAACAAAAAAGGCTTCAGGGCAACATACATGGCCTCAACCTCTGGTCAGTATTCAATAAATCAACGGTTTAGGATAAAAATTCTTGTCTTCATGCATTGCAATTTGTAAACAGGCATCATGTCTGTAAAGGCATCATGTCACTAACTTCTTCTGTCCTACCTCAGCCTGTGGTGGTAACCTGCACATGGAGTCTGGGGCCTTTAACAGTCCCAACTATCCAGGCGCCTACCCTCCCAACACTGAGTGTGTATGGACCATCGTTAGTTCCCCTGGTAACCGTCTCCAGCTCTCTTTCATGTAAGTATCTTCATGCTATTACATGCATCTTACTCATAATTAAAGCACGGCAAATGTAAATGTGTGTGGTGATGTGCTTTTCTTTGTATATTTTGTTTTCTCTCTGTGAAATGTAGTCTGTTTGAGCTACAGCAGAGTCAAGGCTGCAATAATGACTACCTGGAAATTCGTGAAGGCAACTCTACTGGCACTCTCGTTGGCCGTTTCTGTGGAAACACTCTTCCTTCTAATTACACCTCACTCATCGGTCATGTGCTATGGATAAAGTTTGTCTCAGACTCTTCTGTCAGTGGAGCTGGCTTCAGGGCCACATTCACTCACTGTAATTTTATTTTTAATTTTATTTAATATTCCCCTAAAATATTCTATAATAGAGATCATTTCGAGATCAAAAGTAACGATTACATTAATAAATAGACCTCATAATATCTTGCCTTATTATATGGTTGTCCATTTTTTTCAGTGTATGGAAATGATGTCACAGGCAGCTCTGGCCAGATTGCTTCACCTTTATATCCGCGTACTTACCCTAACAATGCCGACTACCGCTGGACCATCACTGTCAGCGGAGACTCCTACATTGAGATCCAGTTTCTAGATATTGATATAGAGGATATATATAACTGCTTCTATGACCAACTCAAGGTTTGCTTTGCTATTTAAATTTAGAAATTGTTTAGCTTTTGTAGCTAAATGGTTTTGTGACTGTAATTGCAGATGTTTTAAAGGGGTCATGAAAGACTCAAGAGGATTTTTCCTCAAGAGGACATAAAATGATAAATGAGAATCAAATCAATCATGCTTTGTTCACCTGTACTAGTTCCCAAAATCCATATTCCCTCCTTTTATTCATATATTTTCTTTTCATCAGATATTTGATGGACCTAATGTCCATGCGTATCCCCTGGGAGTTTTTTGTGGTCTGATTCGGCCTCAGCCTCTGAGAAGCTCCGGTAGCACCATGACTCTGGAGTTCAAATCAGACTTTGTGATTGGTGGAAGAGGCTTTCTTGTGGAGTGGACAGCTGTTCAGAGCTCTGGACCTTTGCCCACTATACCACCAGGTGAGATAAAGAACAAAAAAGAAAAACAGAGAAAATATATCTATCATATATATATTTATATAAGTCATGCACATATGAGAGGAATATAACCATTTGTTCAGTGGAAAAATGTTATATTAAACTTGTTTTTTAGGTGCTTGTGGAGGAGCTCTTATGCCTGAAGATACACCCCGGTTCCTCTTCTCTCCTGGCTGGCCTAATCAGTATGAGCCTAACCTGGAATGCACATGGGTAATCCGCTCACCAGACTCCACTGTGGAACTCAATATACTGTTTATGGACATTGAGGATGAAGCCATGTGTTTATATGACAGTTTAGTCATCAGGGATGGTGAGGCTCTTATTCTATGGCTAATTCAACTGTTTTTTATTTGTCATGGAATTAAAATGAGATAAACAGGCAAACTTTTTGTAAACTAGGTGAGACAAACTTGTCACCAGAGCTGGCGAGGCTTTGTGGTCGTGAGCTGCCTGGTTCTCTTCATTCCACTGGGGACTCCATGTTCCTGAGTTTCACATCTGATGATATCATTCATGGCCGTGGCTTCAATGCTTCCTATTCTAAAGGCAAGCTCCAAAACCATGATAGAGCACTCTTCTTCATTGACAATGTCTAAACTGATACATGCTTTGTCAGTTGATTTGTAGTCATAACATTTATGGTGTGTGTTTTTTAGGATGTGGAGGCCTGCTTCATGCAGACAGAGGAGTTATCAGCTCCCCTCACTATCCTCAGAACTACAAGCCCAACCTGGACTGTAGCTGGCACGTGATGGTGACTCCTGGCTATAGAGTGTCTGTTAACTTCCTGAGTCCATTCCAGGTGCAAGGCTTTAGCACGGCATGCAGCACTGGAGACTATCTGGAGGTGAGGCTATTTCTGGATAAATACTGCCATGCACCCTCAGAAAGGAATAGTCAATGGTCATTTGCATGGTTAACAGCTCTAAGTTCCTAAAGAGGTTCTACTTAGCACTTATACGTTTCTGAAAGTCAGGCACTCTATTCTAAATCTCTATATAGAAACCTTAAGGATTCTTCCAGACTGTCAAATCCAGTACCCTTGCTGGTGCTTGATAGCACATTTTGTGTACTATTCCAAAGGTGCTAACATGCATCTTTTTTTATGTTGTCTATGATTTAATGTTTTCCAGTTAAAGAATGGGCCAGATGGTAATGCACCTTCTTTAGGCGGTCGTTTATGTGGATCCAACCCGCCTGCTCTTACACAGACCACTGACAACCATCTTCATGTGCACTTCGTCTCTGACAGCACAAATGAGGGCATTGGCTTTAAACTGTTATTTGAAGCCCACAGTACAGGTACTGTAAAGCCTAATTAGTTACTTAATTATCTGGTTATTGTAGGCAGTGTAATGTTCATGGCATTATTGACTTACTTCTTTTGTAACTATGCATATATTTATTAAATGAAATAATAGATTGATAATGACTGTGTTTGTTCAGCTTGTGGAGGAACCATCGTGTTAAGTGATGGGGACCCACCAGGTTACATTACATCACCCAATTATCCATCAAACTACCCTCAGAACATTGACTGTGTCTGGATTATCATGGTTCCTAATGGGGAGTCTGTGCAATTGGATTTTGAGGATTTCTACATTGAGCCAAACACTGGGTATAGGACACCTTTCTCACTGATTGTTATCCATTATGATACTTGTGGTACATGTTAGGCTTCTAATCTTTTCACTTTCTTCTCTTTTAGATGTTTCTATGACTATTTAGAATTGCGTGATGGTGTCAGTTCAAATGCTGACCTTATTGCCAAGCTTTGTGGCAGTACAAAACCATCTACCCAACATTCCAAGGCCTCTGCTATGTATCTCCGCTTTCGCACAGATCACAGTGTCACACACAAGGGATTTAAAGCCAAATACTCTATAGGTAACTAGACATTAGCATATATTGGTATGTAGACACATTTAGATTTTGTTAGTCTGTTTATCAGCTGAATGTTTGTATTTTACTTGTACCAAATAGCTACATGTGGAGGCACGTACACTGGCCAGAGTGGTACCATTAAAAGTCCAGGATACCCAGATTCAAATTACCCAGACAATTCCAACTGTGAGTGGTACCTGGAAGGCCCCACTGGACACTATTTGACGCTCAGCTTCACAGCATTCAACCTACAGAGCTCTGCAGACTGTACTAGTGATTATGTAGAAGTACGCGAGTACAATGCTTCTGGTGAGTTGAACAGCATAAGTTATATCATACAAAGATTGCACATCATATGCACTAAAGTAAAATATTAATCATAAATATTCTTCTCCAGGGCACCTGCTAATAACGCATTGTGGAAACAGTCTACCTGAACCCATGGACACAGGAGACAGCTTTGCATATGTGAAATTTGTTAGTGATGGCAGCGGACGTGCAACAGGATTTAGCCTTTCATTTGAGGCCAGTATAGAGGGTATGTGAGCTTTTATGAACCAGAACAAGCATCATGGGTCAGAAAGCATCAACCATTTGCTACTTGCTTAATAATATCATCACATTTAATAATGTTTGTCTTTTATAGAATGTGGAGGGGATCTGAATGCACCCTCTGGGACCATCTCATCACCAAACTACCCGAACTTGTACCCTCATAACCGGGTATGTCGCTGGAAGATCACTGTGCCTCAGGGTCGTAGAGTCACCCTTACTCTTAATGACCTACGGCTGGAGGACCACAACACCTGTCTGTTTGACTATGTGGAGGTGAGAATATTTCATTTTCAGCTATTATATGAATTGACTCTGCAAAAGTTGTTTTAAGGTCTTATTATAAAGCTTGTTATTTCTGTTTGATATAAAAATGCCTGTTGTTATAATTCCAGAGGCATTAATCTTTTGTTGATCTGGTTTGTCCTTTTTTTTTTCTTAGGTTATCAATGGCGTGTTGTCCAATTCCCCTCGGTTGCAGCGATTCTGTGGATCTGTACCTGCAGGCACACAGGTGAAGTCCTCTGGCAACACCATGACTGTTGTTTTTGTCACAGATTCCTCTGTGTCTAATGGTGGGTTTACTGCAGACTACTCCTCTGATGAGGCAGCAGGTAAGCAAACTCATAGATTGTTTATATTTTTTGTTGATTACCTTTTATTGATTATTCGACTGCAAACAGAAACAATTAATCGCAATGCTTTAGAAGTAGGGGATAAAAAGGCTGTGTATATATTTTATTTACTTATGCATAGCTGCAAATATGATGATAAGCTACATATAGAAAACCTCATGTCATGTTTTTGTGGTTGCTTGTTTACTTTTATAGTGTGTGGAGGAATCCTCAGTACCCCAGGGAACTTTACCTCCCCTGGCTATGGTGTTGGTAACTACAGCAACAATCTGAACTGTGAGTGGCTGATCCAAAATCCTCAACATGTGAACTCATCCATTGTGGTGATCTTAGATGACCTACATCTTGAGCACCATCAGACCTGTGAATGGGATTACCTTGAGTTCAGACTTGGTGAGTGACATTGTTATAATAAAATACTTGTTTGTTTGAATGATTGTTTGTTTTTTTATAATATGTTTGTATATGTTTAGGTGATGTGAATGGCGAACTTCTGGCCCGATTTTGTGGTCAGAGCCTACCCCCAGCCCCCATTGTGGTGTTCACACCTGAACTTTGGATTCATTTTCTGTCTGATGAAGCAGAGGTTGACTTGGGATTCAAGGCTACATATTATTTCTCAGGTAACAATCTGCAGATACTGACACAAAGAAGGCTTTTCATCTTTGAAGAATTGCTATAAAAGTATTTGTTTGAGGATTTGCTACTGTATTTATGTTGAACTGACCTGTCTTATCATTCAGATTGTGGAGGCATGCAGAGTGGTGAAGGAGGGGTCATTTATAGCCCAGGTTATCCAAATAACTACCCAAGCCCTAGTCGCTGTGCCTGGCTGTTAGAAGCTCCAGAAGGCCATACCATCACTGTAAATTTATAATGACACACTAAGCTTGATTCCTACACACTACTATGTTTTATATTCCTTTTAATTTGTACTAATTATATATTCTTTAATTGACCAGCTGACATTTACCTACTTCCAAGTGGAAGAACACAGTCAATGTAATTGGGACTCAGTGACCATCTTCAATGGAGGTTCTCCAGGTGCTCCTGTAATTGGACAATTCTGTGGTCATACATCACCTGGGACAATCCAATCAGGTTCCAACAAGCTAGCAATGGTGTTCCTGGCTGACCACAGTGTATCCAAAGGAGGCTTTGTGGCTACTTGGTCAGTGGATTCCTCAGGTATGAAGCCACCAACAAAATATTCTCACATATGATTTCTGTCTGGTTGCAGATTTTTTCATTTGTGATCTTTTTTCTTCAGGGTGTGGTGGGGTCATTCATGCTGACGTAGGTAGCTTCAAGTCCCCCAATTACCCCCAGAACTTCCCATCTAATGCTGAATGTTCATGGACCATCATTGCTCATGAGGGCAATCACTTGGAAATGAGTTTTGCAAGCGAGTTCCAGATACCTGACTCCAGTGGACATTGCCAGAGCAGTTACATCAAGGTGACTATTTGAAAGATATTTATGCATGTACACACTTGCATAAATATACACTTGCATAAATAAATGCTAGTAACCTACCATGACTGTTTAGTTTTCATTTATCTGTCTCCTTTCTGCTTTGTCTCTCAGGTCTGGGCTGGTAACAAACAGCAGAATGAGGCTCTGTTGGCAACAGGTTGTGGCTCCACAGCTCCTCCTCCCATCATTGCTCCTTTCAACATCATAACTGCCCGTTTCCAATCCACTGAAACACCTGGCAAAGGCTTCTCAGCCTCTTTCTTTACCCGTGTGTACCCTGGACCTTTATTTTAGAGTCTGTAATTTTCCCCTTTTGTGTCTAATGTATTTATGCCTTACATATGTTGCTGGTCTTTTCTCTTTCAGGATGTGGAGCAAACTTCTCCGCCCCCGTAGGTCGTGTTGTATCCCCTAACTATCCAGATCACTATCCTAGTAGCTCCAACTGTGACTACCTTATAGATGCTGGAGACCAGACAGTCATTGTCATCACTTTTAAAACATTCCAGTTAGAAGGTAGGCCATCCATAAAGTCATACAATTTCAAAAGGTTAATTTAGTTTGCAAAACATGTTTTTTTATGAATAAGTAAATTGCACTAAATGCTTTTCTAAAGAATAATGATTATACTGGTTAAATACATTTAAAAAAATCTTTGAATTCATCTAAAAATTTAATTAGATAGCAAAAACAAACCAGTAAAATGTGATTTATGTGTGGCTACTGTTTTAGCTCATTCAACATGTTCATTTGATGGAGTAAAGATCTACAAGCGCTCTTCAGAGAGTCCAAATCTTCTTGCCACACTGTGTGGTGATAGCATCCCAGGCCCATTCTCCACTTTCGGTCCCATGCTCCTTAACTTCTACTCTGATTCCCTCATCAATGACAATGGCTTCCTGGCTGAATATATGACTTTCCGTGAGTGTTATATAACAAAATATATTTTACATTGTTGTTGGTCATACAGTATAGAGTACAACATTATCTATTTGGCACAATACTATGGCTATTAATAATGAAATGCTTTGGAGTAAAGCTATGTGTACAAGAGTACACACTGTGGGCACTTGTGAATGTTGGTACTGGTATGCCTGTAGCTTTAGCTGTGTCCCTGACTGTAGGTTGGGGTTGTTTACCAATGGCAGGAATGCCATAGCCTTCCATTGAGTACAAAAATGTGGAATGATTGAATTGAAAGGACTCAGCACTTCACAAACAAAAAGGGAGATTTGAAAGAGCACCCAAACACACACACACACACACACACACACACACACACACACACACACACACACACACACACATAGTCCCACACAGACAGTCACTTACATGGTTTACTGAATGGTTGTGTCATTTATGTGAACAGTTTGAGTTCTCTAAACTCTCTTATATTCATACATTTTGTCTTCAGTTGTCCTGAAACACACATTCATTATAAGCCCTTTGTTGGAGGAAACAAGCTTATGTCTAATAGTATAATATAAAATGGGGCATGATGTGTGATACTAGGCTCAAATCTTGTGTAGCAGCCCCTATATACTGTAGATTATAAGCAGTTGTAAAAAGTGGCATTCCTGACCTTATAAAGTTTTCACATATGTACTTGTAATTTAAATTAACATTGATGTTACTGTTTGTTCACAGCATGTGGAGGTGTTTTCAATGGAACTTCTGGAACAATTAGCAGTCCTGCTCTCTCCTTGACTTCTCACTACCACCACAACATGAACTGCACATACCACATCTCCTTACAAGACAATCGCATTGTTGAACTCAAGTAAGCCTCTGTTGCATGCTGACATGTAATTGTAGATATTGTTTGCTATATTAATATTAATCCTGACAGACTGGATCAGTCACATACAGCTGGTGAGAAAGGATTGTTATGACTATTGTCATAACAATCTCACTGTGCTACATCAGGAAACCCTATAATCTTTGAAACCCCACAAAACTTCTATTTCTTTTTACACTGCATGCTGGCCCAGCTTTTCTTTGAAACCCAAGGTCTCCAAAATGTCTTATCAAATTAGTTAAACACATTTTCCTTGCATCCTCTGGTGTTCCATCCTCCATCCTCCTCCATAGTATGCAGTGAGAAATATGTGCTGCAACTCTCCATCTGTTTCCCTTGCAGGTGTTAGACCTTTTGTTTAACCAACTGCATTAAGACATTGTTCATCAAATCGAAAGAGGAAGTGTTTCCTTTCCAGTTTCCTTTGCATATTGAAAATGTACATTTTAGATACCCTACATAGATAATGTTTTGCAGCCAAAGGGAACTTTCAGTGTAATTATATAGTGCTATTGTTAATTCAAACTGCATTGTGCTACTCTACTTCATAGATTCAACAGTTTCAACCTGGAAGCCTCTTCTAACTGTGCCTGGGACTATGTGGCTGTCTACGATGGACCAAACACCCTGGCCCCACTCCTTGGACAGTTTTGTGGCAGTGTTCTTCCCCCAACCCTCAGATCTTCGACCAATCAGATGTTTCTTGTGTTCAAAACAGATTCATCAGTTGCTGCTGAAGGTTGGAGGGCAAGCTACAGAGAAACTTTAGGTACAGTGTTTGTTTTTACATCCTGATCGCATACTGATCATAATCAGTGATATAAATAGAGTCCTCTTGGGGATGTGGTAGCTTAGTGGTTAAGGTGTTGGACTTCTGAGTGAAATGTTGTAGGTTTGAATCACAGGTCCACCAAGCAGCCACTGCTGGGCCCTTAAGCAAGGCATTTAACCCTCAGTCGCTCAGTTGTATAAAAATGTAAGTAAATAAAAATAAGGGCATCTGCCAAGTGCCGTAAATGTAAACTCAAACCTTCTTATATTTTTCATTAAACTCAGCATGCTTCTTATACTTTTTACATACATAATTGCTACACAGTTATGAAATATTACATATTAATTTAGAACTGCATTCCAAAATTTCAGTTCTAATGAACTATTCTAGCACATAGATCCATATCTGCTCTAAAATAGATGAGGCACACTAGAATATTTGCTGACTGACTCATCCAGAGACATTAGAAAGTGCCTTGAGGATGAAGGGGCCAAACTGGGGTGCTTACAAGCCAAACGTCTGCTGGATCAAAACAGCTTTTGTTACTATGTGCCAATGTTTTAAGAATAATCAGATCACATTGGACAGAGCCTTAGAGCCGTAAGAGCTTGCCTGGATGGATCAATTTTACTGTGTTAGTGAACAATAGAAAACAAGCTGCCCTCTGTCCTCCAGGGCCAGACACATTCAGCATTACTCAGTGGTTACAATCAAGTGTATTCATGCCAGTCCAGTTGGTCTTTACTTAATACATGAAAAAGAAGGTTCAACTAGCAGCTGTTTTCAAAGTGAAGAAACAGAAGGACAGTGGTTTTATTATGTGTCTCTTTGAAATTTGTAGAAACAGGAAATGTTTCTTCTGTCGTCTATAAGAGATTCCCTTTCTGTTTGTTATTTTAATTCATTTATTTGAAGCGCATTACATTCACAGCCATTAAATGTTTAATTGAAACTACAATTAAAAACTACAAACCAGTTTAGTCATTTCTCCTGCAGGATTATCACTATTCCTTTTTGCTATGTTTGTATCTTAGATAAGGCTCCTTTATTCCCACTTTATGTGGCTAAGGAATTTTACTTTACACTTTAAAGGTAGATGATTTTAGCAGTGTGATGAATTAGTGACATTTAGGACGATATACATGTAAACCTAACACTGTAGGTAGATGTGATCCTTAATCCACTTTAAGCATTGCAAAAAAGGTTGAATTCTCATAAGTGGTCAGTTACTGCCACCTGCTGTGTATTTGCACAACTCTGGCAAACTAGGAAAACACACTCATTTAAGCTTGACTGTTCTCTCTGCCTTGCTCACTCAGGACCTCAGCAGGGTTGTGGAGGCTACCTTACCTCCTCCTCAGGGATGTTTGGTTCTCCTGACATTGACATGAATGGAAAGTACGATTCATACTTGAACTGTCTATGGACCATTGCTGTTGACTCCAATAAAGCTGTCAACCTCTCCTTTACCACTTTTGACCTGGAATTTAGCACTTCAAATGGCTGTTCATATGATTATGTTAAGGTATAGGACCAAAAAAGTTTTAATACATGTCAATCTATTTGATCTTTAAACTGACCTTATATCTATACTTTAATGAAAAATGAAGAAATGTTTTTATATATCATCTGTGTCCTTCTTTAAACATTTTCCTTTATGTTTATGTCCTACCTCCTTAGATCTATGATGGTGACAGTGTTAATTACCCACTGGTTGGAACATACTGTGGAAATGTAATTCCTGCTGCCTTTGTGTCATCTAGTCATTTTTTGACTGTGCACTTTGTTACTGATGGCTCAGTGGCTTTCAGTGGCTTTAATGCCACTTACCGTGCAGTAGACAGTAAGATATGATTTTACTCTCATTTGATTTTTCCTATAATAATTACAGAGTTATTATTAAAGCTACATGATACCTTTAATTTTTATAGAACTTTGCATGGCCCAGACAACACAATTCAGTATAGAGAGACTCAAGGAATGAATTATCTAATGTCTGAAATATGGTACAATCAATCAGTCATTTGAGCTAAAGATTTTTTTTGCATCTTCCCAGGACTATGTGGAGGAATATATAATGTCACAACCACAGCTCAGACCATCACTTCTCCATTCTACCCCAACGCATATCCTCCATTCACTCTCTGCCGCTGGGTTCTTGATGCTCCACCGCAGGAGGCAGTGAAAATTATAGTCCAACAGTTCCATCTGCAGCCCAGTCAGAGCTGCTCCAGCAACTTCCTGGGGA
>JAUCMX010000003.1:17934685-17937185 GCA_033459395.1 Hemibagrus guttatus
TATAACACATTACTCTGTCAGCTAGCTTCAAATTTTACCCAACTCAAGCTATTTTTGTGATATAAAAGTGTACAGAATTCATGGAATAGTTGGCAAAATGCACAAATAGCCAAAATAGGAAGTGCTAATGATTAGCTGAATTTAGAAACATGAGCAAAACCTGTCATTTAGTACAGAAACTGTACTCTCCTCCTCTATATTAAAACTTAAGAACTCCTCCCATCTCACAAATTCAGCTATTAAAATTATCTCAGATTCCCCAGTCATAATTACAATTTGAGGGATCATTTATATGCAACTGCATAGTTAGAAACTAGTATTTATGATAATTCAGATAGCACATGAAGGCAGCATCAGTATAAGAAATCCTAATACACAAACACATAAAAAATAATGAAATTGTAGAATGTAGAAATTTGTAAAGGCCAGATTTTTCCCCACAAAATGTATGTAATACTATATTTACATGTTTCACCCCACCTTATTACTACTAATGAAGTATTGCATCTAATCTCTATAATTTAATCTTGTTGATTTGTAATTGTTCATGAGTTTTTGCAGTGGTGTCATACTCACTGCTGTCCTGAAGGTGAATAGTGCAATTAAATAACCAGTGTAATTCACCTAACTCAATTCACCATGTTTCACAAGACCCTGTGAATCCTTTCATGTGACTGTATATATGAGTCAATGATAACGTATTAAAACCAGGAACATAAATATAAATCTGTCATTTAAATTACAGCAGGCATTATTGTCAGAACCGTGCTATTACAGAAAATTAATAATTAATCAACAACATTTTATATATATAATTTAAATGTCATTAAATGATATGTACATGATATGCCATTAAATAACTGCATTTTAATTGCATATAGAAACATACATACATACGCATATAAGGGTACATAAGCACCATTTAAGTACTCTTTTTTTTTTTTACGAAAAGTTGAAATCAGTAGCATATTGCTGCTGTTTTATTTGCTTTCCTGTTTTTGGATTAACATGTCACCTGCACCCATTTTTACCTCCTTCTCAAACACTGTAAAAAAACAAAATAAAAAAGAGGCTTGAGAATATGAAATTTAATCAAATTTGAGTAATAATTCTTAATTAATTAACCTAAAACCACATGCTTTTAGGATAAGAAAAATGTATTTAAAATCTTACCAACAATAAAACCATAAAACACACGCAATCATCCATTCATTCATTCATTCATTCATTCATTCATTGTCTTCCGCTTATCCGGAGCCGGGTCACGGGGGCAGCAGTCTAAGCAGGGATGCCCAGATCTCTCTCTCCCCAGACACTTCCTCTTGCTCTTCCGGAGGGACCCTGAGGCATTCCCAGGCCAGCTGAGAGACATAGTCTCTCCAGCGTGTCCTGGTTCTTCTCCGGGGACTCTTTCCAGTGGGGCATGCCTGGAACACCTCCCCAGGGAGACGTCCCGGAGGCATCTGAAACAGATGCCTGAGCCACCTCAACTGTCCCCTTTCGATGTGGAGGAGCAGCGGGTCTACTCCGAGCTCCTCCCGGGTGACAGAGCTCCTTACCCTATCTCTAAGGGAGCGCCGTGCCACCCTACGGAGGAAGCTCATTTCGGCCGCTTGTATCCGGGATCTTACCCTTTCAGTCATGACCCAGAGCTCATGACCATAGGTGATAGTAGGAACGTAGATTGACTGGTAAATCGAGAGCTTCGCCTTCCGGCTCAGCTCCTTCTTCACCACAACAGACCGGTACATAGACCGCATTACTGCTGCCACTGCACCGATCCATCTGTCCAGAGTCCAACATGCACTGGGAACAGATTTGACTTACAGCTGGCAATGCGAACCAAGCTCCTGCTCCGGTTATGTAGAGACCGAACAGCCCTTAACAGAGGGCCACAGACCCCGTACTCCCAGAGCACCTCCCACAGAATGCCACGAGGGACATGGTCGAATGCCTTCTCCAAGTCCACAAAACATATGTGGACTGGTTGGGCAAACTCCCACGAACCCTCGAGCACCCTGTGGAGGGTATAGAGCTGGTCCAGTGTTCCACGACCAGGACGAAAACCGCATTGCTCCTCCTGTATCCGAGGTTCGACTAACAGTTGGACTCTCCTCTCCAGTACTCTGGAATAGACTTTCCCTGGGAGGCTGAGGAGTGTGATCCCCCTATAGTTGGAACACACCCTCCGGTCCCCCTTCTTAAAAAGAGGGACCACCACCCCGGTCGCCCAGTCCAGAGGCACTGTCCCTGACCACCACGCTATGTTGCAGAAACGTGTCAGCCAAGACAGCCCCACAACATCCAGAGACTTAAGGTACTCAGAGCGAATCTCATCCACCCCTGGTACCTTGCCACCAAGGAGCTGCTGAACTACCTCAGTGACCTCAGCTTGGGTGATGAATGAATCTACCTCTGAGTCCTTGGCCTCTGGTTCCTCTATGGAAGGTGTGTCAGTGGGATTGAGGAGATCCTCGAAGTATTCCTTCCACCGTTCGAC
>JAUCMX010000003.1:17939685-18147185 GCA_033459395.1 Hemibagrus guttatus
TCAGTGACGTCACTGCTTTTGCTCACGCTGATTGGACAAGAGGCTGGAATGCTCCTAGAAAATCCTTTTCGCGTCTGAATGCAGGAAGTGCCCTTGTATGGAACGTGAAGCGTTTGGTTTTTTCGTGTCAACTTCCGGTTGGGTGGGAAGCAGCTGCTGGAAAGAGTGAATAACTGTGCCTGAGGATATATTTAAAATATATAGTTTGTTTTTTCTACAGTTTCACTTTAATCAGCGAGGTAAAAACGGGCATCTGTTTTATAATGATAAATGTTAGCCGTCTTAGCTGGGGTAGATATAGGAACCATCTAACTTCCACAATTACACTGCAGCAACAGTTTTACACAGTTTGCAATTACGCTGTTGCTTTTTGTTTCTTTGCAGAAAATGTCAAAGTCTTTGAAGAAGATAGTGGAGGAGACTAGGGATAAAAATCTTACCGAGGTGGACATGTGTGACAGGGGGATATCCAACATGCTGGACATTCCTGGTTTATGTGAGTATCTTTAATCAGATCTCCAGGTCAGGAAGTTCTTGTTGCCATTTTTTATTCACATCATTATACGTTAATGGATGCAGCTACTTTACTAGACTAAACCTGCTAAATATGATAAATATACATTCAAGTTTCCATGTTTATTCATGAATTGTCATTGATTCCAAGTTTCCTGGTTGTTGTTTTTTTACTTTTCCACTACATGTAGAGCACACTTTATATAGCCTGCACAGTAAACTATTCTCATCTGCTATATACAGATGTAACTGGCTTTTAATGCATCTCACCAACTTTTCTTATTTTGTCCTGAAGTCACATTGTCCAACATAACTCAACTGGTCTTGAGCCACAACAAGCTGACGAGTAAGTAGCCTGGTTCATTTCAATGTTATTTCAACCTGTTGTTACTGTGCTGTAATATCCTGTAATAACATTTTGAGACTCCTTTAAAATCATACTTGAGTCTGTGAAGAACCTATAAAGTACATGTTTTGGAGAAAGTCTACAAACTTCATATGACAAACGAAATACTTCCGTGAAATGTTCTTGATATGCTTAGAGCAGCCACTAGACGGCAGTATTGGCCAGAGACTAAGAGTATATTGAGCCTATACAACCTTAGGAAACTTTCATAAAAGCATGTAGTCTCTGTAAATAAATGGTACACGTTGAGTCATACTGTTAACCAGATTGGTTGACATCAGTGACAGTTGACCTATGCTTATTTTGTGTAATTGTACTCCTATTTCATGTAAAAACAAAACAAAACGATACACTGTACACTTTGCAATGTAAGACTAAACAGTAAACATGTATACATCTTCAGTAAATGCTCTATTCTGGTCAGGGGTGAAGTGGATCCAGTGCATATCCCAGGAACACTTTACAGAAACTCCCCCTGTATGGGACAGCAGTCTATATCTGGACTTCATGAACACAGATTTAGGCACACTTACATTCACATTCACAGCAATTTAACATAGCCAGATCACCTTATGGCATGTTTGAGGGCGCTCTAAGGAATCCTACGTGAATCCAGGCGAGCATGTAAAACTTCACAGAAACTGTAACCCGAGTCAGAATTGAACCAGGGACCTTGAAGCTGTTAAAGTGTAATGCTACTCGCAACGTTTCCAGCCATACAGTCTTTATTCAACTTCCATTTTTGCTACAGATTAGTGAGCCTTGTCGTTATTCTGACGCACACATCTTTAGTCTAATGTTTACTATACATGCCAGAGAAGGATTCAGTGCAAAATAAACAACTCATGGTAATCTCCATAAAGCAAAGATCACTTGACTTGATATTGCTCATGTTTGTCAAGGGTTATTTTTAGCGAAGCTTCTTAATTAGCTTAACATGTCTTCCACCCGAAGGGGAGATTCATAAATTCATTTTCATTCGCAGGTTAGGATGCTCTGTGACTGTCTTGTCAAGTAATATAACTAAGGCAGATTTTGTTTTATGTACATTTCTTCCAAACTTATTTCTGTATACTGGCATTATTAATATACTCGCCTTACCATCTTTTGAATTTCAAGTGGTATGATCTATTATATTTCCTCAGGATTTCATACTGCTTGTTCTCATGGTCAAATCCTGTCTTCATAAAATGCAGAGATGTACAGTGTGTTATCTTTTGAACTTTTCAAGATAGTCAGAAATTACAGTGACATTTGAAACCCTTTCATTAGTGAGACTGGTGAGTAAAATACCCGAGCTATAGAGGCTGGGCGAGACACAGGCAGTGTAATGAGATGGAGAGAATAAAAGTGAGAAAGTAAGGTCAAAGGTTTGAAACCTCTCTCTGCCATCCAGTCTTTGCATTGCTTTCACTTATTACTATCAATCACGTGGCCCATTAAGGACTTTGTGGTTTCTCGGAGATGTAGGCTAAGGCATTTGACTTGTGAGCTCTCATATTTATACTCATATATTCATACAAGTACTTTCAGGTATATAGGTTTAGATAAAGAACAAATTAAAGGGAACATAGCTTAATCTATCTTAAGCTATCGGAAGAGCGTCAGTGCTAGAGGTTTGAACACTGCTTTTCCAAAAGATGCTACCTCTGTTTTGATCGGTGGTACAGCAGGCAGTGTGGTGCCAGGGAACTCCATTCTGACCTCTGATTCCTGTCTGTGTGGGGTTTTTGCATGTTCTCCTAAGTTTCATGAGTGTTTCCTCTGGGTTCTCTTGTGACCAATGCATATTAGCTATAATAAATTGCTCTTCAATTGCATGGTGTGCTGTGAGGGACTGCTGTCACATCTGAGTTGAATGCTCAGGCCTTGTGACAAGGATTACGGGGCTAAGATAGAAATCCAGGATTAAACTGTTGCTGAATTCCCTTTTCTTCTGTTGACCATAGTGGACAAGACTATATTTTTGTATTTTTCTGTATATCTGCTTTTATGTCTGTAGGTCCTGTATGTCTGTGTGAATGAATGGATAAATAAATAGGTCCAAGTTCCTAGTCTCCATTTCCAACTGGGAATGGAGGAATTTACTATCTAATAAATGCAAACTCCCTCTTAATATGGTGAAACATAGATCCATGACTGCATCCTGATAAAAAAGGATTAAAAGAGACAAGTCGAGTTTTTAGATTGAATTAGGACTAGAGGGTACAGCTATGTGGCCTTTCTAAGTCAGGTGGAAGGAACTTGAACCCATATATTCATACAGACATAAATGCATATATATACGTAAATACAGACAGACCTGACAGAAATGCAAGCATACAGACAGACTGAAATACAAACATACAGTCTTGTTCACTGAAGTTAACAAACTTTAATTTTAAGTGCTAAATAGACTGTAAGGATAAATATAGAAGATTTTAACTGGCTAAAATAAATCATAATGAATGCCTTTTCAACATTCTTTTTAAATACATTATCCACACTTTCTACAAGCATGCTCAGCAATACCAGTGAAGTGATTTTTTTATTTATTTTTTTTTGATGCATCATTTTCCCTCAATGCATGCAAAAACAAATCTTTTTATTTTTACTCCAGAATATTTCACTACCTCAGACTTGCTATGATTTGAAATGTTTTGATCTGCATTAATGTTCTTAGAGACAGATCAGCTGGTAGCCTGAAGCTCAGAGGTATGATAAATAACATATCAGTTTGCTGGTCCATGCCGGAACTCTGAAATGGCTTTGTTATTGTTTTAGTATGCCTTGTGTGCACTCGGTGGAACAGTTTCCTCTGAAGGCACTCATGTCAGTGTGTTTGTGTAAATCCCCACCCACCATTATAATGAAGGCCAATTGATCAGCCAGTAATCAGATAGGTTCCCTGTTATACTCATCTATCTTTGTCTCAGGAGCACCAGTGGGCCTGCCAGCCATGGAAGGAATGGAGAACAGAAACGCTATGCTAAACGCCTCCATCATTAAAATGTCAAATCTATTGCTGGGCGAGTGACCCGTAATTGAGTCATCAAAGACAGAGTGTCCATGCCCTGGCTCTTATAATTAGCTTGTTAAACCCTGCCAGGTCACTAGCAAGCCCTCAGATCCTGTCCAATGATGCATTTTAACTTAATAAAAGCTTGATTATGATTCAGAAATGTTCATTTGTGATGTAAATGCTTAGAATGTGATAAGTTTTGGATATTTTGTTTGCAGATTCAACAGACAGCAAGGTTGCGTTTTTAACTTGCTCTATCTCTGCTTTTCGTCTCTGATAGCCGTACCTCCAAACATTGCAGACCTTAAGAACTTGGAGGTGCTGAACATGTTCAACAATCAGATAGAAGAGCTTCCCACTCAGATCAGCAGCCTTCAGAAACTCAAGCACCTGAATCTGGGGTAAGAAAACAGAGTATTTTTCAGGTTTATTTTAGTTCTTTAACTAGGAATTGTATAACTGCAGTTTACTACAATCACTGAACTGGAATGTAAATAAACAATAAATAAAGTCCACATGACACCATTTTATTTTAAACCAACCATGGGAGTAGTAAGTGACTATGTAGAGGCAGTAATGATGTTGGCTGTTATTTATTTAAACAGTAACTTGCCATTTTCAAGACGCTTGCACTTATGATGGTCAATGACACTGAGTGCAATATGTAATGAGCTTTCTATTTATTCACTCTTATTAAATTATTGAGCGTTATGAACCCAGTCTCCAAATATACTTTTGTATACTGTATATATTTTAAACCATGATCTCCTTCTGATGAAACTTTTTTCCTGTAAACACTTGAGTATGAATTTATTTCCAGAAAACTACAATCACTGTAATTGCTTATATAAATGCCGGTTGGGGGTTAAAAACTTTGATTATAGTTCAATCTGCCTGTAGAATTTCACTCTTTGACTGCTTTTTTCCTTCTATCACTCTCCCACTGAGGACATGCAGTTGGAGACAAAGTGATGTGATGCATAGCAACTAAACTGTTTAAATGACTTCATGATTTATTATCTTTACTGGTGTGCATGTCAATCCCAGGAGATCAGCAGGAAGTATTTTAAGTATTTCTATACATTTTCAAACACAACTGAACTACCACTGTAAAGTTTGGACACACCTTGGATAAACCAAAGGTTTTTATTTTCCATTTTTACTGTTTTGAACAGTCACTTTAATAGAAATGTATCCCTGTATAGCTGTTTTTCCTGCACTTATGCAATCAGTAATAATAGTGGCAGCAGCATAATGCACAAAATCCTGGAGATACAGGTCAAGACCTGTTAATGCTCACATTTTACATCAGAATGGAGAAAATGTGATTTCATGATTTAAAGGACTTTGACTGTGGCATGGTTGTTAGTGCCAGACTTTATACACAACCAGTACAGATAATAAAGTGGCCAATGAGTGAGTTTCAAAAATGATACCGAAAGCAATGAAGAAATAATGGAATACACATTCATGTTTATGTATACTTTTTGCATTTTTGTATGCAGCTTCATGATGGAGCTTCAGGATCCTTTGAGCATTTTTAAAAAGAAATTCATTTTGATTCTGAAATATTTTGGCTTTAATTTTTTTTAAACATTTATTTTTGAAGATATCTTTAAGACAGTGAAATAAATATTCACTTAATAGTTTCAATTCAATAGTTGTGTAAATTGCACTCATTTTGAGTTGAAGGGCTTTACATACAAAAGATCAGAAGTTTGAAAGAAGGTATTCGTGATGAAGCATATTAAAGAAGCATTGTAAATCATTCATGAATTAACTAAAAAGTCACACAAATCATAACATATGTTTTTATCTGGAGTTAAAACAGAGTTTGGGGTGATGTAATGGTGCCCCACAGCAAAGCAAGTTCAGCATCACCCAAATCTTCAGGGCCTTCTTAATGCCATGTGGGATAGGAAGAGCAGGAGACCTCCTCAATGTCACGCAGGATTAAGGAGTTCCACAATCTCCCCCTGCATCCAACACCCCACATTTTTATTGATTTGGTGTCAGAAGCGTCATTTCCTAGCATAATCTTGGAGACATAAGCCGGGGCGCTGTATTCGTGGTGGCGAGTCCTGGCCAGAGTGCGTGTGTGACAGCCTAGCCGGGCTCATTTGTCAAAACAATTCCCCACCTCTTGTAATTGCTTCACAAACACAGAGAGGTAACGGTTTGTTTGTGTCTTTTAAATCCTTTACAAAGCTGTGTGTATCTTGTGCTACAGTGTGCTGTCACTGTGCTGTGGGGTAAAAGGGCGCAGAATAAAATTGGGGAGGACATGGTGAGGAGAAGCTTAAATGGCCAGAGTTAATCAGCCTTTGATCTCACTGTATTATGCACATACACTCCTCTGCTCTCTCTAGCACATTGTCAGGCACCGTCAACACTCTGCATGCTAGCACTTTTTTTTTAACTGAAGATCACCAATATAATACAAGTGGGACCACATTCAAAGTTACATCAAACGTAACTTATATGGTGTTTTGGTGAAAAAATGTACGTACAAATCTGCTTATTAATGTTACCTTACCACATTGTGATAAACAAGCAGAACTATGGGCATGTCAACATTTTCTATTTAGCAGAATGTGTATATTTTTGTAATGATTTTTTTCCTGTAACACATTTTACACAAAATTTATAGTAAAGTACGAGTGGAACCATATAATGTTTATCCATATAAATGTGTATCGCAGCAAAAATATTGAATTTTTTTTTTTTTTTTTTTTTTTTATGTTTAGAATGAACAGACTGAGTACGTTGCCCAGAGGCTTTGGTTCTCTCCCTGCACTGGAGGTCCTGGATTTGACTTACAACAACCTGAATGAGTCCTCACTGCCAGGAAACTTCTTCTATCTTAGTGAGTCTTTCCTCACTCACTCACTCTGCGTTACTTATTCCTCCCTTAAGCATGCATCTTCTTTCACTATGCACAACGGATCTCACTAACATGGGCCAAACAGAGTAGCAGTTAACTGACTAAACTTCATCATCATTCCAATCAACCCCTCCCCATTAGAGGCCCAGTGATGATCGCTGACCGTCTCTAGTGTGCTGTACGTTCACTAATGGGCTGTTATTTTAATACTGATGACATGATGAAAGCACGCACTTCACAGCAATCAGCCCTTTTATCCCCCTCCACCCCCTCCACATCGCCCACCGTGCTCTATTTATCAGTGCTGATGTTCAGGCTCTGATATTACTTCTGATTCCACAAGCAAATTAAAATGGATCTGATTAATGAATGAGATTCAGGTGATTAAGGACAATCAGAGACACAAGCGCACACTGGAGGAAGAGGAGGAGGGAGACTAAGAACATCTCTGAGCCGCTAAAACCATCCGAAAAGCTGTTGAATGGAATTCTTCTGTTCTGTGCATTATGCCTACAGTCAGGAGAGTGGATTGAATTAGGTTCCATGTCAAATTTTGCTCTTTAGATGGTTATTATGTTGAGCATTTTCCTTACAGGGCAGGATTGCGTATTTCTGAGTCACTGTGCCTGTGTAATCTATGCTACAGCACGTGCAGTGGACCTGTGTACTGTTTGATCACATTCTGCTGTGTGTGTGTGTGTGTGTGTGTGTGTGTGTGTGTGTGTGTGTGTGTGTGTGTGTCAGTCGTTCATCAGACAGACACAGAGTCTGGACATCTAGTATTAATCAACTCTGAATATCTCTATTGATCAGAGAGCGCTCGACTCAGGCCTGCAGCACTCCGGCCTGACTTACCCTCACCTTCTCTCTCATTTCAGCCACCCTGCGCGCACTCTATCTCAGTGACAACGACTTTGAAATCCTGCCCCCAGACATCAGCAAGCTGGCCAAGCTACAGATAGTGAGTAATTTATCTAAATTTACCTTGAAATCAATCCCCTTTTTTTACCGCGCTGTTAGTTGGATTTATTTTTTAGCGTGTGTGTTGTCCTTTATCACAAGCTCATGCGTGGTTTATGTGCTGTGCTGTGCTGTCTCTGAGGCTAGGCATGCCCACAGCTATCTCATTGCTTATCACCGAACAGGTGATAAAGCAGGTTTATGGATTAAAGTAATAAAGGTATTTTTTGATTCTGATTAGTTCAGTTCTTGGTCCTAAAGCATTTGTCTTCATCAGAATATGGCTGCAATAACAAAGAATTAACAAGAGCTACATTTAGGCTTTATTATATATTTAAGCTTGCTATAGTTACCAAAAATGAGCTTCAGTATACTTGCTGACATGTTCTCAATGGACTCGCACTTCACTGTCGGTCTTGCCTCCCTCTCTCTATATAGCTGAGTCTGAGGGATAATGACCTGATCTCTCTACCTAAAGAGATAGGAGATCTGTCCCAGCTGAAGGAGCTACATATCCAGGGCAACAGGCTGACTGTGCTGCCTCCCGAACTTGGTGAGTTGAGTGTGTGTGTGTATGTGCGTATGTATATATATATATATATGTGTGTGTGTGTGTGTGTGTGTGTGTGTGTGTGTGTGTGTGTGTGTATATATATATATATATATATATATTATATATATATATATATATATATATATATATATATATATATATATATATATATATATATAATATATATATGCTTATAAGTCATGCTATATATATATATATATACATATATATGCTTCAGATAATCAAAAACATTTAAATATTAGTCAAAGATGGCACAAGTAAACACATGCAGTTTTTATTATTAAGGGAAAACAAAATCCAAAACTACATGGCGCTGTGTGAAAAAGTATTTGCCCCCTATGCCTAATAACTGGTTGGGCCACCCTTAGCAGCAACAACTGCAATCAAGCGTTTTCCATAACTTGCAATGAGTCTGTTACAGCGCTGTGGAGGAATTTTGGCCCACTCATCTTTGCAGAATTGTTGTAATTCAGCCACATTGGAGGGTTTTCGAGCATGAACCACCTTTTTAAGGTCATGCCACAGCATCTCAATCGGATTGAGGTCAGGACTTTGACTAGGCCACTCCAAAGTCTTCATTTTGTTTTTCTTCAGCCATTCAGAGGTGGACTTGCTGGTGTGTTATGGATCATTGTCCTGCTGCAGAACCCAAGTTCGCTTCAGCTTGAGGTCACAAACCTACCGATCTATCAGTCTGGAAAAGGTTATAAAGCCATTTCTAAAGCTTTGGGACTGCCGCGAACCACAGTAAGAGCCATTATCTACAAATGGCGAAAACATGGAATAGTGGAGAACCTTCCCAGGAGTGGCCGGTTGACCAAAATTACCCCAAGAGCACAGCAACAACTCATCAGGGAGGTCACAAAAGACCCCACAACAACATCCAAAGAACTGCAGGCCTCACTTGCCTCAGTTAAGGTGAGTGTTCATGACTCCACCATAAGAAAGAGACTGGGCAAAAATGGTTTGCATAGCAGAGTTCCAAGACGAAAACCGCTGCTGAGCAAAAAGAACATAAAGGCTCGTCTCAGTTTTGCCAGAAAACATCTTGATGATCCCCAAGACTTTTGGGAAAATACTCTGTGGACTGACAAGACAAAAATGTAACTTTTTGGAAAGTCTGTGTCCCATTACATCTGGCGTAAAAGTAACACCGCATTTCAGAAAAAGAACATCATACCAACAGTAAAATATGGTGGTGGTAGTGTGGTCTGGGGCTGTTTTGCCACTTCAGGACCTGGAAGACTTGCTGTGATAAATGGAACCATGAATTCTGCTGTCTACCAAAAAATCCTGAAGGAGAATGTTCAGCCATCTGTTTGTGACCTCAAGCTGAAGCGAACTTGGGTTCTGCAGCAGGACAATGATCCAAAACACACCAGCAAGTCCACCTCTGAATGGCTGAAGAAAAACAAAATGAAGACTTTGGAGTGGCCTAGTCAAAGTCCTGATCTCAATCCGATTGAGATGCTGTGGCATGACCTTAAAAAGGTGGTTCATGCTCGAAAACCCTCCAATGTGGCTGAATTACAACAATTCTGCAAAGATGAGTGGGCCAAAATTCCTCCACAGCGCTGTAACAGACTCAGTGCAAGTTATGGAAAACGCTTGATTGCAGTTGTTGCTGCTAAGGGTGGCCCAACAAGTTATTAGGCTTAGGGGGCAAACACATTTTCACACAGGGTCATGTAGTTTTGGATTTTGTTTTCCCTTAATAATAAAAACCTTCATTTAAAAACTGCATGATGTGTTTACTTGTGTTATCTTTGACTAATGCTTAAATGTGTTTGATTATCTGAAACATTAAAGTGTGACAAACATGCAAAAAAATAAGAAATCAGGAAGGGGGCCAACACTTTATATATATATATATATATATATATATATATATATATATATATATATATATATATATATATATATATATATATATATATATGAACGAGATCAGCAGTTTGAAAAAGAAATTCTCAAAAAAAGCCCATCTTACAGTCAGAGTCAGTGATCACACTTTTCTTCATTTTAATATTTGATGTGAATGTGACCTATAGCTCTTGATCTGTACCTGCATGATATTTGTGCAACCTTCCTCTCAAGGTTTCTTCCTAATTCCATCTAAGGGAGTTTTTCCTTGCCACAGTCGCCTGAGTCACCTCAGGCTTGCTCACTAGGGAAAATTTTGTCTAACATCTAGGACTGTTTGTTTGTATGTTTGTTTCCTATGTTCTGTAAAGCTGCTTTGAGACAATGCTCTTTGTTAAAAGCGCTATACAAATTGAATTGAATTGAAATTGAACTGTACTGCTGACATGTGATTGGCTGAATAGATAATTGCACTAATAAAGTGGATGGTGAAGATTGTTTGTATATATCTCCTAGCTCTACTGCCTGCTCAAATGTTCTCTCTCTCTCTCTCTCTCTCTCTCTCTCTCTCTCTCTCTCTCTCTCTCTCTCTCTCTCTCTCTCTCTCTCTCTCTCTCTGTGACAGTATAAAAATGAAAACTGCTTAATATTCAAAAGCATTCCTAAACATTTTAAGTAATTAAAATTCAACGTTTACAGGAATGTAACAGTGTTAGTGCGCATACATGAATGTGTAGGTAAATAGCTGTTTACTGGAAATAAATCAGAGACATTATAGGGATTAGATTAGCTCTGTAGAACAGCAGCTTTCACTACAGTGTCTCAAATCCACATCAAGCTATTCATTCACTCTAAACCACTGTTTTTTCCTGTCAGTCACTGTCAGTCTGTCTCTCTTTAACATGTATCCTGACAGCACTAGCTCTCAATCCAAAGCCTGATCTGTTCTCAAAACAACTATTTGTCAGATGACATGATGTGTGCACAGAAATAAATATACAGTTATCACACAATTGGTCTACTACACCCTTGGCAGAGAGGCCCTCTCTAGTGTCTGGCGCTGGTCTGTGATTGGTTGACGATGTGATCATTTTGGTTTGAAGTGCACCCTGCTGACCCAATAGAGGCATCATTTGCTGCTTTCCACACTGATAGTCTGATGTACTGAAATATTTGCACAATGCAGCCAAATTATAGCTGGAAATGACGGCAAAGTAAACCTTGCCTAAACTGGTGTGCAAGCCGAAACATGCAATTTTAGTGCTGTACACAAGGCAACATTCAAACTGGCCTTCTCTCTCTGCATGCATATACACCAATCAGCCATAATATGAGTACTGACAGGTCAAGTGAATAACACTGATTATCTCCTCATAATGGCACCTGTTAGTGGGTGGGATATATTAGGCAGCAAGTGAACATTTTCTTCTCAAAGTTACAAAAAAAAAAAAAAAAATAATAATGATTTGAACGAGTTTGACAAGGGCCAAATTGTGAAGGCTAGATGACTGGATCAGAGCATCTCCAAAACTACAGCTCTTTTGGGGTGTTCCCGGTCTGCCGTGGTCAGTATCTATCAAAAGTGGTCCAATGAAGGAACAGTGGTGAACCGGCGACAGGGTCATGGGCATGTGCTGGACAAACAAGTCTGGTCCATGGAGACCCCACCTCACAATTTAGTGGACTTAAAGGATCTGCTGCTAACATCTTGGTGCTAGATACCATAGCACACCTTCAGGGATCTAGTGGAATCTGTGCCTTGTTGTGTCAGGGCTGTTTTGGCAGCAAAAGTGGGACCAACACAATATTAGTCAGGTGGTCATAATGTTATGGCTGATCTAGATGTGCACAAAAAGTGAAAAGCATGCTGCTTTCCCATAGATCTGGCAACATTTACATTTATGGCATTTGGCAGACACCCTTATCCAGCACGACTTACATTTATATTATATTAACTGAGTAATTAAGGGATAAGGGCCTTGCTCAGGGGCCCAGCAGTGGCAGCTTGGTGGATCTAGGATTCAAACTCACAACGTTCTGATCACTAGTCTAACCACTGAGATACCACTTCCTCCTTGCCAACCCTGCTAATGGTATTCAGTTTATATATTAAAAACACACAATATATCTCTCTAACAAAAAAATTCACTTATTTAAACAAGACTTTGAGGTAGCTTATTCTGTGTTTTTAGAGATCAAATGGCATGTGAGCTATACTAATGCTGAGTGCTCACAAGTGTGGGAATTATATCAGAATCCCATCACAAACAATACATATAAGCAGTGCAATTTCCTTTTCTGTGAACTACAGGCTGAGATATTATTTCTTGTCATACTTATTATGTGCAACAAAATTATAAGCTTTTGCTTCTTTCCTATATCTCAAAAGCTGTGTTAGTGTTCTCAAGGTCTTGTTTGGGGCTTGTGCAATCCCATAGGGTGAAAGGCTACTTTTAAATGGAGTTTGATTAGACTATTCTGAGTGTGGGCTGATCCACATGCCCAATACTCTGTGGTGGCCCAACACACACAACACACACACACACACACGCACGCACACAAACACAGCCTGCCTGAGGTAGTGATAATTGCCCTTAAACAGCTAAAAATCGCCCACACCATGTCTAATGAAATTATTGGGCAGTGTGGCATGGTCAGAAAGTCGAAACAAATCTTCTTGTTTGTTGTGTTGTATTGTATGTGCAAATACCATTTAAGCTACTGGTGTACTTTTGATATCCTTTTATTGTAGTCCTTTTGGTGCTTTTTGTTAGACACTTTATTTCATTTGTCCATTATTCATTGTAACAAATTGTGTAATACGATTCACACCAATCGACATGAAACATGTAAACTGCCACTCTTGAATTTGAGGATTGAAATAACATGAAATAACATATATATAAGACATTTCAGCCATAGAATGTTATTTCAATCCTTATTCAATCGTTATTCATGTTACTATCTATATATATATATATATATATATATATATATATATATATATATATATATATATATATATATATATATATATATATATACACATATAGGGATCCACCACATATACAGCTTTACACACTCCACCACATATACAGCTTTAATTATGTCCTAAAAAGCTTCCTCTATTAGGTGTTCTCTTTACACAATAAATAGTGTGTGTGTGTGTATATATGTATATGTATGTAACATGAAATAACATATATATAAGACATTTCAGCCATAGAATGTTATTTCAATCCTTATTCAATCGTTATTCATGTTACTATCTATCTATATATATATATATATATATATATATATATATATATAATATATATATATATATATATATATAATATACACACACACTATTTATTGTGTAAAGAGAACACCTAATAGAGGAAGCTTTTTAGGACATAATTAAAGCTGTATATGTGGTGGAGTGTGTATATGTGTGGGAGTGTTTGTTACCAAATATAAATTCCCACAGAAATCAGAATATTGTATTGTATGGTTTTAGAACAAGCTATTAATATAAATCTGTGGTTTATCTTATAATCTGCATGCTATTTAAGTATAAGCAATAAGGCCTAATAACTGATTCTGTTCTCCTTTTTTAATATTTATGGGACCAAATCTATTTGTAATATTATTCTTTTATTGTTATCTCATGAATAAGCATCCGTTAGGGTTAAAATGCAGTATTTGAACAGCAAAGCCAATTCTTTAGATTTTGCCATATGCTGAAAACATTTGTGTTTGAGCTCAAAAGATGAATGAAATATGAGACAATAGATCAGAATTTCAGCTTTAGTTTGAACCCACCTATTTTTCAAGTGATTGGATATTGGAACATTTAGATAATACATGTTTGTTGTTGCCCAGGGCCAACAAGACTCCTGTTAGACTGGCTGAATGGTTACTCTTGGGTTCATCCCTGGCTTCATATTACATTTTTCCCCCCTCAATTCCAGGTGTTCCCTTTCCAATACTTTTGAAGGTGGCTGTCTCTCTTATATCTAGTATAATTATACATCTCTTTTTATACATAGTTTCCCTTGAATTATTATTATTATTGCATTCACAACATCAGGAGACTGTTAAAAATTGCACTATGTGATATGTGTAAGGCAATCAATGAGAGATGGGTGGCCTTCCTGCTGTTGCCTCTCCTGGATCCCTATAGAAAAGGCTGTGCATATAGAGCTTATTAAGACCTTAACTTTATGTATCCTTAATCTGTTTTTCTTCAAAGCCCAGTCTTGTTAGTGCTGCCTGCGTGTGCGCGCGCGTGTGTGTGTGTGTGT
This sequence comes from Hemibagrus guttatus, assembly GCA_033459395.1. Lineage (NCBI taxonomy): Eukaryota > Metazoa > Chordata > Actinopteri > Siluriformes > Bagridae > Hemibagrus > Hemibagrus guttatus. Next base: position 17,954,176 of record JAUCMX010000003.1, read on the forward strand.
GTGTGTGTGTGTGTGTGTGTGTGTGTGTGTGTGTGTGTGTGTGTGTGTTTTGAGAGAGAAAGAGCGAGAGAGTTATGGAAAATGAAGAGCAGAGCCCAGCTAACAAGGAGCAGCCAAGCGCACAGATAAGGGAGGAAAGGGCAGAAGGGGAGTACTACAAGGACAGGAAGGAACACCATGAAAGAGGATGGACAAAGGAGGAGTAAGATGGTGCAGGCACTTTAGGACTCCAAACACTATTCAGGGTGACTCTCAGGATTCCATCCCTGGCAGTCAGGAGTAGTAAAGGAATCATAATAGGTGACAGGAAAATTCTAAAGTTACATCTTTGCTGTAGTTGAGGCAATTAAAGTGTTAAAATCAGCTGTCATTGGAGAGACTTTTCATCCTTGAAAAGCTTGATCTCTAAAGCTATATCATAAGAGGACAATGTGGACTTAAAAGTGAGGCAACAGATTAGCATCTAAATTACACTAATAGTGCTGTCTGGCTGGTTTTATGAGGCATGACGTTGTATGCCATGGTCCAAGTTTAATTTAGCTGCTCTTCTGACAGCTTTTTCAACACTTTCTAATCAAAAACAATTTAATTAGGCCCCTTGTGTGCTACAATGTGCCACATTGGCACTGTGACCTGTATTGTTATGCTGTCCATTTTATTTATTTATTTTTTTTACTTCCATTCTCTCCCTTCCTATTTAACATATTTATATCCCTTCCATCTCATTCCCACATCTCCTTGAGCATTCCCTGACTTTTTTTTTGTTGTATCTTTCCCTGTAGGTAATCTGGATCTGACTGGCCCAAAGCAGGTGTTTAAGGCAGAGAGTAACCCATGGGTAACTCCCATTGCAGACCAGTTCCAGTTGGGTGTCTCCCATGTCTTTGAATACGTCCGCTCCGAGACATACAAGTAGTAAGTGACCTTGTCACCATGCTTTGGGTTACATGAGCAATCAACTGATAGGCCTGTGTTGTTGCTCTTAAAAAGTAATATACACATCACCGACAATGTAGTCTGATTAGATAAAATACATCTCCTGCAAATGTAACACTCATTCCAAAAGATCTTTCTTCTTGCTTTACCCTTTAAGTAAAAGACATCTTTCTGATGATATCTGCCTTCTATTGAATATTCATTCTAAATATAGACTCCCCATAGAGACCAGATTTATTTCTGAACATATTTCTGGATCAAGCACAATGAGCAGTCAATTTTATTAAGATTTCTGTCAATTTACCACAGAACCATACAAATTGAAGTCAAACCCGGGGGCATTCCTTTTTTAAAAGTGGCACTGTAAATCTCTTAGCCCAATAATATCTATTTCAGTGACTACCTCTTTGTTACTTCTGGCTCTTTAATATAATATATACCACTTGCCTCCAGCGGTTCTGAAGGGAAAAACAATAATGGCATAATACAACCTTTTATATTGTGTTGATGTCGGTTGTCAAGAAAAATACATCCTACAAATGTCTTATGATAAATGTGTGTAATTTACAGTCACTGGCCATTTTAATAGGAACACCTCTATGCAGTTACCCAAAGAATTCATTGTGTGGTAGCTGCACAATGCATAAACTCATCCAGATACAGGTCCAGAGCTTCAGTTAATGTTTACTTCAAATATCAAAACTGGACTGTGAAAACAAACAGGCTAGTTTTTGTCACCCAGTGCTCACTGGAGATGGCTGGCAGGAGTGAAACCATGTGGTCTGCTGTTGTAGTCCACTTACATCAGACTTCAGGGTGTTGAGGTGTTCCTATTAAATTGGCTGGTGAGTGCATGTTCTGGATAAGTAAAAAAAAGTATTTATATGTTCTGTCAAATTCTTATAGTTTTTCGTATTACCCCATCACCTGACCTCAACAGCAGATTAGAACTAGTGTGTTTTGGCAAATGTCACATCTCACTTTTTTTAAATAAATCACTTAATGACATTTAATAAGCACGGTGAGGTCAGACACATCATGGCCTTACAAATATAATACAGTGTGTTCTCACACACACTCACACACACTCACACACACTCACACACACACACACACACACGTACACCACCAGCACCAGGGATAATATGGCACGGCTGAGACCCGAACTTAAACACCAACAGCACCACTTTGTTGATAAACACTGTCGTTTGTGCCTAAAGAGCATCTTTAAGAAGAGAACTATTTATTTTTTTGCCTCTAAGAAACTTTCTGTATTCTCTATGCAGCATGTCAATGACAATACTTTGCAACTTCTCAATCTCCCATAACAGTAAAAGACAAATCCTTCTATTTGATCATTTAGCTGTGTGCTGAGCTCATCCCCAGAACCCACATACTGGAACTGATCTTCTCTCAAGGCACAGGACTTCCTCTTTTTAGTGTTATTGCAGAATCCCAGAATCTTACTATATGCCCTATGTTTTTTTTGTTGCATAGTCTTGATGTCAGCCTACAGATGAAGACTGTATACACTATTGTATTAATTAAGTCCACATGGATAAGTTGAAAGGTTTTTACTGACAGATTGAAGGATTGTTAATGACTAACTGCAACAGTCTTTGCTAAATGAAAAACTGCATATTCAATGAGCATGTTTGGCTGTTTCAGTTGGCATAAAAATACATAATATTACATGTGCTAAAATCTGAGCAAGACACACATTATTAGACCACACTAATCCTGGGTTGGATCCTGTTTGCTCTCAGGTCAGCCTCTTTACTTTTGAAATGCATTTCACAAGGTGTTGGAAAAATTGAACTCCTGATCTCCTCATGTTCGTGAAATTGTCATGAGTCATGTGATGTATATGAGGAATGTGTTTTATTGACATGTTGCATTATCTTACTGAAAGTAGTCAATTAGAAGATTGTGGCCATAAATCGATGCTCATGGAAAGCAGAAGTGCTCAGTTAATGATTTAAGGAGCCCAAAGACTGCCAAGAAAATCTTCCCTACACCATTATACCACTGCCAGTAGCATGGGCTCTTGACAGGTTGGGGCCATGGATTCATGATGTTGAAGCCAAATTCTGACCCTGCCACCTGCATGCTACAGCAGAACTCAAGATTCATCAAACCAGGCAGCATTCTTCTAATTTTCCCAATCAGTTGTCCAGTTCACAGAGTCTGTGCCCACTTTGGCTTCAGATTCCTTTTCTTGGCTTATGGCTGTTCTTCTGTTTTAGCCATTTCACCTCAAGGTTCAACGTGTTTTGCATTCTGAGATGCTTTTCTGCTCAGCGTGGTTGTAAAGAGTGGCTACCATAGTTGTTCTGTCAGCTTGAAACTGTCTGGCCAGCCGAAATGCTCCTCACTGGACATTTTTGCTCCATTCTGTGTAAACTCTAGTCCCTGGACATCAGAACTTTCTAAAAATACTCAGACCAGACCAGCTCTCTGATCACATTCTTTCCCTCTTCTGTTTGATGAGATCATAAATTGAGACTTTTTGATGTGTATCTGCATGATTCTATGCATTTTACTCCTGCCTTATGATTGGCTGATTTGTATAATTAAATGAATGACCAGAGCCACAGGTGTTCCTAATAAAGTGAGCTGTGAGTATATGTCTTATTTGTCTAACTTGGGGAGTTTAGACTTGATTTTGGTTTTCAATACATTGTGTTTGAGTTGGAAAATTGACGGATGCAAAAGTGCCAAACACTGTACGTGTGAAAATATTATATTTGCCAAGGATGTGTAAATATTTAACAGATTTTACTTGCCTCAGAGCAAGCAAGAGAGAGAGAGAGAGGAGGGGAGAGCTGAGCTATTATTTGCCAAATAAGCTTCTCCCTGAAGGCCTTTGCCACTATTAAGAAAAATGTCGGCATCATTGGCCCCAAGGTAAAAGAGATAATAAGAATATAGTGGCTGTTGCTGGATAAATCAAACAATTCCTACTCGATAGATAATTCTAACTCAATCACAGTCCTTGCCGTATGTATTAGAGCCCCAGAAGAGCTCAGATAGCGTTTGGCCTCTCCACTGCTGGCTGTTTAGTTCTGCTCTGCTTAACTGTGTGCTAATGTAGCTCAGCGCTCATCTGCTATCTGCTCTCATAACATTGTGCTGTCAGGGCAGAAATAAGCTCCCTTCAGCAGCACAGAGGCTGAAGGTGAAGTATGTGTGTGTGTGTGTGTGTACGCGCATTAGAGAACATTGTATGTGCACGTGCGAGGTTGGTTTATTCCATTAGACAGGCGTTAACAGGGTGTAAAACTTAGACTCTGGATATATCTGTGGCTCAGCAGTTTCATTCACACCTGCCTAAATGTCTTTCAACTGTGATCACACTGGACCCTCACCTTTCCTATGTCTATTTTCTCACCATCTCTTCTTCTATCTCTGTCAGTGGTCTCTTTCAGTTAAACATTCTCACTCCATAATGTGTCAGTTTCCCCACATTCAAATATTATTTTGCGTAATCAGTTATGGAGACAACTGAAACAAGCAAAAATTCTTTGTTTAAACAAACAATGAAGGATATCCATTGCTCTGGGTATTTCATTCTTTCTCCAGGTAGCTGTCTTTGAGATTTGATGGTCTGGTTACATTTCATACAACCAATGCACTAATTATACTAGTCAGGCCCTATGGAGTTATATAGAGAGGTCCAATTGGACTTGCATCGTGGTTACCCACAAGAGGACACATGTATGTAGAGCACACTTACTTGTCCATCCAGAAATCTTAAAAAAAAGTATGAAAGCACACTTGACTGAATTGTCTCTTCCTCTCTTTTCCTCAGCTAGGAAAGGTTTGAGAGTCTATCTCTGGCAAAGGGATTGTGTTGGGTGAGGGGGGCCTTGCATGCATATTTCATGCAGTGGCTTGTTAACCTGACAGAGGGATCTTTGGGCTGACTGACGGTGTGAGAGAGCAACCGCATGCTTGTAATGCATTAACATATGGTAAAGCCTGCCTCCCCCCCATCTTTTATTCATCCACTACTCTAAGCGCTTGTTGATATCAAGCAGCAGAACCGAGCCCTGTGTACAGCACACGTCATATTTTTCTAAGGCTAACTGGGGGGAAAAGATGTAACTAAGACTGTCCTTATGGTTACTGCCTTTTGTTTCTTTATTTCTTCCCCTTTAATTAATGTCTGGAAACTGCCTCCAACCTGAGGGTCTATTGGAACAACCACCTATACTGGCAAACACTGTTTTTGTTTATTGGCTAAACAAATGGTACTTGCTGAATGTTTTGCTTTTTTGGCTTGTTACTTTCATTTTCACTATTCATTGTAGATGTGTAAAAGTAGTCTAGAAAACATGTCAAAACTTCCTGGAGCATGATGGTCCCAATAGACACTATGTTCTATTCCCTGAGTGACCAGAGACATGAGATCCATCAGCCAGACATTGCTGGGTCTGGAGGTTAAAACTCTGTCTGATGTGTTGTCTGAAAGTGTTGCAGACAGACAGGAGCGTACCACAGGTCTAAAATGTATCTGTATTGGAGTGTATCATTAGATATCCTGGTGTAATGATCATTAGATGATTTGGATGACTCAGCAGATTGAGTATAGCATAACCTGATTGAGTAACCTACCTGTGCTTTTGAATAACCTCTTAGGGAAATGAATATGGAATTTTTTAAATAGTGAGGCAGGTGATAGAAATATAATATAATAGAGTTATGATGTAATACAAAAATATCTGTAAAAATCTCAACCACAAAACCAAGTATAATAAATCAGTTACAGGATTTGTTTCTGTATTTGGTTTCTTGGCTCTTCTGTCTGTGTTGTATAGAGCATTTCAACAGAAGACCTTTAATTTATGCTTCTATGCAATGGCCTCTTTGTTTTTATGATTACTGAGTACAGGTTGAGGAGGTTAGGAGGGTGAGGGGTACCTCATTGTTTCTCATTATCCCAGGCTCATAGGCAGCTCTCACAGGCCTACTTCCACACCTCTGTGGCCTCCCCTAGGTTATCAGTCAGAGCCCTCATTAACAGCCCTTACTTTTAAGACACAAACCCTCAGCCCCCTTGCCATGCCTCTGTGCAGGGAAAACCGAGAAAACCAGGTGCTCTTTACCACAGAATTAATTATTCATTACAAAGACCATTGCAAAACATGTAACATGACGGAGCATAATAGCATTACCCATTAACTCACAACAAACTGTCATTAGATTATTGTGATGATGCATCTTGTTTTGTTGGTTGGTGGGGAAAAAACAGCAGTAGTGAAATTTTTCTTGCATGATGGTTATTATTGGCGGAATATCTTAATTTCTGCTCGAGGGTCATGGCATATCATAGAACAGCACAGGTCAGCAAAACATCACCTTTCATCATCACTGACAGATTTATAGGTAATAATGGTGGTCTCTGGGGAGCTATCACTTCTGAATTGCTCTCTGTCCTGTTTGTCATGTGTCTTCATTATTGTCATTTAGTCTCATTGAGCCCGAGCATGGATTTCCATTGGCTGTGTCACAGTGGATTGTGCTTTAGACTGAGTAGAGTGTCACAGCTCTGTGCTATCTGGATACACTATTTGATGTATAGTGTTTGAATTTGGTGGCTGAAAGTATAAGCAATCTGCCACTGCTAATGACTGAAAATGTTCTAGTTGTTTTCTTCTTTATCTGTCTCTTTGGCCTTTAGATGTTCAGTCTACTTTATGCTTTCATTGGTTTCCTGTACTTGCTTCTCTTTGCTGTCTGCGTATATGTATGTGTGTGTTTGTATTTGTGTGTGTGTCTGTGTGTGTTGTGCTTCAAATAGTATTTTTTACTGATGAACTGATTAACAGGGTTTTAAGAGAATAGAGTGAAAGAAGCTACTGTATGTTGTTTTTAAATATTACCCAAAAGACTCTTAAAGGGCAGTAACCATATTCAAGCTTTTATTTATGTAAGGCTATACTATAAGGTTTGTTAATGAGTATTTATGTTAAATATTCTCACGGGAAATTCGTAAGTCTTAAGTACCAAGTTCATACCAAATGAAGTACTAAACTGTTTAGTAGTTCTGTAATAATTTTATCATTAGTTTATTCTCAAAATAATTACATGAAACAATTTCAACTTAATTTACTGAAGTTCATTTATTCTAAGAAAATAAAGAAAAACTATCATTTTTTTTGTAACAAAACCCCTTGTGTCACAACAGTTGGCATGCCTGTGATAAGACTAGAGAATTTAGAGCAAGCAAACAGACACCCGTCAGTACAGAATTCCTCCAGAGTCTTCAGGGTCCTAGGTTCTATCTTGTGGATTCACCTTTTCAGATCACAACACAGGTGATTAGTGAACTGGGATAGTCATGTCATAAAATTTATTTCCTGAACTGTTTTGCGTGGATTTGGACATGTGTTTTGGTTCATTGTCATGCTGGATGATCCAAGCACAGCCCAGCTGTAGCTTCTTGGCAGACACACTCAGATTTTTATTTAAAAGCTCCTGATTCTTCAAGGAGGTCCAAGATTCCAAGCCTTTACCTGAGCTATGAACATACTTTTCTCATTTCATTTGTATATTCCTTAATATTTGTCTTGTTGAATGATTTATTTTCTTAAATAAATTTACTTTGATGAAAGGTTAGGCTTTTCCTCATATTTCTGTATGAGATTAAGCTAAATAATCACAGAGATCTTGGATCTGACTGTATATGTCAACAAAATATACCAAGATTCCAAACCTTACCACTGATGTACAGAATTTATATTTAAGTTTTATGCATTATGGACACTATATATGTTTATATATATATATATATATATATATATATATATATATATATATATATATATATATATATATATATATATATATATATATATATGAGAGAGAGAGAGAGATACAGTGGTGTGAAAGTGTTGGCCCCCTTCCTGATTTCTTATTTTTTTGCATGCTTGTCACACTTTAATGTTTCAGATAATCAAACACATTTAAATATTAGTCAAAGATAACACAAGTAAACACATCATGCAGTTTTTACATGAAGGTTTTTATTATTAAGGGAAAACAAAATCCAAAACTACATGGCGCTGTGTGAAAAAGTGTTTGCCCCCCTGTTAAAACATAACTTAACTGTGGTTTATCACACCTAAGTTCAATTTCTCTAGCCACACCCAGGCCTGATTACTGCCACACCTGTTCGCAATAAAGAACTCCCTTAAATAGGACCTGCCTGACAAAGTGAAGTAGACCAAAAGATCCTCAAAAGCTAGACATCATGCCGAGATCCAAAGAAATTCAAAAACAAATGAGAAAGAAAGTAATTGAGATCTATCAGTCTAGAAAAGGTTATAAAGCCATTTCTAAAGCTTTGGGACTGCCGCGAACCACAGGGAGAGCCATTATCTACAAATGGCGAAAACATGGAACAGTGGAGAACCTTCCCAGGAGTGGCCGGCCGACCAAAATCACCCCAAGAGCTCAGTGACAACTCATCAGGGAGGTCACAAAAGACCCCACAACAACATCCAAAGAACTGCAGACCTCACTTGCCTCAGTTAAGGTGAGTGTTCATGACTCCACCATAAGAAAGAGACTGGGCAAAAATGGTTTGCATGGCAGAGTTCCAAGACGAAAACCGCTGCTGAGCAAAAAGAACATAAAGGCTCGTCTCAGTTTTGCCAAAAAACATCTTGATGATCCCCAAGACTTTTGGGAAAATACTCTGTGGACTGACGAGGCAAAAATTAAACTTTTTGAAAGGTCTGTGTCCCATTACGTCTAAAAGTAACACCGCATTTCAGAAAAAGAACATCATACCAACAGTAAAATATGGTGGTGGTAGTGTGATGGTCTGGGGCTGTTTTGCTGCTTCAGGACCTGGAAGACTTGCTGTGATAAATGGAACCATGAATTCTGCTGTCTACCAAAAAATCCTGAAGGAGAATGTCTGGCCATCTGTGACCTCAAGCTGAAGCGAACTTGGGTTCTGCAGCAGGACAATGATCCAAAACACACCAGCAAGTCCACCTCTGAATGGCTGAAGAAAAACAAAATGAAGACTTTGGAGTGGCCTAGTCAAAGTCCTGACCTCAATCCGATTGAGATGCTGTGGCATGACCTTAAAAAGGTGGTTCATGCTTGAAAACCCTCCAATGTGGCTGAATTACAACAATTCTGCAAAGATGAGTGGGCCAAAATTCCTCCACAGCGCTGTAACAGACTCATTGCAAGTTATTGAAAACGCTTGATTGCAGTTGTTGCTGCTAAGGGTGGCCCAACCAGTTATTAGGCTTAGGGGGCAAACACTTTTTCACACAGGGCCATGTAGTTTTGGATTTTGTTTTCCCTTAATAATAAAAACCTTCATTTAAAAACTGCATGATGTGTTTACTTGCTATCTTTGACTAATATATAATATTATATTTATTTAATATTATATTATAAACTAATATTTGTGTATATATGTGTGTATATGTGTGTGTGTGTGTATGTGTGTGTGTATATATATATATATATATATATATATATATATGTGTGTGTGTATATATATATATATATATATATATATATATATATATATATGTGTATATATGTGTATATATGTGTATATATATATATGTGTATATATATATGTATATATATATATATATATATATATATATATATATATATATATATATATATATATATATATATATATATATAATAAACCTTTATTTTTATAAAAGCAAAGTTCATTGTTCATATAATGAATAGGAATTCTGATTTCTATTATGCTGCAAAATACCTTTGCAAAAAAAATTGCCACTAATTTTATCTTTGGAAGTCATTGAGAAATTTCTTTCTATACATGTGCTAAACATGTCCATGTAAGGTGGAACAGAAATGTAGAAATTTCTCACAGTCCCAATTACTAATCAATGAGCCATGTTGGAGTACGTTCATTAATGGATTAGGCAAATGTACTGTGTGTACTGAATCCCACACACAGAGAACTAGAACAGAGAACACAGTGTCTCTCTCACCTCAGAAATACATGCATATGCAATGAGCAGTCATTACCCAGAAATACACACTTGTGATGGAGCACGCTGTATGTATTGTTCAGTAACTGAGATTAATTAACCTGACAGGGTTTGAGGAGCCTGTAGGAATCCCATGGCCACCTCAGAAATCAGATTCCGTTAACTGGGCAGTCCCAGCTCTTGGCTTTAATTGGCTCTAAATGCTCGCTCGGGCAGTTGAATGGGAAATCTTTGTGTTTATATTGAGGCAGAGCAGCATAGCAACACTTTTGTTGCAATAAGCACACTCTTCATTGATCTGGGATCAGAGATCGAGACACTGTGTCTGTTTTTGAGAGCCACAGCAGTGCACACAAATGTTCATGGTTATGGTGTGGAAAAGGAGAGTGGAATTTGGGCATCCAGATAAATAGTAGACAAGTATAAAAATCTAATTAAGCTTTACTTTATGGTGGCTTTGTTTACTACTTTAATAATTCAGGGAACACATCCGTTCCACAGATTGAAAGACTGTGCTCTCTGAATCTTTAGGCCTGACTCGCTGCCTGAAGCTTGTCAGGCCGTTGTCTTCTATGACTGACTTGTGAGTCCACGCTAATAATGCCGATGTGGTCCTGTAACTCCCCCGGGGTGGACTCTGTGGATTATTCTGTAGGTCTTGTTCATATCTCGTTCATGTCGCTCTGGTTTCTCAGTATTCCTCCCATGCTGGAGAGCTTGTCAGCGGTGTTGGATGCTGACAGAGAGCGAACGCTCCAGTGATCCCCACGCACCCTGCACATATTAGCCTGATGTAAAACAGACCAATTTAGCTGGAGCTTCCGCACCAGCATCTACGTGCGTCTGTCAGCTCTGATCCCTCCGACTGTCCCAACCCAATCGGTTCACGATCTCTGTCACTGCATTTGCACAAGTTTAATACATGCAAACATCAATTCCATGAAATGTCCTCTTTAGAAAGCTGGGTTTTGCTCTCCTAAGGTCTTATGCACACAAGGTGCGTCCAGTACTCATTGAATTACTAGATTATGACTTCCAGTATCTCTTAACAAAACAGTCATGCTTACCTCATTACATTCCTGTATTTGCAGTTTATAGCTATAACAACTCTAGTGTTTCTCTAGATTAGGACAGTTTAGTGTATCTTTCTCTCAGATTCACAGAGGTTTCTGGTATTTACAGGCTATGTGGTTCCATAGGAGCGATAGTAGAGCCCTCCCATTGGACACTCTCCTACTCGCCTCAATGGGCAGCTGTGGTGGAACAGAAGCCTCCGATCCTCAGGGGAGAGACAAGAGACAGGAACTTACAACAGGAGTGGGAGGATATGGAGAGAGTGATGCTAGACTAGCTTTGGATGATATTTAAGTGCACTTTGTCATGTAATCAAAGATGTTAGCTTGGGACTGGCACATTGTGCTTCAAAACTTTCATAATATCAATGCCGTCATTAAAATGTAAACCTGTGCTCACTTTGTGTTTGTGTGTGTTAGTGAGCAAGACTCTCCTGATTAACCACACACTACTCCAAGGCAGTTTGTAGTCATCTGCAAATATTAAATATGAACTCTAGCCTTGAAGCAGTACTCTCGCTTGACATTTTGCTCCTTTGCAATTAGAAGTATTTCTCAAGTTGCATTCTTTAATTATGCTCTGAAGCTGTTCAGAAGTTTAGTGCAGGGCACCCGCAGACACCCGCATCATCAGCCACTTTGTCAACAATCAATCAGAGACTCTTATTAGTGTAGCAATGTCTTGAGCACAGCATCAATTAGCCTGGCCCCTGCAACCACCCACATATGTTCTCATTCTCTTCTGTCCATTTCTCTTTTTCCCTTTTCTTGTGTCACTTGGCTCAGCCTTTGAGTGCCTTTTACACAGAGAAAGGCAGTGGACTGGAAATGGCTCTTCCCCCTTTTTCCCTCTCTCTCCCTCTCACTCTCTTTTCCTCTGTTGCGGTTTCCTTATCTCTATTCCTTCAGTAGCCTGCTTTTAGATAATTGTCTCTCTGTGTAGTTTTCTTATGCAGTGCACAGCTGTGGCTGGACAGCCTTAAACAGCACAATGAGCCTGCTGTCTTGGTAGGGGACTCATCAGTGTGTGCCATTCTCCATTATGCCTCCTTCACCCCAGCAGCCCCCTAAAAACACTCCTCTTTTCCCTCTCGTAGCTCTCCCTATTAAATGCAACTATTTTGACCCATTATTATGTTTTAATGTTTTAATGCTTTCTGGTTTCTAAACAGTCCAGCATGATAACACAAAACATATGTTTTGCTTTTTAGTCTTCACGGGCGACACATGCAGGCTAATCCCGAAGCACCGAAAAAGAACAACGACAAATCCAAGAAGATCAGCCGCAAGCCGCTGGCTGCCAAGAACAAGTGAAGATGAGAAGTGTAGATGGAGAGTCCCCTGTCTGCCTGTCCGAGCTGGATCTCACTGCATGTGCCTTCCCACACTTTTCTATTTATTTACTAAAAGAACACACATTTTTGTATGCTTTCTGTATTGTGTAGTGTTATACAAGTATGGCCTCACAGTTGCCCTTGGCATGTCCCAAACAGACATTAGATTTCTCGCATATCTCCTTTTTCCTTCCCTACATTGTCTGCAATACTTGATTACTATGCTATAATAAAAAAAGTTATTGCCTTATTGTTATAATACTGTATTCCCAAGCATTACTTTTTAAGCTAATTTCTCGCATGATGTCTTTAAATATTACTGTAGCACTGTGAATTTTGCCAACTCATGAAAATCACATTTAGACAGTGTTAGATCTTTTTTTTTTTTTTTTTTTTTTTACAAAGTTAGATATTTTCAGAATATTTTGACCATGACTGAGATGTCAAACTGTACTGCACTAATGCAAAAAATATCCTAGAAAGTACTGCTTAAATAATGTCACCTAGATTAATGATATTTAAGTAAAACGTTACTAAATTAGTTTTGCTAGACTTGTGATATGCATTGTAATGTGCATATGTGTACCATGAAAATATCTTCCCATAATATTTATTTTCCCATATTATTCTTACTGTTCAAATACAGTGCAGTGAGGAAAAAAATATCATACTCCACTGTTTGATTTGAGCCATCTAAACAAGGCACACGGCTTTCCACTACAGCAATTTGTACTCTCCAGTGCCGGGCTTGGCAGTGGGGAGGTTGCATAACCAGAGGGGGATTTTTGCAGGGGTTTAGCGGTCTGAGTCGGTGCAGATTGTGTCCTGCCTCAGAGGACATGTATCCGTCTGTTTCCTCTGCCACACCTCTCGCTCTTAATGACTCATATGAATGGCTGCAAACCGGAGTATTGAATGGTTAACAAATAAGACCAGTTACAAAACAGCGCTGCAGCTCCAAACAATGCACCGCTTATATAAAACACAGTATTGGTTTTCTTTTCATTATTGTTTGGATGCACATTTGAAAGTGGTCTGTTCTGTACCAAATTGGTTTGACACCCACTGTAAATCAAAATTCTACACCACAAGCTTTTGTATTGATCTATGCAATAGTATTGTCACGAGCTTTATCACCACTAAATTTTATTACAAATATGTCAGTGTTAAATTCTTTTTGTCACTTGGCAAGCTTTATGTCACCATATGTCACTTTTATTCATTTTTAACTACCTTGAATAAAATATTCTGTTTGACTGTAAGATTGTTTTGTGTCACTTATTAACTTGTTTGATTCGTGGTTCATGTTATAGGGTAGTTAAGTATGAAGGCTAGTTCATAATTATACACTCACCAATATTCCAGAAACAGCTGAACTCCTGGGATTTTCACACACAACAGTCTATAAAGTTTACACAGAATGGTCAAAATTCAGTCCAGTTGTATTTTGTTCAGTGCATTTGTGCCCAATATAGCTTTAGATTCCAGTTCTTTGATGACAGAAGTGTAATTCAATGTGGTCTTCTGCTGTTGTAGTCCATCTGCATCAAATTGTGCTGTGTTATGTATTTTGAGATGATTTTCTGTTTACCACAGTTGTAAAAAGTGGTTGTTTGAGTATGCTTTAACCTTCCAATCAGTATTACAGAGATGTTGCTCACTGTATGGTTTCAGCCTTGGATGGTATGATTCATCTGTAGAAACTGCTGTGCAGGAGTGTCCCAAGAGATCAGCAGCTTCTCAGGGTTTATGGTTCTTTATTTGTTCTTTACATATTACATACTGTACATGTGATTACATGCTGTACATGTGATGTAGTCGTAAACATCTCACTGCATTATATGTATGTAATATATATGCATCCTTAGTTCCTCATCTTACATGGCAATGATCAGAACCAACAAGAAGCTAAAGACACAATACACACATCATAAAAATAGAAAATAATGAAATATATCAAACATAAAATATAAAAGATTATAGAGATATGTAATGTGAATAGAATATATACAGAAAGTACAGAGTATGCTGCATTTTCTCTTTTAGTGAAACTGTTGTGTGTGAGTGAGGAATACACAGACTCTCTCAAGTGTCCTTGTTCAGTAGTCGGATTGTTTGAGGGAAGAAACTCCTACTGTCTCTTTGTGTTGGTTCTCAGGATCCAGTAGCACTTCCCTGATGGGAGCACTAAAAAAACACTGTTCAGGGTGGTGAAAGTCTGACAATTCCCCTGGCCCTGGTCCTGCATAGCTAGTTGTAGATGTCTGTGAATCAGGGGATAGAAGTCTTGATGGCCTTCTCCGCTGTCCTCAGCACTCTGGACAGTGCCATGGCACAGCCAATCCAGTCTGTTAGAAGACTCTCGACAGCCCAAGTATAGAATGTCCTAATCACCTTAAAAAATAATTCTGAATTAATCATTCTGATACCAACAATCATACCACAGTCAAAATCACTGAGATTTCATGTTCCCTATACTGACGTTTAATGTGACTATTAACTAAAGGTCTTGACCTGCATCTTCATGATTCATGATAAGGAGAATGAATATATTTTCCAGTTCTCCATTTTTAAAAATCTCATTAATCTGGTGTGTTCTTTAAAACAGCATTTTCATTTCTTTCTTTTTTGGTATTTTGGACAATTACAAAGCTGAATTCTTGAAGTACTGTGCCTCACATATTTGATGGAATATATTCTGAGCTAATTAGTTTCTATAGCTCTGCGTAAGACAGTGTGATCTGAAGCAGTGATTGAGGATCATCACACATCTGAAAACTGATCTGCTCATGGGAGGCCATGTTATAACCCAGCCCACCACAGTGACAGGAGATAAGGAGAAAGTGTTGACCTTTCACTGCAATGTGCCTAACAAAGCTGTGTGTGTGTGTGGGTGTGTGTGTCCATGCGCTCTAAGACTCTAGAGAGGTCCCGTCACACACCTTTATCTGTGTTATTACTCTCGCATTATTATTATCCTGTCTCAGGTGCTGTGTGTGTCCTCCTGTCCTCCTCATTCACACTCTCCGTACACTCACACGCTCAGCAGGCACATCTGTCCATGGCACACACACACTTCCTACCACTGCTCTGTCATCTATCACCACCCTTCATCCCTTCAGCTCTTAGAAAATCTCTCTTTTTTTTTTTTTTTTTTACTTTTTGTTTCCATCCTGGAAAAGTAGCACACCCCTTAAACTCATTCCTAACTTTCTTTGTTCAGCAGTTGGAAAAGATAAACTTGTGGTTTGAAAGTTAGCACCAAACTCTGGGCTATTCATTACAGAACCGGACCCTCACACAATCAATCTCTTCAGCTGCCCAGGAAAAAACGCCTCTCTGGCTCCTTATCTTGGTCTGTCCAATCCTTCTGTCAGTGTCAACAGCAAATGGGATATTGAGGTTTAAAAATGACTCAGTGGCAATGGATCATTATGCATGCCACATATCCGACTCTGACACCAATTACTCACTGACCTTTCAAAGTAATCATTTTGTGTACTTTTTCCCCCACCCAAAGTCAAAGCCATTGCAGGAAGCCGTGTAGATTTTGGTCGATGTGATGACTTTTCTGTTTGTATGGTTTGTTATAGTTTCACTTGCAGCCTCATATATAAAGGGATACAAACTTTTTGTCTATGCATCCCACAGTCCCATAGACACAGTGGCTGCCAGGTTAACCAAACCCATTGATTTTTGCCCGTTGATTTATGGAGGTGAGAGAAAGCCGTACTGCTAGAGAATATGCTCTATGCCATCCAAGGGGAGGCAGGTCAGTAGACAATAACCGGACCTGTCCAAAGTATGTGGAGTTTAAGGTCAGAGTCAAAAGAGTTCAGTTGTAATTAATTAAATGTATGTAGGAATATATTATACTTTAGACTTTATAAAAGTGACTTGGAAGTGGGTATTTGAACTAACCAGCCATGCTACATTAATCGTAATCAGTAATTATTAAATAAAGCTTTATATTTCCACACAAGTAATAAGTCCATCTAGGTTGAATAATTTCCCTGAAAAAAAAACACAAAAAAAAACCACTTTCCTTAATACATTTAACGTCAAAGCACATGAGCCTGGATGGAAAATTGATCACTTCCTATCTGTGCACTCCATGGCTATTTTTGTTTAAATTTAAAGTAAATCATACTGTAAAACTAATTTCTTTTGACATTCTTTTTTTCAACATCAATGATCTTTTTTCAGCCTTTAATCCTGCACCATTACTGACTGTTTGGCAATTACATGATACTGAACTGATTGTGGATTCATGGTCCAGCTGAGAGAGATTTATGCAGGATGATTTTTAGTGTTTTAAAAAGTCTGGTCTCACTGGCACTGTCAATAAAGATGTCAATTAATGTACCATGAAAGTACATTTTAAGATTTTGTAGGTGAAGTGTTTAAAGTGGTTGTATCCAAATACCAAAAGCCCAATGAAAATCTTATGAAGCGGTATTCATTATATTTAGATTATTAAAAGTTGCTAATATTCTGACCAAGATTAGAATATATAATAAAATGCTGAGGTATCATTGTGTGGTTTGGCAGTGACACCTGAACAGACCCTCCTGAGAACAGCTCAATCGATCATTGCAGCAGAACTTGTATCCACAGAGCAATCTGACAGAGATCACTGTAGAGGCAAGGTCTGTGCAATCCTCAAAGCCCTATACAGCAACCATTATAACCCAAAGGTATAGGCTTTTACCTTAGGACACCATGCCTGATTGCCAAGGGTATACAATCAAGCATGATTTACTGTGGGTTCCAACACACTACACCTCCCAGCCCCCCCGACCTCACACACTTGCACACTTGTCCCCTTATTTCCCTCATTGGACAGTTTTAATGTGCTTGTGCAGCTGGTGTATATGGCACTAAATACATCTACAATGCTGAAATAATTAAACACAACCCTTAGATCTGTCTGTAACCTACAACAATGTCATACAATGCCATTTTCATACGCAACTTATTTAAACTAAATGATTAAAAGTGCTCCAGAAATGTATAGTTGATCTAAATGTCTTTTTATGTGTTTGGGCTATCCTGTTTGTTACATTCTTTAGAATAAACAGCATGACAAATTTAGAGGACAATCAAAAGAAACAAAATTACTGCAGCAAGTGATTGTTTGTGAGTAAGAGTCGATTCTCAGGAAATGATTTCTCCTTGTGTTTTGGAGGTGCAATACATCACTTGCCAGTCCACTATTGGCAAAGGTGTCATGTTCATGATCGCTCCGTTACCTTCTCAGGCTTGGAGTATAAGCCATAAGTACAAACTCCTGATATGTGCATTTTTCACAAAGTAGTGTCGTAAATAATTATAAATTAGCTTAGAGAGCTTCTACCCACAAAAATGAATGAATGAATGGATGGATGGATGAATGAATGAATGGATGAATGAATGGATGGATGAATGAATGGATGAATGAATGAATGAATGGATGAATGATGTATGGATGAATGAATGAATGAATGAATGAATGCTGTATGTTTAATTAACAAACCTATTTGAATAAGAGTTCTCTTCAAAATTATGTTTCTGCACAGCTTGTATAACTCACAAAAAGATTTGGGACTATATGCACAGTGTTGAATTAGCAGCTAGAGTGTTTTGTTCACACTCATACACAAAATACACAAAAAACTAATTTATACTGTATGTGTTTATTCAAGCTGTAGTTATTCATTCTTTTTACTGTGCATAGTTCCGGATGAGTTACATTTATGAGTTCTAGTACCCTTTTGTGGCGTATTTCAAGCCAAGAAAGAATGAGAAGATGGGTGGCGGCCAATGTCTTCTTTTTCTAGCTTGTTAGAAGTGTGCTCTCGGGTTCTCCCTCCCTCCTTCCCTCTCCATCTTTATGCTGCGCTCTCAGCTCTCCGCGCTCACAGCGTCTACCGCTTTCCACATCGCTCTCAAAGCAAAGTGTGCACGCCGTGCCCATGCCGCCTCATCCTGCCTTTACGCACGGAAGACATTAGAAGCGAGGATACCTGCGCGTTTCTGGGATACTGAAGCAACGTGGGACTTTTTTTTCCCACGTGGCCGTGGAGATTTAAAGGCGTTCCAGTCTGTCTGAGATGGTGAAGAAATTCTTTTCTAAACTCCAGACGGCTAGAGAGAGATAGGCCTGGGGAAGGCTGAGAAACTTTTAAGGAGACTTGAATAAGCAAACATCAGCACAAAAAAAAGTTAAGAGGGAGAAGGAAAAGCGCTGTTTGGGCCCTGCCCAAACGGGTTCATTAACATTAACAACAAAGCCAATAGGTTGTTTTTTTTTTCTTAAGGGAGTCCCTCACCAACCAGCAAGATTTCGCCCAAAAGCAGACAGGAGGAGCGTCCCGCGCTGACGAGACTGGTCGGCAGGAAGCGGTTGATCGCGGCCGGGGTGCTCGGAGTGGTCATGGTGCTCGTGCTGGTCGTGCTCATCCCGGTGCTGGTGAACTCGGCCGGCACTTCGGCACATTACGAGATGCTCGGCACGTGCAGGATGGTGTGCGATCCGTACGGCACCAAATCCCCGAGCAGCACGGCCACGGCAGACACGGCGGCGCGTGACACCGGCCTCGTGCAATCACTGCCCACCTTCATCCAAGGGCCAAAAGGAGAGCCGGGACGGCCAGGGAAGACGGGACCGCGGGGCCCGCCTGGAGAGCCAGGACCTCCAGGACCCGCAGGCACGCCTGGAGAGCGTGGAGAACCGGGACGGCCAGGCTTACCAGGACCCCCGGGGCCAAACGGCGCTGGCGCCATCAGTGCCGCCACCTACAGCACCGTGCCAAAAATTGCCTTCTACGCGGGCCTTAAGAAGCAGCACGAGGGCTACGAGTTGCTTAAGTTCGACGACGTAGTCACTAATCTCGGGAATCACTATGACCCGACCACAGGGAAGTTTACCTGTTCCATACCGGGGATCTATTTCTTTACTTACCATGTGTTGATGCGGGGTGGAGACGGTACCAGCATGTGGGCAGACCTCTGCAAAAACAACCAGGTGAGAGTTCACACGGTGTCCGTTATTAGACACAATGTATTGTTTATCATCGTGTGTCCTAAATGTATTCATGCATGGTATTGTTACAATATTTTAACACCAGATTTTCAGTTGTCAGTGTTCTTTTTTATTTTTCATATGTTCTGTTTGCTTCTTTCCCTCTTTTACTCGTCACTAAAAATAATAAGGTATTTCCACATATAGACATAACACCAAACATACGCATGCTATCATACTTTCTCTTTTCTCTATTATTATTATTATTATTATTATTATTATTATTATTATTATTATTATTATTATTATTATTATTTTTTTGTTGTTTTTAATGGACAGATGCATGTTCCAAGTTTTAACCTTTGTTTCGCCGTGTCTCTCTACATTCTTTTAAAGCCACATTTTAAACTGTGTCTTCAGTCTGCAATCCAGTATGTAGTACTTAGACCTCTGTCATCATAAAAAATACACATGATCTATGGAACTTGACACAAATAATGAGGCCTTTTCACATTTTCCTTATGGTAATTAAAGGCCTTCTTCTATTAGACCTAATCACGTCTTTAAATGACTGACAATGATGAGAAATTGCTTGATTTTATGTTGTTTTCCTGAATTAAGAATGGTTTATTAGAAATAGAATGGAGTGAATCATTTTGTATAACTACTTTGATCAGACGTTGTGCAGATTATTCGTGAATGATTCAGATTTTCGATGATTCAGTGATACAATGGTATAGTAATATATTGATACCAACAGTGATATAGTGAGACAGTCATACAGTGAATTAGTGATACAGTAAATCGGCGATACAGGGATTCGCGGCTCTGTGTTGCTTGCCGTGGTGCTGAAATAAAGTTATACGGTAGACGCGATAGTGAAAAGTTTTTTTTACACTCCCAGATGGCATAAATCTTGTTTAGTCAACCAACGAGGCCCCTCAGGAAATACAAAATGACTTTATATTACATCTAGAGTGTCGCTAACTGGTATTTCCCCTCCACAGGTACGCGCAAGCGCCATCGCGCAGGACGCCGACCAGAATTACGACTACGCCAGTAACAGCGCGGTGCTGCACCTGGAGCCCGGGGATGAAGTGTACATCAAACTGGACGGCGGCAAAGCGCACGGAGGCAACAACAACAAATACAGCACCTTCTCTGGCTTTATCATCTACGCCGATTAGGACCCGTGCTTTCTTCCTCTTCCCGGGCTTTTCCGAGCCATGTCCTTTTCGCACTCACTTTTCTTTTTCAACCTCAAGTCTCCCCTACAGAGCCAGTGGCTGGTGATACACTCCCTCATCCGTGCCATTCACCTTAAACATGTTAGTGTAAGAGTGTGTGGGCGGGACGGTCCGTCTCTCCGTGTCTAATTCAAAAGTCACACACTTAAAGGACAAGTTATATAATCCCGATTACTGAGAAGAACTCTGAAGAAGAAAAAATCATCAGTCCGTAAAAAAAAAAACGAAAAAAAAAAAACCCCCGCTCTTCGATCGCCAAAGCCGTTACTTGTACTGTAAGTTGTTGCTTCTGTAGTTAACAACAAAGTCTATCTGTAAGATGCATTGTAATTGGAAATGAGATCACTAGTATGTGCAATAATGTTCACAGAAATTCGGCTTATGACCATATTTCAAATCTTCATTGGTAATCGCTGGTAGGCCTAATAAAGTTCATATGTCTCTCGACAACTTGAACCCAGGTCAAATCATTATTTATTGCTGCGTCCCATTCAGAAGGCAGCTACCTTAGTTGTTGCTCTGTGTGTGTTAGAGTGCATTTTAACAGAGAACAAACTTTTACTATGCACCTATTGCATTTGGGAATCCCTATACGCCAGCACGTCTAAAGCGCTGTGCAGATGATGCTTGTTTAATAGTATTGGACCCCTTTCCACAGAGCCCAATGACGTATTTCCGTTTTGGTTTAGCAGGGTAAACTTAGTAAGCAGCACCTGACGGAGTTTACATCATTTAGATACAAATCAGCCTACCAGCACACACACAAATACATACACAAGCTGTTACACACTGGTTAGATCAGGATTAGCACTCCAGCACAAACCACTAAAATGTATTTTTTGTTTAACTTTCTTATTTTTATGTAATATGTAGTATATGGCCAGAAGGCAGAGGACAGCAACTGTCATGATCCACAGCCTTAAGATATACTGCTCATATTATATATAATTTTATCAGTATACATATTTGCATAAGTTCATATTTATTAATCATATGGTACAAACAATACACTGCTTTCCTTGCTCATGATTGTCGCTCATATTGCACATACAGGTCTTTAAACATATACAACTTTGCACATATCCTTCTGCACGTTCCATTACTTCAATCACACATTCTTTTACATTTCTTTACATTGCGCATTTATATTCATTATTCATCACTTAATATGTATATACAGAATGGTAAATTTGGCACTTTAATCTTTCCTAATTGCCATAATTCTTTTTTTTTTTTAGTAAAAAATATACATTACAATAGCACTTTTATCAGTATCGCATTTTACCTCAGTTAACTTGCAGTAGACTTGCTGAGCTGTTTACCCTGCATTTGCTTAATTCCAGATTCTAAACAAAAACTTGTGGCTTGCTGGTGCAATGGTTAAAGGCTTTGGGTTACTGATCAGAAGGTTAGGATTCAAGCCCTAGCACTTCTAAGCTGCCACTGTTGGACCCTTGAGCAAGGCCCTTAACCCTCTATGCACCAACGGTGCAGATCATGGCTGACCCTGCGCTCTGACCCCAACTACCTAACAAGCTTTGATATATAAAGTATTCCACTCTACTGTAATGTATATATGACAGTTAAAGGCTTCTTTTTATTCCAAGTCTGAGAAGGGCCCATTGTGCCTCGTTTAATCTGCTGCCTATAGTTAGCTGTCTTACTAATGCTCGCTAGCGAACACAAGTCCAATTACCATAGCGATCTAAATTTAATCAAAGAAATGATTGTGGCAAACTGTACATTAAACAGTTAAATGATGAATGTTAAAAAATGATAGACAGTGGAGGAACTTAGCTGTTATTTCAATATTCTCTCCTAAACCACCTGGCTGTACCTTAAATCATTATGCAGTCATACTGTTTAATTAAGACTTTACACCTCTCCTCAGGCTTAGGTTTGACTTTATATGTTTCTCAAAAGTTTTGCGAAAACACTGCATGCACAACAATATTCCTAGTCCTCGAATTATTTCATGGGTGTCTGTGCCTAATTATAATAGCCAAGCTATGATTGGTCAATCACTATTTAGGGGAGTGGTTTAAGTCAATTGGATTTGCTTTCATATAACCTTAGTGTGGCAACTAGCAACATATGTTTTTTGAAATTGCTGATAATGAAACTCTGCTGCTCTGAAACTCTGCTGCTGCCTTTAAATCTGGTTAATAAGTGTGTAGGTGTGTACCTGTTTATGCTGCCTTCCAAATGGGACAGTTTTTATCTTGGATGAGCACAGATTCTGGCCTAAATGATTTCTGCCTAAATAGCTGCCTCCCAAATGGAATGAATGGCATAAAACAATATCCACATAGTTCCTGTTGTAGGACATAGTGAGAGAAAGATTGATGAACTGCTCTGTATTATCAGTAAAAGAATTGTATAGGTAAATAATCAGTAAATAAACAGTAGCCCTGTCGTACATTAGCTGCAGTATTATGGTGAAAGTTCCAGTGTCATATCATAATCTTGGTGCAATGTGGTACATTCGCTTGCTTGTAGTTGATTGATTCAGACCAAACCTGCTATGTAACACCTGAGCTTTATAACATGCTGATAAATTCTGCTGTTGATGCCACGACACACTGAGTGATTGTTGGATGTAGGTTACGCAGTGATCTGGCCAGTCACACAGGTATTTTTGGTAGACTAACTACAGTACAGCATGACTTTCAATGTATTTGTCACAGCCGAGTCATCTGTGACTTCAGTATCGCTAGTTTTTTATTTTATATCCTATATCAACTAAATTCAGTATAGGTCTTGGATCTTGGATCATCCAGTGAGATGAAGGTTTAATAAGAGAAAATTTGTCTGTTTTTACACAGACGTACTGAACAGAGGAAGACTGTGCTTTGTGATGTTGAGAGCACTATGCAGAAACTGTGTTGATATGTAAATGTGTATCTATCTAAGAGAATCCGCAAAACATGACTACTGATATTGCTACTTATTTTCTATGTACATATTGTAGTGATTTATTTTTTTTCTTCTAAATGTACAAATGGCTGGAAAGCACATGAGAGTGTCATTGTTTTGGGATTGTTGCATTAGAATAATTGCATTCCTATCTCACATGACCTGAGGGTGTGGGACTTTTTGACCAATCAGAATACACTTCATCTGTACACCATTTACATACATTTTTCCATTAAATGGAAGTTTGAACTGATATGTTAATTCTTCTGACTTATGTTATTCTTAGCTTGTTATTTACCAGTTATTTACAAATAGATCATGTAAAACCTTGAAAGTATAAGATGCTCTTTCAGTTGTATGATTTTAAAATGAGCCATATAAGCCATATACTGAGCCATAAAGGTCATAATGGTGGAAGTAGCTGAAAATATATAGAATCTTATATTTCTGAGGTCTCACATTATTAAAAGTGATGCTTCTGCTTTAGATGGTGAATATGCTGGTTATATTTTAGCGCATATTTCTGTCAGTCAAAAGTTCTCTATTCCTGCATCTTAACTCCTTAAACATTAATCAGATTTAATCTGTGAAGGAATGTGGCTGCACTCATAATGTATTTCTCCCCACTTTTTTCTGTTTTCTAAAATAAGTGAGAAAATGTGGTAGATTACATGAAGACGGTGTTTTGAAATTAACTCTGGCCCCTGCAGTCACCTGGACATTAACTCTTATGATAGGTGCTTTTGTGCATTGGCAATGTTGGTGACAACTTTTTAACATCTTGGAGGCTTCAAGTGAGCTACCATCTCTAAACAAAAGCTCCTGCATATACAGAAATCCACATTTCTTGGAATGTAAGGTGGGAAGTCTGATACTGGCCACCTCATTCTGAGAGTCACAGTGGAAAATGGATCAAGCTTCACACACACACACCACTCATACACACACTCACACACACTTTGTTTTGTTTCATAGTCTCTAATAAACCCACTGAGGTGTTTGGGCTTTAGAAGTACTTTACACCGCCCAATGTCATCTCTGTTCAACTTCACATAAATCCTGTGAAGAGATGGAGAAAGAAGAAGAAGCTGGTGATGAAGGGTGGGTTAGGGACTACAGACAGGACAAATAGGACAAAGCAACAGATGAACACATTGCACAAAAGTCCACAATGGAATGTTTGTTTGTTATATCAAAGGTTAAATCAAACCATTTCAACTTGAAAGAGGGATAGATGGTTAATGAATGAATAATATTCTTATATCATCCTAATGTGTGTGTGTGTTTTTTGTGGTTTTCCTCTACATTGTGATAATTTGCTGATAGGTGCATTTTGGAAAAAGGTGTGTAACTGGACCAATCAGTGAGGGGTCAGGCAGAGGTTATTTCTGTATGTAGAACACTCAGGTGCCTCACATAAGCCATAACCCCTTTAATGAGTGGTACAGTCCCTCTGCTCACTGCCTACCACCAGTGTCTCTCTGTCTCTCTCTCTGTCTCTCTGTCTCTCTCTCTCTCTGTCTCTCTGTCTCTCTCTGTCTCTCTCTGTCTCTCTCTCTCTCTCTCTCTCTCTCTGTTTATCTCTTTCACTTGATGATTTCACTTTCATGTGAATGCATTGGTTATTCTTTCATCTTCCATTTATTCTAATCATGGCTCTCTCAGTGACCTTTGCCTAAGTATGAATCAATATTTGGTCACCACTTCTGTATAGCAGCCGAGGCCTTGCAGTGCCGACTTTATTAATTAGCTATAATGGCCATATCACATCTTCAAAGTTTGGGAGACATAAAAGAAAGCAGGTCCATCCGAGTTGCAGAGAAGAGGTACTGCAAAGACATGACAGCTTTCCCAAATTCTTTTCCCTTATTCGACTCAAGGGGTATTCATTTAAAATTTGTTACAGTTCTGCTACATAAAAGTCTCTGCTTGCAACAGTAGACCAGCTGACTGTACCCTAACATACAGCTAACATGACTGAATGGCAACTACAGTTTGCTTTACCATTCAGGCTTAGTTTACAGCTAAAAATAAAATCATTCGTAGTCGTTATGTTTTAGTTCATAATTGAACTTCATGTTAGCACTTTTGACTAATGCCATGGAATTTTCATTTTCAGAGAAGAAATGCACACTTGTAAAAAAAAAAAAAAAAAAAAAGTAAAATTAGTAACAAAAAGTAACAATTTTATAATTAAATGAAAAAGTAGTGAAGTAATATCTCTGCTCCAGTGAACTGCCTTTAACTAAGTGCATCACATAAACACACGTGATTGGATAAAGCATGACTTCATATCTGCTACTGGAGCTGAGGTGGTTTGTGTTTTGAGTCGCTCAAATGTAGACAGTTTTTTATTAAATCATATATATATATATATATCAGCACAGCTACAGTCTTTTCCCCCCAAATATTCACCAAAGTCAGTTAGGGATGTAACTTTGACAGACTTCATTCCAGATGTTTACTCATAACCAAAACCTGTGATAGTAACAGTGTCTCTGTGCTGATTACTACATGGGTGTCATTCATCACATAGAATCCTCTCTGAGAGGCCACCTGTTCAGATGCTAGACTCTGTCCTTCATCAGACCTAGCCGGCCCCTGAGTGAGCATTACTGACACATCACTCAGCCTCTGAGCACTGTAGGTGGGCTGGATCCTCACTCACCCCTCACTCACTCACTCACTCACTCACTCACTCACTCCCCATTCCCCCTGAGCTCATGAACTGAAATAACTGGAAATGATAGTAAGATTTAAGAAAGGGTTTACATTGACAAACAAAAGCAGCTATTTGTAATTCTCTATATCAGAGAGAGAAAATGCCCAGACAGCTTTAATTATGTACATTCTTTCAATAGTTTTTGTTTACATTTTAATAAATTACTACTGTGTTTGAAATTGCATTGCAGTATACGATGAGGTATACTTGGAGAAAAGACATTTTAAGGGCAATATAAAAAGATCATACAAAAAAGCCATGTGTTTCCCAAGGTTTCAGGTTACACAGAAAGACTCATGGTGTGTTGATGAATTATCAGTGAATGTCGAACAAATGTGTCTTAGCAAAATAGTCCTGCAAGAGTGACTACTGTGAACTTAGCCTCCCTGCTCCCACTTTGTTCCATTTAGTTTTGAGTGCTGACCAAAAAAAAAACTTCATCTTATTTATATCCATCTGTCCTTTCTTTTATGTATGAAATTCAGGTCTGTATAAAGTGTCAGAAGTGAGAAAGCAGGAAACGCACACAGAGACAATGCTTAAATGGCTGTATTTACTAGAATTGTTCCTATTTTGGGGGTTAGATTGTTCATCTACATATTATAACAGTAAATTAATTCTAACGTTTATGTTAAATTATTCTGAGGGGGCATGATGGCTTAATGATTAGCATGTTGCCTCGCACCTCCAGGTTTGGGGGTTTGATTCCTATCTTCGCCCTGTGTGTGTGTGAGATTGCATGTTCTCCTCTTACTTTGGATAAGTGGGTATCCTTATGGGTATTTTGGTTTTTTTCCCTCAGTCCAAAGACATGTGTTTTAGGCTGAGTGGCATCTCTAAATTGTCTTGTTTGTGTAGCTGTGCAATTGTGCCCTGCAATAGGTTAGCACCCATCTAGGGATATGCTTCCTTCTTCCTTCTTCCTTCTTCCTTCCTTGGCATGCTTTCTTCAGTGACTCTTCCACAATATAGTATTTGTACTAAAATTTATTGGTAATTTTTACCTGTGGTATGTCCTCACGATTAGCACCAAAAAGGCTTAATGAGTTTCTTGGGGCTGGCAGCACTGTTCATTGCTGATTATTTACACATATACTATGATACTATACCAAATTTAAAAGGAGCATTTGCAAAGACAGCAGATTTATTGTTAGGAAAAAAAGAAAATGTATTTGTGAAATGAAGAACTGGTTAACACCAGCTATGATATATGCCATGTTCTGTTAAATCCTATTTGTTAATGTGTTTCTAAATATACTGTAAAAAAAGAAAAAAAAAAAAAAAAGAAAAATCATCCTAAATGGCTATAACATTCTACATGGTATCTGAGTAACAGATTCTGTCTACATGCATTTTTACATTTAAAAAGTAATTTTATTACACATTTATTCTTTTGCTGTTTTGAAAACCTTTTTCTGTCTGCCTGACCCATATATGTACACACATACTTAAGCACAGCAGGGACTTATTACTGAGAGAAAAAGGTCGCTTGGATAAAAACCAATACAAATTGATAAAAAATGCCAAGAGAATAGGTTTCATCTCATTTATCTAGCAAAGGAGGAGCAAAACCAGAGAAGTACTACAGGTCTGGAGCAGAGAGATGAGGGGTAAAATCAATCCAGATGCTTTATTTCTGAGTGCTATTATATCTGAGGGCATTCATAAAGCTGACATGTTGTGCTACTTATTTAGGACTACAAACCAGGATAAGTACAGCTCAAGCCTGTAGCATCTTCTGTTCTCTACTGCACATCTACTGTGAATGATATTGTGAACTGAAGAATGCTCAAGTGATGCCTATGCATGATACAATGACATGGGTTCAGATGTAGGTTCTCCTAACATACACTCACCGTCAATTTTATTATGAAGACGTTCACATCTTTTCATTTATGCAGTTATTTAATCAACCAATCATGTGGCAGCAGCACAAAGCATAAAATCATGCAGATACTGGTCAAGAGTTTCAGTTAATGTTCAGATCAAACATCAGAATAAAAAAAGTGTGTTCTCTGTGACTTTAACCATGGCATGTTTATTGAGTATTTCATAAACTGTTGATCTTCTGGGATTTTTACACTTAACATCTCTTGAGTTTTACACAGAATGATGCGAAAACCAATAAACATTGAGTGAGCTGAGGGTCTGCAGCTTGAAACACTTTGTTGATGAGAGAGATCAGAAGAAGATTACCAAACGGGTTTGCACTGACAGGAAGTCTATAGTAACTCAAATAAGCAGTCTTCACAACTGTGGTGAACATTTACATTTATGGCATTTGGCAGAACAAAAGGGAATCTCAGAGTGTACAACACATCAAACCTTGCGGTGGATAAGTGACAACAGCACATGACCAGATCAGGTTCCAGTCCTGTCAGCCAAGAACAAGATTATCATGGGCACAGGCTCATTCAAACTGGACAGCTAAAGACTGGAAAAGACTAGGTGATTTTTTTCTAATCTTCATCTGTCGGGTTTGGTTGAGTCTGTGCTCATGATAGCCTCAGATTCCTGTTCTTGGCTGATAGGACTGGAGCCTGATGTCGTCTTCTGCTGTTGTAGTCCCTTCACCTCAAGATTTGATGTTTGCTACATGCTGAGATGCTTTTCTGCTCAGCACAGTTGTAAAGAGTGCTTATTTGAGTTACTATAATATTACTTTTAATAGGTAGTAATTTAGCAGCTTTTTTATCAGGCAGTAATGAGCTCATTTACTTGTATATGCTATAAGTTGAATAATAAGCAGAAAAATAGTTATTATTTAACCAATAAAATAAACAATTGTTGATATGATGAAGAGTTCTATATGTAGACATTAATAGATGCAGTGTTGGATGTACATTTTCTAACACAGTATTCAGGATAGAGGACTTTGTGCTCTCCAGTTTTTGTTATTCGAAAATAATCCACTTTTTAATCCAAGGGAAAGACTGGCCTAATCATAACCCAAGAATTAAAAGTCTTTGTTAAGGTATGAGGGGCACGGTGGCTTGGTGGTTAGCACATTTGCCTTACACCTCCATGGTTGGGGCTCGATTCCCGCGTCCGCCGTGTGTCTGGAGTTTGCATGTTTTCCCCGTGCCTCGGGGGTTTCCTACTCGGGTTTTCTACCGGTTTCCCCCGGGCCAAAGATTTGCATTGTAGGTTGATTGGCATCTCTAAATTGTCCGTAGTGTGTGATTGTGTGAGTGAATGAGAGTGTGTGTGTGTGCCCTGCGATGGGTTGGCACTCCATCCAGGGTGTATCCTGCCTTGATGCCCGATGATGCCTGAGATAGGCACAGGCTCCCCGTGACCCGAGAATAGATCGGATAAGCGGCAGACAATGAATGAATGAATGTTAGGGTATGTACCATTCTGTCACACAGTATTGTATTGTAATAGAAATGTGTAATTCATCATAAGAAATCCCAATCCCAGCTCTTCCCTCTCACAGCAGCTACCATCCAAGGAGGGCGAAGGCTAACACATGCCTTCTTCGAACTGCCACTCTTACAATGTCAGATGGTGGGCAGCATAAACACACACACACACACACCACACACACACACACACACACACACACACACAACACACACACACACACACACACACACACACACACACACACACACACACACACACACACACACACACACACACACACACACACACACACACACAGCAGAAAGTTGTATCTGCCTACATGAGTGCATAGACTCTCATGATTGGCCAGTGTTATTGTGATTGATTAGGTAGAATATCATCCCTCCCAGCCTGAGACCATAGCTCTCAGTGCTTGCTCTAACACACTCCTGGCCACAGTTTGCTGTGGGATTGGCAGGACCCAAACTTGCAATCTCCGGTTAATAGGGCAAATGCTTTTCTGTTCTGTCTCCTGGGAACATCTAGTACAGCACTTCAACCTGGAGGATATAAAAGAAATTTGAAAGCAGACTTGCTGGGTCTTCTACTGAAGAAAATGCTAAATAGCAATTCTGCCTGTATTTAATAATTAGCCCCAGATTTAGCATATGTCCCTTTCCCTGCCCCCAAAAATAGAGTTTTCTTTCATATAGTTTTTTTTAGAGTTTTGTGCACCTTTTTTGCAGTATTCAAACAGGGAACTCTCACTACAGAGCCTTATCGCTGTAAGAGATGCGTTGGAATGCTCACAACAGATGTATCAATTGTTAAAATTTAGATTTTGGCCAGAGTGTCCCTTTAAAGAGGGTAAAAGGGTATAGAGTATATGATTGGTAAAAAACTCCATTGGTCAAAACTAAGTTATTTGTAATCTTTGGGTGTTTTTCAAATTCAGCCACAGCAACATATGACAGGTTTTTACCACCACACATATATAAACAATGTTTAACATATTTTTTATTTCTCCATGATAAATAGCATATTTAATATAGTTATATAGTAAAAATAACAGGACAAATACTGAAAGAATGAGAGCAAAGCATACAAGGAGTGGAGAACGCATTTTCCTGTTAGAAAATAATCAACTGCTATTTTTTTTTCATGAGCTCAGGTATCTATAACTGTCTTACTTTAACAACACCCACAGACACACACCCTCACACACTTTCTTAATTACAGAAGGTCAAGGAGTGAGGAGGGAAATTGCCACATGTTAATATAAGAGGTAACATTTAATGATGAGGGGGCGAGAGGGGAGATACACAAGAAGCATTTCCTCTACGAAAGAGTTTTGATTACAGATGGCGGAGTGAAATGTCACTGGTCTCCTTTCATCACACCACACTTGAGTCTGTAGGCCACAGACTCACATAATACACATAACCATCAGCATGCTGCTCATTTTCTGTAACAAATGCAAAAACCAGTGTAACATAAAACAATTAATTTCTGCATATTCATGAGCAGATGTTAAAATGTTGTTCAAACAGGTTAAAGAGGCTATATTTTATTGCCATTAGAATATCTTGAAGACGTGGAAAAAAAAAATAACAGTAAGAGAGAAAAGCAGAGAATTTGAATCTTTTATCTATTCTACTCTTCATCTGCACTTTCAGAGTATAGGCCTGCAGCTGGTGCCAGTCTCTAGTGGTGTGTATGAATACAAAGCATGCTACTCAGTGTGATGGGAGACGACCCTGTCTTGGCTTGATAGACTCAAAATCTTAAAGCTCTGTTTTGGAAAACAGTTTGGCCCACCGACACTGTTGTCCCTGACAGAGCTCCAAAGAGGATAATTAAAACCCAAAAGGAGCTGGCCCTGACAACTCCAAAATCCTCCCAGACTTTGACTGATCTGCGCTGTGAAAAAATTGCCCAATTACCTTCACCCTCATCCCATCTCCCTCAGTCATGTGAAGATTGAGAGAGAGAGAGAGAGAGAGAGAGAGAGAGAGAGAGAGAGAGAGAGAGCGAGAGAGAGCGAGAGAGAGCGAGAGCGAGCGAGAGCGAGCGAGAGCAGAGAGAGAGAGAGAGAGAGAGAGAGAGAAAAAGAGAAAGAAAAAGAGATTTCATTTTATTTCAGTTTTTGTCATTACTTTAAAACAGGATTTAGTAACTGGATTTAGTAACTATTCATTACCACACATTACAGTCTGACAATTATTTTCAGCTGGTTGGCTTTACACTGTATTCAGTGTGTAAATATATGACATACTGTAGAAACATACACAATTTATAAATGCTCATATTCACTTTAATAACATACAGACTTCTGGCATGAACAATATTGCAATCCTAGAAATCTGGAAAAGATTCAGCATTCTGATGCACAACTAGGCACAGACAAACTGACAGAGAACCACACACACACACCACCTCGGCTCTCTTCCCTTTGCTTTGATTTTATCACTTGTGACAAGTGCTGTGAAACTATTTGGATGGGGATGTGATTCACTTCACTCCATGCTTATCAAATCTCCAGGAGAGGAGACTATTAACTCAAAGCAAATTGTGCCAAGTAGCTTAAAGGGTCTCTTGTCTGTTCTAATATCATTGATATCTCCATTTGTTGTCAAGGTATAAAAGAGTATCGTGTTTTCAGTTATTGGAAACTCAATGGCAAAAACATGTCACATCACACTGTTGTCCTTTTTTATCTCTCTGCCATTATAGATCAATCTACTTGTTAATATCAATACTGCAAACAAATATTTTACTGATATATTAATTTATATAAGTGTCAAATAGACACAAGTGATACGACAGTGTATTATTTAGAAGTATCTCCAACTGACATCAGATACGCATATAAATGAAATCTTAACCAAACCCAGAAATCACCAGATTTTCTAAAAATTGGGGCAAATTTTAAATTTTTTCCCCCATTGTCTGTACCGCTTATACAATCTATTCTCGGGTCACAGGGAGCCTGTGCCTATCTCAGGCATCATCAGGCATCAAGGCAGGATACACCCTGGACGGAGTGCCAACAGGAAATTTTCATTAGTCTTTATTTTTGTTGTTTGTTTGTTTGAAGGAGTATTAGAAAAAGGACATGATCATGGTGATCATGACTGACAGTGATGAAGTGTTATTCTGAAATCACTCATAAATGCCTTCTTTGTTTCAATTCAGAACTAAGCATCATAGGCTCCAACACTGACTATTTAAACACAGAGCTAAATAATTATGTACAAAAACGTTTTTTTGTATATTGTATAAAAGGTTTAAGCATCAGGTTAGTTTCAGGACATCGATAGAAATGTATGGGGTTAAATATAATATTTTCAGGTATGTAGTAGATCCAGAGTCAGGGGTGAGATTGCACCCAGAATGAGAATCTAGTGCATTGCAGGGCACCATGCACACACACACACACACCCACACACAGCAATGTAATGTAGACAGTGTTTTTGGAAAGTGGAAAGAAACCCACATGGACAGTAGAGGAACTTGTAAAACCCTGTGCAGACAGTAAGCTTTGCTCAGGATTGAACTGAGGACCCCGAAGCTGTGAGGTGGCAATGCTAACCACCATGTCACCTTTTAATTCCTCCTGCATGTCAATAACAGTGACCCACAAACTAGCATAGGAAGCTCAATTAGCGCCCTCATTACCCTGATCTCTGCGGGACTAGTCTGAGAGTGGACCCTTCACACCAGGTCGTCGAGACTCATCCGATACGTCTATCATTATGTGGGCAGGGCCTGTTCAACAGGAGAGAATCTGGCATCTGGTTCAGAAGCGGACTTCAGCCCATTCCTGACAAGAGCAGCACTGCAGAGACAGAGGAGGACAATAGAGTGGACTTTAGACAAGTCAAACAGGCTACTCATGGAATCATTCCCCATAGGACCCATGTACAGATAGTCACCATGACAACAAAGCAGAAAGTGAAGCACTAACAAAGACATGGTGAGCCATGCAGCAGATGATCAATCTTTTTACAGAGAAAAAGATACTCTTTAGGAATCACAGTGTGTTGTTATTTATTCTTGAGCCTGAAATCAGTCTCAGAACTCTCCAGGAATCTTCTTTTATTGTTCTATGATTAGATGTGTTTGAATATATCATGTACAGTCACTGAGATCACTGTGCTAGTTTGTATGGACTGCACATATATATATATATATATAGACAGGTCCATAATATATCCAAACTTATCTATATATATATATATATCCCATGCCTCTTTAATTCTAATTTATTAACCTTATTTTATATTTAAACCCTATTAGATGCTATTTAGATGCTTTCTGAGTAAGATTTCTGCTCCTGATATGTGACACTGTCTTCTGAATCTTCTGAAATGAATTCTCTCACAAACTCTACAGCCTGATGAGCTAGTGAACAAGAGTATATCATTGTGTTCTGTGCAACAATCAGAAAATATTTACCTTAGTCAATATTCTTTTTTTTTTTTTTTTTTTTAAAACCTTGCAAGCTCTGAATTCTCGACCCTCTTTCATTACAGCACAGCAGTGTACATAAGTCTCTGTATGTTTACCATTTCAAAAGATTTCTATTTCCATGGCTTTGTTATCAGATAGAATTAGTAGAAATGCACTCAGAATTCATTCATTTGGCCTAGAAAAGAAAAAACACATTTAATATTACCGACATGTAATTTAAGAAAAAAAATACAGATGATGTTAATATAAGCTTAAATCTTGTTTTCACCAGATAAATTAAATATTAGTCATTTTCATTACATTTGTATGGGCATCTCTTTGCCCCACAACATCACCTCTACAAAATAGAAGCAATAACCACTTCAATTCTTCTTGTGTAAAGTCTTTTCACAGAAGATGATAAATCGATTGTGGCATTCCTGAATGGAGTGCAATGCATTTAATTAGTACAAGATGCACTGGAGAAAGTTACACTGCCCTGCACAGAACAGCAAAATCAGCCTGTCTATTAAGATGTGCTGTGTGTAGTTACGTTGGTGTACTGTCTTTGTATATTGGCATGTTCACCCGATTTTTGTCCAGCGAACTGATACTAATTCTGCTGCTGTCTGTTAGAGCTACTGGATCATCCAAATCCTCCCCACAGGTTAAAAAGATTTCAACCCTGACACAGGTGCTTGTAGTTTTTACTTTCATTTAGCTGTGATGATGTGCCACCTACATTAATATAATCAATCAGTTATCATCATCACCAATAAGCAACACTCAGACAATGTCTCATTCTGAATGTTTACTTTTTTGGACAGGATAAACTGTCTGTGGAATATGATATGGATGAGAAAGAAGAGCAATATTTGTCAAAGCAGCTTGATCATTACATACTCCTATAGGACTCTGGAAAGAGGACTGTATTGACTTACTCACTCCCTAGAGTCCTGTTGCCCTTCTCCTCTCTGTTCAGCTGGTCATTTGTGGTGTGTAACTGTGGTAGAATGAGATAATTGGAGGTCTGGCGTTTCCTTAAAAGAAGAATTTATTGATTGTGAATGTGGTCAACACCCTATTTGTAGTGGTATTTGAATGGTCAGATATTTCCTATTTAAAGGGTAATATAAGTACATGGGTTATAGCAGTATTTGGAGAGCATCAGTTCCACTCTGAGGCCTTCTCTGAACACAATTCTTCTGTATTAATTCATACACGCATGGTCAATAGGATCAGATTTAATAAAGCAAATGTCACCTGTAATGGGAGTTTAACCATAATCCTGGACAGATTTTTGAACACTACATTACCTGGTCCTCTCAGATTTTGTAAAGGAGCACAAAAGGTGTATACATTCCAAGAGGGCCCCATTTATAATAGATTCGATTCATTTGTCCGTGTGTGTGTGAGAAAGAACATTATACTCTGGTAAATGAAAGCATGACCACTATCCCCCGACACACACATTAGCATGGACCCTGTCATGTCTCTAACTCCGTCCTTGTCTCCCATTCTGCCTTATTCTCTCAGGTCCCAGCGGAGAGGACCAGAGCAGGAAAATCGATCGCTCCACAGCCAATTTGTTAGCTGTGCATGCCTGACTGAGCCGCTCCGTGCTAATACATCACAGACATTTACAGCAGGGCAGAACACACACACACACACACACACACACACACACGCACACATAACAGACACACATAACTGTGACTGGTGCTCAAACCTACAGGTCACACTCACATACCACACATAATCACCACATACAGAATCAAAGCCTTATATAATAAGGTTATTATATTATTCTTAATTAGTTTTTTTTTTCATAATCTTGAAAAAAAGAACATTTTTAAAATAAAGAAAACAGGGTTTTCCTTCATAACAGTGTTATGTTATGTCACAACAGTGTCAAATCATGTAATAGCCTTAACACTAAATCACATTTTCATTGAGTTCATTGAATTTATTTCAATGTAAAATTGCTGCATAACCAGACTTACACTTCATTTGTGCTTCGTTTCCACAATAAACTGTTGCATGCATTTATCATTCATTCATTTATCTTCATTAACTGCTTTCACCTGGTCAAGGTCATAGTGGATCCAGGGCAACACACACACTCACACACAAACACACACACACACACACACACACACACACACACACACACACACAAACACACACACACACACACACAAACACACACACACACACACACACACACACACACACACACACACACTTTCACCGTTATCTAGTAATTTTTTTTTTATTTATATTTCCTAGTAGTCTAATTTAACCCACCATAATCCTTACCATCGTGAATGCATCTTACTTTATCTCACTTGCAGCTGGAGAAAGAAAAAAATTTTTTTTTGTTGCATTCGACAGGTTAACAGTCCTGATGCACAGCTTTCACCTCAATTCAATGCCCTGTGAATGTTTTTTTATACGTTTTTTTTAACAATTTGTATCTATTTAATTTATTTAATTAATGCATGTAATAAATTAAGGTATTTGTATTTGGTTACAGCCCTGCTGCATAGTAGCACAGCTCTTTACATTTGAATATTCAGTTTTTTCAGTACTTCAGAACCCAAACACTCACAAAACTATATCAAGATAAAAAAAAAATCTATATTAATCCCTTTACATGGTCTGTGGGGAGTGATGCAAAAGAAGTCCTTCACTGGCTCTTGACACTGCTTATTTGCTAAAGACTATGTGATTTCTGGTGGTTACTGCACTACATTTTCAGAAATGTTTAAGGAGTTATCCAGTACTGATGGTCACAGAGGATCCACTCTGTGATTTTCTTAACACTTAAAAGATGAAATGAATAACGAGATCACATGATATTAATCTCCCATTGATTTCCTCCTACTGAAACCACATGAGACTTCCTCTTTTTTCCCTAATTGTAGGATGCATGCAGATGGGGAGGACTGATCCAATTCTAAGGTACAGCCTGGGGAGATGTACTAATTAGTTAGACTAAAGAATGCGCTATTTTACCTTCATTTAAGTCCATTAGCTCTCGTTTGGAGAAATGATTTTCCGATACTTTAACTTCACTGGCATGGTCGTTAAATAAAATCAACCTGAAAGGGCATTTTGTGTCTTTAAGTCAAAACAAAGCAACGGTATCAACACAGCTACATTAAATGCATTTCAAGTTTCCTGTTATTTGATGACAGGGTCATGAGGGTCATGTATGCACACATTTGTAATGTGTGTGTATGTTGTGTCTGAGCAGTGTGCTTTTACAAAAGCACACTCTAATAACAAAGTGTAGACAGCTTGCAGCATTGTGTCAGTAGCTGTGGTCCCTGCAGTGACCTGTGCACCACTTGCTTTCACACCCTGCCGCTGAGGAGAGGAAGTTAACGAGTGTCAGGCAGCAGGAGCGACGGAGCTAAAGACGAGTCTGCGTCAGAATGAATTGCCACTCTTGCAGCACTGTTTTGGTGGCTATTAATAGAGCACCACAACGATTTGAGAGAAGATCTGCATGCAGAGATTATGGCTTGTCAGTCTGAGTGCCACTGGGCATAGCTGGACTGTGAAATCGGGAGCCTGATAAAGAGATAGAAAGCAGGAGGGAGGACTGATTAAACGCAGACTTCTGGAGGTTAATTGTTTGTTTGTGTGAACGGTTTACTCTGCTGGGTGCTTTGTACATCACAGTGGTTGCTCACAGCTGTGAGAGGTGGAATAATGATCAGACAAGGAGAGGAATTAAGAATCTTTGTACACACACATCACCAGATATAGTCAGTCTGTCTGTCTCTCTCTCTCTCTCTCTCTCTCTCTCTCTCTGTCTGTCTGTCTGTCTTTCCAATTTTCACCACAATGATGGAAATGGAAATGGAAATATCTGACAATTTGTATATTGTGAGACTTTTGGCTGGTCCCTACAAGGAAAATTGCTAAAAAGAAAAAGAAAAACTAAATGAGCCCAAAGGTTAAGGTTAATTATGGAATGTCCCACCAAGGATAGCTTTTGTTTGTGTGTGTGTGTGTGTGTGTGTGTGTGTGTGTGTGTGTGTGTGTGTTCATACTTGAATATTTCGCTAATCTAAGACAGTGAGAGAACACTGATAACTTGCTGTCATTAAAATGTTGTATTCCAATGCTGATCTTAAAAGACCCCCTGCAACTTTCACTTTACCTCTATTCTACACTTTTTCTCTTCTCTCTCTCTCACCACTTCTTTCTCTGCCTCTCTCGACCTCCCCTCCCATCTTTATTAACAGCCCTTGTGTTGTTGCTCTCATTTGTCAGTGGTGCCATTCTGTCCTCGAACCCAACACTCCGTTTGATGAATAAAGATAGCTCCCATAAGTTTCAGTCACCATGGAAATGCCGTGCTTGCAAGGATTTAAGAGGAAGAGGCTGTTGCCAAAATCAGCAAGGAATGTTCCGGCACGCTCCAGAGCAGCGATCGTTCTGTTTCAGTGCCGAACACAGCTGTGCTAAGCCTCCCTGTTGCCTGACAGACATCCGCTAACAGCTTCTGTGCTGCTTAGAAATACAGTGTTGCCCTGAGGGAGCACGAGATTCCAGTTAAATTGCTCTTTATGAATTGCTCACCTGGCATGCTTTATTAATAGTGTAGTGGATGGAGCCCTGCCTATTATTCTGTCCAACTAGATCCTTAACATCTACACATGTAGGCTACATGTATAGACAAGAAGTCATGCAAACACACCCATACATACACAATGAAATAACTGTGAAATAATAGTATATGGTTGTCAGAAATAAGGGTCAGAGAGAGATGATCCTCAAGGTTAATTAAATCTTTCAGGCAGTAGGAGTGGAGATATAAAACAGGATCTACCAATTCTGTCATGGCAGAGGAGCTCATTTACCAAATGACTGAACTATACCTGCACCAGATATATCATTTACAGGCTTTTGCCACATATTCTGGACACTTCAGGTTCTTCAGTTTCTCCAGGTAGTGTAAAGGAGTACTGTTTTCAATAAAGAAGCACTATATTGTAGGGATCTACAGAGATTCTAGGCTTAATCAGCTAGCAGCTTGCAAAACACCTGAGAAAAGACTTAAAATAACTTAATGAAATCATTTTAATTTATAGAGCGCATTTGCATTTTGACTTTCACTGGGACACTCCAATCCTGTTGCTTTCCACAGAAAGATAACAAGATTAAAAAGATTATTCATGATGCAATCCTAAATCAAGGGTTGCATTGAGTACAGGTTTTCTCAGGATGAATGTCTTTTCATTGTTTACAGTTTTACCAAAACACTCAGATCCTGTGGATTTAAACTTTGTAAAATGAGCTGGAGGTAAACTGTTAAACACTGTAAATCCAAGTCCAAGAAATTATACATAAACATTATGGTTGAAGTATTTCATAACTAATGAATGAATGATCCCATTAATCTCCCAGGACTTGGAAGGTTCATACTTACAGTACCTTACATAAGTATACAGTACCTTGCCTAAGCAAAAACAAGGCCAGGACAATGTACATGAAGTGTAGCAATATACTGTGAAAAATATATATTGAAAGGTTAAAAAAGATCAGAAACCTCGCAAAGATCTTTTATTAATAAATGAAAAAAGAATATACCAAGAATACTCCATAACCACATCTCTGCCTGGATGAAGCTGACTACCAAAAGTTGACAACCAGGTAAGGACCAGGTAACAAGCAACCAAAAGGCAATGGATAAGTCTGAAGGAGCTGGCAAGATCACAGGACAACCACTGGCCAGATAGCCCACAAAGCTGGGCTTTATGAAAGAGTGTCATGCAATATGTATTCAAATACAATTCAATTCAAACTTTATTTTTATAGCACCTAACAACTACCACATAGAACCTAGGTGCTGAACAAAGTGCAAAATTCAAAGTGCTAATTATAGTAATAAAATTAGAGATAACATAAAAGTAAGCAGACCCTCTACTACAAAACAAAGGCTTTGGTGAATAAATATGTCTTTAGTTTAGCTTTGAAGGTAGAGAATTCCCTTTCAGAAGTGAGATCAGGAGGGAGAAAATTCCAAAGCTTAGGAGCTGCCACTGAGAAAGCACGGTCAACCCACGATTTATATTTTGTTCTGGGCACTTGGAGCAGTACATGATTAGAGGACCTCAGAGTTTGGCCATGGGTGGGCAGTTGGATAAGGTCGTTTAAATAGGTTGGGGCCATACCAGACTTAAAAACAAATAACAATATTTTATATTGAATTCTGTAAGGTACAATTTTCATTGTCATAGTTGTGCCATATTTCCATTTTTAATAATGGATTTAATTGAACTCCAGCAGATTTGTAATGATTAATCCATGATTGATGATGTTCCTGAACATTATCTCAGCTAGCTTTTGCTTTGACAGCTCATTAGCTCTCATGACAATGTTTGTTTAGGTATGTTCTCTAACAAATACTGTGGCCTTCCAAGAACTGACTAATTGAGATTATGTGACATAGGTGAGCTCCATTAAGCTATTTGTGTGAATTCTGGTTGCAACTGGACCAATTCAGGGTTTTTACAGCAAATGGGTCACTTTTTTCTTTATTGCTTCATTTTTTGGTAAACAATTTTGCATGCTGTTGAACCATCCCCACAACTCCCTCCTCAATTCTGTACTATTTTGTGTAGATTCATGACAATTATAACAATATAATCCTTGTTATCTCCTTTTCAGTTTTAAAGAAATGTTAACTTGCATAGTTTAACAAGCCGATCTACATTCCTTGCTTTTGTAAAAAAAAAAAAATCCCTTATATATTAGTTTCAATATAGTTCATAGACATTATTAAAAATATACTTTATAATGAGTAATTGAGCAATGACCTAGGATATGACAATGTTTTAGAATTTTATCAAACATTGCTGTTAGACAGGTTTGATGTAACACTTAAGACAATTACCAAGTTTATTCTGTCATTTTTCACCAACAGAGCTTACTAGAATAAGGAAGTCCACACCCACGCCATGTCATGCTTTTAGTTCTCTGGGTTGAGGCATCAGCAGTCTCAACTAAAACAGGATCAACTACAATAAGCTCTCTCAGTCGGTCTATTCTGTGTGAAAGGGAGCACTAGAACCTGAGGAAGGATTTGAACGAGGCAGTTAGCTAACTTAACTCTGATGTGTAGTGGTATGCTATTCTTTTTGAATTGGTGTTAGCACATCAGATATATACCAGGACTTTTACTATATAATCCATATCATGGGGACAGAGCATAGCAAAAATAAGATGCATTGCAACCAATATTTAAATGGCAATGGACCTTTATCACTGGATAACCAAGGTATGTTATTGTATTCACTTTCTAAACTAGCTTAATGTCTTTCTATGGTACTGTACAGTTCAGAGTTTAAACCAGTTCATTTTTTATAAACAGTTAAAAATGGAACAATCAAAAGGAACTCTAAAATTGTAAATGGAAACCAACCAGATGATGGACGGATGTCAATAATACATCTGATTAGGAGTGTGGAAGGATATCCAGACTGTGACACCATGCAGATAAACTTTGAATTTGAAGATGGAATACAAACGGTCAGCTCATAATGCTTATTTTTTTAACATCATTTTCAGCACTGCACTGAAAAATGTATGCATGACATAGTTTTGGTTAGCTTAGTTGAAGTATTAGAATGTCCTCAAGGACATTCCTGGCTGAGTTTTCTCTGCTCTGTGGTATTTGGCTCAACCAGTTTCACTGCTTAAGATTACAGTTAGCATCTGCATTTTGTTTATAATCAGGTCCTTGTGGCAGCTGTTTATGAGTAGTTTCTGGGGTTTAATTAAAGAAAAATCTAACTACAGGCAATCAGAGCAAAGGGCTCACTTTATTCATTAGTGTGTCATTTCTACTATGACACTATGACTTACCACCATTGTGATAGTGTGTCCTTCTTTCCTCTGAAGGAGAAGCATCCTAATCCAGGGCAGAAATACTACGGGCTTAAAACAGTGGCCTTTGTGCCTCTAAACCATGAAGGAATGAAGGTATACCGCCTGCTAGAGGTAGCATTCGAACACAAGCTCCTGTTTACAGTGAAGACTACTAGTACCGGAGAAGAACGAGTTACCTTTTCTGACATTCCTTTAAAAACCAAAGAGAGTGGTGGGCATGACAGGTGAGGACTTGTTGTCGTATGAAAAAGCAGTTGGTAGCATTTTTTAGTAGAAGTTTTACTTACATTATATTTTCTCTGTCAGCTTCAGCTACCCCGACCCAATGTATCTGAAAACAGTGATGGAGATCCTGAACTTGAAAGGGATCAAATGAGAAGGAAAGTTGAATGATGAACAATATTCCAGCATAATATATAAACCGAGTGAATTTTACTGTGAAAAGTGACTTTCTTTATTTTGTGTATATGTGCAGACATTATTTAACAGCCAGTCAACAGACGCCTGGTGTTTATCATGTTTTATAACAGCTTAGTCATTGTTGCCATCGTCCAAACAAAATGATAGAGAATGTATTAAAAATAAGGAAACTTAAATATATATTGAATTTATGTACTTGTTGCTCTCAGATCCTAATGGAACTTTAAATGAGTGCTTATTAAATCTATAGATAAGACATATATACACTGATAGCAGAAACTGTATAATAATAATAATAATAATAATAATAATAATAATAATAATAATAATAATAATAATAATAATAATAATAATAATAATAATAATGTTTGATGTAATACAAGTGCCTTATTAGAAGCATAAACCTACAGATTTTTTTATTAGAACAGATCCAGATTATTCCAACAAAATAAATGTATTTCTCAACTTATTAACTCTGGTTAGAGTTTTAGATTATTCAGATTATTGAAAATAAGGCCATCTAAACAAAAATATCAAAATATAGGGTGCTCTTTTGACTGGCAGTGTACATGGAAAGTATTAAAGGAGCATGGATTAGGTTTGAGACAGATGGCATTTACTGTAAGATATTTTGTTAAGTAGTATGGAATGTTGTTGATCAACTGTCTACTTGACAAGAGATAAGAATGCAGAGAGATTGCACTGTACTATATGCCTAGCAAGTTATTTTAGTCTCCATTGATATCTTTTAGAATCTCTCTTCCTGTAGATCTTTTTTTTTTTTCCATTATTTCTGTTAGTATTTATCTAGCAGTTTGTACAACCTTACCAAACTATATGTTTGTAATATTGTATTTCATTTGTATAGTGTAAATAAACCTGTTTCATCAAAGCTGGGATTCAAATAATACAATATCATTTTCCTATTTTCCTTTTAAATGGATAGGTGTTAATTACACACTAAGGTGACTCTCGCACCTCAGACTCGTGGGACATGCCATTTGATTCATCAGGCAAGATGGAAGATTGATAGTGTAAATTAAAACTCTTAATTATAAGCAAAAGTGTCATTAGGAACATTAAATGGAGCATTAAACGTTCCTAGTCTATTGATTTTAGTTTGTCAGTATAGATTCGCTGCAAATGTATTCTTCTAAAAGCTAGAGGGTAGACTACAGGTAGGCTATATTTTTCCTGTTTGTCTGCTATCCGTCCGGCAGATTGCAGAGTCTGAACTTTTTCAGGATGATGGAGACCCTTTAGTTCTCTTCAAACTGAATTATGGGCTGGGCTTCACACAGACAATAAAGTCTAATCAGATTGGCGGGACCCATTAAAGAGGCCTCTGTCATCTCCACAGGCGTTCTTAAACCACTTTCTCCTGCATGCTCCACCAGGAGTCATCTGTCCCAACTGTCAGCCGCTACCGCTGCTATGACAGCTATCAAATCTGGCCAGGCTACATCACCTCATCGTCGTCAGCCTCCACCACCCTACAGCCCTCAGTCCTGCCATTACTCCTTCTGCTACTGAAGAGCAACACAAGCTAGCCTCTATTTGTCACTGTAGCCCACATATGAAGGAAATAGTTCTACACATAGCCATACTATCTTTAAACTGCCTTATAATTCCTACAGATAATCTTGCTGTGCATGACACTGTCTTATCGATCATCTCAAAACTGCACTGTGTGACAGTGACAGGCAACACATACACCTTGTTTTTTAAAGTCACTGAACTGTAAGCTGAAACCCTCCCCAACTACAGTTCCTTTATGGCAAGAAGTAATTTTCAACAGAAATAATTTTAATTCCTCCCTGTCATACTGTTACTATAGGAAGGCTTAGTAGTCTTCAGCTTCCTACTTAGCATGTGATAAATAGGCTTTAGGCTTGATTTCATTAGGCTATTTAATTTGGAGCACAATTAAACTTTTAGAAGACAAAGCAGAATCTGAACTTGTTAATTAGATGTGTGGAATCAC
The DNA here is from genome assembly GCA_033459395.1 of Hemibagrus guttatus. Lineage (NCBI taxonomy): Eukaryota > Metazoa > Chordata > Actinopteri > Siluriformes > Bagridae > Hemibagrus > Hemibagrus guttatus. The sequence continues at coordinate 17,998,524 of JAUCMX010000003.1, forward strand.
AGATGCTGATGATGGATGCAGCTTCTGGGGCTCCACTTACAGGACAAAGTTGAACCGGAGAAACCTTTGCTCTTTCATGGTAGGCCTTTGCACCAAAGTCCTCACCATGATTAATTCAATTCAAAACAATTCAACTTTACTTTCATTATACCACACATAACATAACATAACATAACAAAACATAGCAAAGCTCTCTCCCTGTTGTCTGTGAGACACACATAATAAATACTTCAAAATGGGCACGATAGGATAGTCCAGACCACAAGGAAGTATATAAGAACTATAATATGTTTAGATAAATGACTGTAGATGTTGTAGATACAGATAAGATAAAATATTACCTGCTGGACCAGCTTCTTTCCCTTTCAGCACAGATAAAAACTGTACACTTACACTGTAGATCATGAGATTAACCAAAATGAAATTAAAACTTGACAGAATGTACAGCTTTTACAGTAAAGGTTTCAATTCATGAAATGTTCTCATTAAATCTTGGTGTTGTAACTGCTCTTCTCCAGAACTGAAGATAAGCACTACTTTTTTGTGTCTATGTGTAATGCGATTCTGTGAACCATCAAATGCAAGCAGGTTTGTTGTGACAGAGGTAGCACATTCCATTTGTGTCATGGAGTGTCCTTTTTACAGGACCTATAAACCTTGCTGACAGGGAAGAAGAGTGACAATACACATTGTGTTAACCTGAACCGTATCCGTAAAATGAACAGCAGTTGCCACAAAGGTGAGAGGAGTCAATCTTACAACGGAAATGGTTTATGAAGTGATAAATCTTCCACAAGAGAAGGATCGGGCATTTTAGCCATTACTTTTTCTTTTAACTGATGGGAATATGCTTTACCTTTAGGGTATCAAAGAGCCAAAATGAGAAAAAGGTAATATATGTAGAACATTCATAATGTTGACGCTTATCCTCAAAAGGAGGTGATATTTATTTGGATGTGTTAAGACATTGTTTTTGATAGTAAACAGATTAAGTGCATGTACAAAGTGTTAAGGCATAAAAAAATAATAATAATACGCAAATTTCTGTTAGTGGATCCAGAGTTACAGTATACACCTCATGTTTCTATTTGGACACCCTTCCTATTAGTGTCATGACAGTTACTCAATAATTCATAATAGTTACTGAATGATTAGATTAAAGACAAATAACTAAATAATAAGAGGAAAAAATGGTAGACATTAAAATGAATCTTAAAATGTTTAGAAATAGAGAGAGAGAGAGAGAGAGAGAGAGAGAGAGAGAGAGAGAGAGAGAGAGAGAGAGAGATGGAGACTATCCATCTCTGTGATGTATAACTCTTTCTCTCCATCAATTCCCTCTGAGAGATCTGATGTTGCGTTTTCATAAGGCCACCAACCAACACAAAAGCTTCAACTTTATGCCATTCATCTGTGGAGCAGGTCCCATTTGCAGCTCTTTGGTCATCTCGGACTCTTTTCATCAGACACAGAGACCTGTCAGACACCCAGGGCATCTGGACCCACACAGCTCTTTCCTCACTGAGTCAAATCAAAGCAGCCAGAGATCAGGCTCTCTGATAACCCACACACTCTTTGTGGCCTAAGGTTATTCCCTTTCCGCATTCATCTGCCATACATCCTCATTCACAAACTACTGATATCTCTATTACAGCTGAATGACACTAGCCCTTCTAAAAGAGCACAGATATGGCCTTGTGATACTGTTGTATCCTCTCTTTGTGTGGCCTTTAACTGGAGCATAACCTCAGTAGAGAGCCCAGTTTTAAAGAAAGCCTGTTTTTCTTCTCTTTTGCCTTTACACAAAGACCTATGCAGTATAGTCCAGAATATATGAGAGACAGATAAATAAATCCTAACAACTGAAGTTTAGAAAGTCACCCATGCTTTATTATGTGTATATTTCTTTGGTGAAGAGCACACATAAAGAGATGAAGCATATAATATGGTTTGTGAATACCTATTTTGCAATCTCTCACAAACCTTCTTCTGTCTGTGTTAAGGAGTAAAGTACGCAGTTACCTCTTTGCATTGTATGCATTAGTGTCTTGTTAAAGCATTACAGGTGAGTAGGAAAGAGTGATCATTTAGCAGACCAACCATCTGTATTCTTTGAGACATTCTATACTGGAGCCAATAAAGCCGGGATGAAGTGCTCTATCTTTCACAGTAGACCAAGGGACTAGTAAACTATGTTGCCCCTGTTTATTAACTCTTATGAAGAAAGGTGCAGGTGAATGGCAACAGATAAACACCAAGAATAATAATTTGTAAACTAATGGGAAATTGAGTTATAGCAAATCTGTAATTTGTATAACAGATGTGCTGTGACCTATTAATGCACTGATAAAATGTACAGTTATGTACTGATATGATTTAAGCTCAGTGGCTTTCTTGTAATAAACCATAGAACTTATTGTGTGCCCTGTTACACAATGGGCTACTAACTCTGAATTAGTCTGGATTAGGCCCTACAGTCATAAGAATTTAAGCTTGTTGTAGTGGTCCTACACATGTTTGTAGACTCCTCAATGCCTTCCCCTGTGTTGAAAGTTCCTCTGGGTGGTTTCCTGGCCTGGCTTAACTGCCCAAACTCCCAGCACTCTGTGATTAATGACCTTTAAGGTGACAAATCACCGCAGAAACAAAGCATTGGAATAGAGGAGCAATGGGGCTGGGCTTCCTGAAATCGATGCCCCATTGTTCTCTTTCTTTCTGCGCTCTTCTCTCTCTCTCTCTCTCTCTCTCTCTCTCTCTCTCTCTCTCTCTCTCTCTCTCTCTCTCTCTCTCTCTCTCTCTCTCTCTCTCTCTCTCTCTCGCTCTCTCTCCTCTCTCTCTCTCTCTCTCTTTTCTGCCATATAGAGTGGTTTAACAGGGACACTGTCACCCAGATCTGTAACTGGGATGCAAGTTGCATGGTGTGGATTTTTGAAAATTCACTTCTAACCACAGATGGTGAGTTTTATTATGGATACACAGCTTTGAATTGTTAGATACAGTTTGGACATTTAGAAATGTCCAGAGTGCAGTGTTACAAAGTTGCTTTCATTTTAGAATTTTATAAAAACTACATTTTCAAGAGTCATTTTAGTCTTAACCAACATTCTGTGCACCTTGTCAATCTGTCCAGCTCTGATCTTTAGTCTACATAAAGCAAAAATCAATTGAGCGCTACAGAAATCACAGTTTGTTTTGCAGAGGTTGTAGAAGTGCAAATATTTCTTACTCAAGTCAAATTGCAAATTCTCATCTACACAAATACTCCTGTAACAGTTAGTTTACTTATAGTCCATGAGGTACAGCTTTGATAGTTGTTTGTTATACTGTCTAATAATAAACAAAAGAAATTCTTGATTTATGAAAATATGTAGCTTACTAAGAAATGTAGTGACATACAGGTTAGAAAATTAGATCTAGTCTTTTAAAAAATAAAAGCGAGAAAGGTCTTTTTTATTATGTGAATGTAAAAATGTACTTCAACTCAATTTCTTTCTTTTTTAGGATGGTATAGTTGATACACATATTTACTCATTCTGTTTGCTCTTTTGGTGCCATGAGCAGGGTTCCTGTGTGGTTTATATGCACATTTCCATGAAATAAATCCTCCCTTTTAGCCTTAACAATTTCTTTTTGAAATTCGCCTTAGATATATTTTCTGAAGGTCACAGTTTTGAAATCACTCTCCAACTGGATGCACTGAGAGCTATTCTGTGTTGTGTTTCCATCATGCTCCCCTCATGCTCTGTCTCTCTCTCTCTTTCTCTTTCTCTCTCTCTTTCTGTCCCTCTCCCTCTCTCTTTCTCTCCCTCACTCAATTTAAAATCAATATTAAATGTTCTACAGTCACTGCTTGAGCTTCTAAATGGTAAAAAAAAAATTTATGCTATATTATACAATGCATGTCTTACCATCTCATATACTGTTTGGAAAGCACCTCATGTATTCATGGTTATTTATATTGCTGCCCATTTCAAATAAGTAAAACGATTAACAATGTCTATAACTAGCGCAATGCCATTTTTATTTGTCCTGTGATATTTCATTTCAATAGCACTTTTCAATGTGATAACTGATCACTTATTACTAAAATATGAAACTTTTTTGACTGCATTTTCTAGTTTATTAATAAATGTTCGTGTAACTGTTCATATAGACTCACACTTATGATACAAAAAATGGATCAGACACATCCATTCAGTACAAAAAAAGAATACAAAGAAAAAGGTGTTACAGGTTTATTGAAAAGCATATTGAGCCTTTATTGGAAATAGTTTCCTTTTTCATTGTTCGTGATGATTATTTTTATTACTTCACTACAAGCAGTGAGGTCCAAAAGTTTAAGACAACCTTAAAAATCTGTGCTTTATTACTATTATTATTATTATTATTAGTAGTAGTAGTAGTAGTAGTAGTAGTAGTAGTAGTAGTAGTAGTAATAATAATAATAGTCATAGTAATAATACTAATTAACTGTAATTAACAGATTTGTTAACATCTTTTTTTAGGTGCAACATTTTTTTTAGGTGACATATAAATGTATGCATTCATGTAAACTTTCTACTGTGGACAATTTGTTGCTGATAATATCACTTGCAATCAAAACCTTTGTGTTTAAGTAAAAAAAAGGATGAAGGATGAAATAGAAGCATTATGACTAGTGGTCTCAGACTTTTGGATTTCACTACTATTACTTTGCAACCTTTTCTTAAGCATGGCTATATATATATATATATATATATATATATATATATATATATATATATATATATATATATATATATATATATATATTAATAAAAACAGCATGTGAGTATGTGGGAGCTAGGGATGAGGAACATTATGAAAAGCGCGCTTATGTACAAGCTATGACAGTCCACCAGCAAAAGGTCACATCAGCTGAGATATTGCTTTATTGAGATTGAATAATTAATGTGTTAATGTCCTTGATGTACTGTAGAAATACACAGACCCTTTTTGGTGAAAGGGAACAGAGTTCCAAAAAAGGTACTAAAAAAGGTCCTAAATTGTACATTTCACACTACTATGCTAGTCTTTGGGGTGGATATCTCAGGTGTATGTCCTTTGTACTTTTATTACCTAGGAAAGAGAATGTGGAGAATGTTGTGAGCGTAGTGTCAGACAATTCACATGACATTTACATGACTCAAAAAAAGCTTTCTTTTACCATTTGATATATGATACATTTACACTGTTTATGCATCTGGTAAACCAAAGTGTGCCTGTAAGATACACTTTTTTGACATTTAAGTTTGAGGTTCACGCTCATGTTGTTGCCATTTATCTATCAGAAAACAATATGGCAAATGATTAATGTACATTTATCTAATCATTAAACGATCATTGTCTATCAGAATAAGCAGCTATACTGCATCTCACGTGATTTTGTTGGCTACACTGGAACACTGAATAGCCGAAGGCAACTGTGAGAACATCTCTATTTTATTTCTTAATAAACGGCATTTCCTCCACAGAAGCCTGATAGATAGCTCCTTTTTCCACTCACAGAGGAGGGGAAGCCCAAGGAGGATATGCTTCCTGACAGTGGGTCTGTCTTCTTAATGACTGGGACTGCACATAACCTTCAAACCAGACTGTGGCACCACCCAGTCGCTGACAGCTCGACCATCTCCCAAAGCTCCAATAAATGTCAAGCACTCATCTCTCTCTCTCTCTTTCTCTCTCTCCTGCTCCTATCTCCATTCCTGGATTAACAGGGGTCTCATAAATCTAAGCGGCCCAACTTCTCCCAGGTCTGTGTGGGCCCTAACAATTGGTACTGGCATTGTATTCATTTTCATTTTTCTTTATTTCATATGGCTCCTTTCCCTTCAGCCCGTCTTTCTTTATGACCTGCATTTAAGACGTGATGCTCCGTCTAAGCTGCGCTCTGTCTATAGGGCTTAAAGGGAGTCAGGGGGATGTAATATTTACAATGTGAAGGACTTCATAGCTCATCTCAAGAAAGAAGAGAGAGAGAGAGAGAGAGAGAGAGAGGGGAGAGAGAGAGAGAGAGAGAGAGAGAGAGAGAGAGAGTTGTGTTTGAGAGTGTTTGAGGTGTCGTATAGGGTCATTTCAGGGGCTTGATAAGGTTTTTCAATGTGATCCTTGGCTTTATCCACATATTGCATTCTGTGACACCTGTTGCTGGAATCATTCATGTACACTGCTTGCCAAATGCATTTTTTGCAATATCTTAATTAATTACCCGGATTATTTTATAAAAAAATTACATTACAGGTGTATGACAAAATCAAGAAAGCATACTATACATTCATAAAAAAATGATGCACAGCTCTAACAGTTTCACATACTTTTTTTATACACACCAGCTTTTTTTTTTTTTTTTTTTTTTTTAGAGCTGTTTAGTCACCTTTTGTGACCCTTTCTATACAATTCCTTCTACAGCAACTCAAGTGGATAAAGTCCTTAAACTCCCAGGAATCATCATCAGGTCCTGACTTACGTTCCCTGCTCTTGTAACTACTCAAAAGGTAGTTTCACTGTAGCTGCTAAATAATTCATAGAAGTAATAATAGGCTTTCTGAAAAATAACTGAATAATAAGCTAAGCGTTTAAGGGGTTAAGGTCAGGCTATTTCTCCTCCACACACTTTATATATACTGGGAAGTCTCACACTGCCTCCTTTTATTTCCTATTACCACCTTTACAGCACTGAGGTGAGTTTGAGGTCATTGAAAATAAAAGAACACTTGGTTGTCCCACACAACCTTGACAGACATTGTTCAGTATATATGCAAACTCTTAAAATGGCTCCTCAAGAGATCTCTGAAAAGATAACAAAAAAAATTAGATAGTTCTGTCAATATTAGACTGTGACATTCCACAAACAATGTACCTGCAATGTTATAACATATCTGCTGTAATAATGGTTTACTACTCAATGTTATTAAAACGTTGCTTGGTTAGGCAAACACTGTTAACGTTCCTCTAACTAGAAATGTTACAGAAATGTTCTAGGAACCTTTACAAACATCTAAAATGTTTCTCTGAATACCCAGAAAATATGACAGAATGTTGTTTGGACCAAAACTTACTGTACTGTAGCAGTTTTGTACAATGAATTGGAAATAATTTATTGTAAGGCTTTACATACAACCTATAGGGTTCCCTCACATTGACATAGGACCTGTTTTAGTGTACTTACAATGTTCCTGCTTGTAAGTAGATGAACATCTCCTAATCAAAAACTCCAAGGCAGAAATTTACACCACACACATCACAACAGATGGAAAAGCACAGCGTCATTTTAAACTTCGACCCCATGTCCCCAGCTTTGTGCTCACTTATCATCTTTGTCAAACTGATGGGTGTCATAAGCATGTTGAATGATTTCAGTTTCAGATGCACCCACCTGCTCGTCTGAGATTTATGGACCAGGTAACACATGTATGTAAACCAATATATCAAACTGTCCAAAATTACAGCAATTTGTGACTAATGTTAGTTACTGTCCTAAATGCCATAAATTAATAACAAGGTCAGTTTACATTGAATCTCAGTAGCTTTTGCATTTGCTTACATCACCAAGCTAAATCTGTAACGTAATATTGCCCTTTTTCATTATGTATGTTTGTTATGAACTACTAGAAATTACAGTTCGGATTCATTATCTCAACACAGACTGTCTGTGCAGTCCCATCTTAGTGAAACTGTTCTGTATTTTGCCCAACACAAGTGTAGTATTGGGAATTTTCTTCCCAGACCAATGACCTGTAAAACTAAAATCAAGACCCAAATGACATCCTCCCTTTAGCTGAAGCACTGTGTGATGAACAACATGAAGACATCCAGATGACACCAGCCATACATCCATCCTTCTGTCCAGCCCTCCACAATGTTCCCTCCTTGGATGACAGGACCAGCCTTCACCTGTGCCTACCTTGGCATCATCACCACCCCCCTCCACCACAGAGACAGCACGGAAATGCAATCACCCTCCAGCTCCCTGCTGGTAATCCCATCTCCCAGCTTGTGTCAGGGTGTTTAGCCTTACGTGAGGCAGTGAGTGATAGCAGTGGAAAAGTGAAGAGAGGCTGAGGAATGGCTTGCAGACTCAGGAAGAGCAGAGGCTGAGCACACATCTAAAAAGAAGCAAGGGTCATTGCTTTTCAGAAAACACAGAATGGAAACACTGTTTAAGACTTAAACTTTAGGCTTCGAAACTGCAAATCACAAAGTATTTGTTAAAGTCTTTGCATAAAAACTGCTGATGCAGTGTGGTGCAATTTTACTCTTTCAAACCAGAGGGATTAAAAACACGCAAGAAACAAAACGTCTAATAATAGTGAATAAAATAAAAGGTGTAGAAAATACCTTAGGTGTAGAAAATATAGAGTGCTTTTACAAAACAAAGTTTTAGAGAAGGCTTGTTCATGGAGCATGATATATCATACACATGAAAGAAAGCCCACCTGTCACTTTTCTGAAAGAATTTGTTCTTAAAAAATCTAAAATGGGGAGGGCAGGGGTTCCTCCGGGTACTCCGGTTTCCTCCCCCGGTCCAAAGACATGCATTGTAGGTTGATTGGCATCTCTAAATTGTCCATAGTGTGTGATTGCGTGAGTGAATGAGAGTCTGGTGTGCCCTGTGATGGGTTGGCACTCCGTCCAGGGTGTATCCTGCCTTGATGCCCGATGACGCCTGAGGCACAGGCTCCCCGTGACCCGAGAATAGATCAGACAAGCGGTAGACAATAAATGAATGAATGAAAATCTAAAATATCATCTTTACAAAATGGAATCAAGTTGGAATTGAAAAAAAAAACGTAATCAGAAATAAAATTCACTACACATCTTGAACTCCACCTTTGATTAATTATCCCAGAACCAGGGTGTTGCTCCGAATCATTTACCTTTTCTGTCATTACACCCTGTGTTTTCACAACATACCATATCAAATGCGCTTAATCAGCCTCTCACTTTTGTAAATATTTTCAAATAGTACCTTTCTGCAACACAATAAGGTTTCAATAAGGTTTCCTTCTAAGAGTGAATTACAATTATTTGCCATATTAATTTGTCTTGTGTAATAGGAAAAAGGACAAGAGCGTATGTTCTGCTTGGTCATGCTGGTGATTCATGGCTCTGTCTCAAGGGCGGGATTAATATTTCAATGTAATTATTCCATCCTCTACCATTAATGCTCAAGCCAAATGAAATCATGTGAGTGAAGGTTTTCATTAAAACAAGGAGTTTAAAAAATCACTGAACAACTACCTCAGTAAATGAGCAATTGGACACCTTAAATAGGAGTCCTGTTCTGCATTTTGATTGAGGGTGATATGTTCATTACAGCAAGCCATAGAGCACCAGAGAGACAAGACAAGGGCATTTCCTGATTTATTGGTGTTTTTGTAATGATATATGAATCAATGACAATTAACTTGACAAATAAGATGACAAATATTTATCTAAAATTAAATATTTTTAAAGGTTTTTTCGATACATAATCTACAGGATTTTATGAGTGAATACTAATTTTAATAATAGTAAGTAAACCAAGACATATCTCTTAAACAAAATTAGCAGACTTGTCTAGTTTGGTTAAAATTTTATACATGGATTAATTTACCAGAGGCATCCATCTTACCTTAATGCTATTTGAATGTTTGTAATCTACCATGTTATAGGGCCATTCATTTTTTACAACAATACAGCAGAATTATTCTTACTGATTTCCCCATGTGAAGACGAGACATAAACAGTGCTGGCAGATCCAGTGAGGGGGAAGAAAAGCTGGGCGTATGTTGGTGACAAGCGTCATGCTGTCATCTAGCGCACACTCTGCCTCTGCCCTGGGGAAACACAGGCCACGGTGAGATGTAAGTCCGATTTAATCTGCGCTGAAGGTGTACCAGCATCTGGAAATTCTTTCATGACGAAGCGCAATTGTTATAGAAAATGTGCGTGTCTGAAACTCAGTCTTGCAGGTGGCTTGGTCATTGGGGGTCTGATTGGTGAGGGGGTGATGTTCAGTATTATTGACTGGGGCACATGGAGCAAGCCCTCCAGGTACATTCTACTCATTCCTTGATCTGATGCCATGTCATGCCAAATGAAAGCTTCACCAAGAGACTTACTGATAGGATCTGACTGAAGATAAAGTTCAAATTTCCTTTTGAAAAGCATTCAAATTCCCCCTTAATGTGCAAATTAAGGGTGAAGACACTTCACTTTGTTTTATCCAACTTCCCTAGTTTTATACATACCTATTATCTTCTGAAATGATCACAAACAAATGTAATTACTAAAGTCAAATTTGTTAATTTGCTGCATGATATTACACAACTGTACCATTACATGCACACCAATACAGACTAGCTTACTATCTAGTTTGTGTCTTAAGATTTTATCTAGTCTTTAAATATGTTAAGAAATTGTATATCCGCAAGAAGAAGGTAGAAAATGTTTTTTTCGAGGTGGCCCTTGTGCCTGAGAGAACAACCTATTTGTCCTTGAGAGCATATCCACTGTAGCACTCACTGTGATTTATTGTGTGTTATTGTTGTGCTTTTCAATATTGTTCAATAGCCAGGTGCTGATTACCTTTCTCCACTTCCTTGTCAGGCTGTGGCTTTCTGCCCCGGAGGTTCAGAGGCTTTTTAATTGGTTCTGAGAGGATTTTGCACCCTTTCATCACTGACAAATTTGATCATTTTGAGGGTTGGCTTAGGAAGCAGGGAAAAAGACAGTAATAAATGCTACACTTCTACATCATGCCTTGTAGTCTTAGAGGTGTCTTTAAGAGCTGGCAATCATCATCGATCTTAGTGTTGAGAAAAAGAGATGAAGGAGCGTGGTGAGTTTTACATGATTAATAGAGAATATTTATTAGAATTAAAGAAATTTCTTCAGTCAATGCCATGCTTACTTTGGTAAATAGAGAACCATAAATTATATCATTTTAACTGTAAACGTAATGTATGTATATGTAATAACTGCTATAGATTCTTGTTCAATTTTAATTATCTTTCTAAAAATGTTAAAATAAGAGTAAAAATATAAAATTCCTGGAAGACCTGGAATGGGAGAAGAACACTTTATGTAGTACGCTTTAAAGAAAAATAAAAAACACACTCTTTTGTCTCCAGCCTCTACAACTCTGTCACAACTCATACATCTGTTCAGGACACACTGTGTTATATAGAAGGTTTGGGTATCATCACTTTTCAGAAAATGGCATAAAGTTATTAACTGAGATTATTACATTCTTACTCATACTTGAATTACTTATATAAAAGAGAAAAATACTTTGAGGTGTTACTAAGACATTGTAAGACAGAAGTGTTAATAATTGTCTGTAGCTTTAATCATAAAAATGAACTACACAATTCGTGCCACAATCAAATAAATGATGGGATGGAGTGTTTGCAGACATTGCCCTCTTCAGGCCAGTGCAGGCCACATCAGTCGTAATGTTCAGCACACACAGTGACGCGGCAGGCCAACAGTGTCGATTTGAGGCGTGCTTTATTCTGTATGATGGATGGCTGAGTTGGGCTGACTATATTGCTGTCCTAATAAAAGCTGCCCTCCAATCCACATGGCTGGGAGTGTAGCTAGAAAACGTTGCTACCTTTAAGAGAAAAACTGCCCTATGCGTCAAAAAGAACAATGTTTCTCTGAAGACAGTGCCTCACCTCAGCAGCACTGAGAGCTATATTTGCCCCTACAATGTCTTTTGTGCAAAGGAAAGCTGAAATATCCTCTTGAATTTAATTTTGGATGAGAAAAAAAAAGAGACAGAACAGATGCAAAGAGGCCAATTCTTGAGATACTCAAAATGTTCATTATAGTGTATACACACAGAGACACAATAATGAACATTATTACATTGCACTGTATGTTTAACATCTTTCATATACATGTCTATTGCTATACTGTTGGCCTGTCACCTGCAGCTTGAAAGGAGACCAGCATCAGTAAACAGTGCAGTTGGCAGAGGATCGCTGTGTGCACAGGAATTCACTGGTGATTTCCTTATAGCCTGGAGCCTCAGTTAGTCCACTCCCTAAACAAATAATGTACAAAATCTTGCTTATATTAAACAGCAGTAGTAGTCAAATGGTTAATGTTCTGAGCTTGTTACCAGAATATTAATGCTAGGAGTGAAAGAGAATCCCTGCTGGACTATTAAGCAAAACATATATGTAAATGTGCAGATCGTTAAAGTACAGTGTGTAGTGAATTACCTTCTATTAAGTTGTAGAGGTTGCAGTAATTAGTGCCATGGTCTGTTACAGCAAACCAGGTTTCTGAGACTGACATGGCCTATGGAGAATGTTAATGCTGTTCACATATAGTGTTGTTCTCATGGTATATCTTAAAAATGAAAAAAAAAAAATGTGCAAAGCAAATTGAATAAACTCTTACTGATACGTGGCAATGGGTGAAGAATTGATAAGGAGTCAGTCTGAAATTTATATCTTCCACATGTTTCTTCCATGGTGCCATGTGCTTTGCTGCAATGAAGTGGACAGAGGCTGACTGGAGCTGTAATTGTAAAAAACTATTTTCATTCATTCATTTATTACAACTTAATGCTCTTTCAATACACACACACACACACACACACACACTCACACACACATACACACACACACACTCTTTTACCTTATATAGACACTTTTCTCCACCCAGATTACAACCTTCCATTGTCCTCCACTTTTTAATCTGAGTGACCAAGGCTTCACACACATGTCTGCAGGAAAGCCCAAAGTACCTGAAAAAAACAAACATTTATAGATTTGAGCAGATTTGAAGCTACATTCCTGTGAACCCCTAGCTATGGCTATCATTGTTTCCTCCTAACAGGAATTGCTCACTTTTTTTAATAACTCAAGTAATTGTAAAATAAATTCCACAGACTGCATCAGGTCCTTAATCCAGCTATTCAAATATGAGGTTATTTATTTCAGTTTGTATAACAGCATTCAACACATTTTCTTCAGACAGAGCATATTAGGTCCAAATAGACATTATATCTATACCTTGTTTTCAAGTTTAGATTCAATCCATTCAGTTCAAGTGACAAGTCAAACATCTAAATTCATCTTAAAAATAAAATTGTGGTAGTATATAGTGGGTTGAAATTACTCCCTCTTTATGAAAGTAAAAACAAAAAAAGGTCCCAGACTATGCTTCACCAGACCGCACATTAAAAACCATTGTACTATAGTACATCCAAGTCAGCATATGTATCTTCATTATAAAAAAATATACATAAACTCTCTGGAGAAAGAGTTGGCATTTGCCCATTTGAATTCAACTGCTGCCATCAACTGGATGAAAGAGGACATTGCTGAATTCATGCAATGTCCAGACATTTAGCAGCAAACACAGACGCATACTGTCCTGTTACTTTCCATTAAGTTTTCCTACTTCATTAATCATTCATGCAACATTCTTAAGATGCAAAAAGATATACAAGCTTTTTTTCTGTAAGACCTCTTTGAGAATAACAAACATGATTGAGGCTGCACGTTTGTCCTGTGTCCACGTGGGTAAACATGCTAAAAACATGCAGGAAGGTGGGCAAGCTATGATAAATTGGCCCATGTGAGTATGGTGCATGGCTTCTCATTCAGGGTGTGTTCCTGGCTAACGGCCATCATTCCTCAAATAAGCTCTGTATTTACCTCAACCTGGGAAAAGATTACTGGAAGTGAGAGAGTGAGTAAATAGTATTGAGACACAATAGACACTCTTCTGATCAGCCTGAATTAGTACATAAAAATGATCATAATTATCATGTACTACATAATATATTCTTCATGAATAACATTACAATCATTTCTAATTCAAATGTCAGCAATCTATGTAGTCTGATTAAAATATAGGGTGATTTACACTGTATTGCAACAGCTTTCCGACTTTTAAAAAAAACACACCATATTTTACTTTGCCACTGCTCATCTAACAATAATTCATTTTCCACTTGTATTCTGTAAACTTAACTGTACACACCCTTATGATGAAATCACATCTGAGCAACCTCATAGCAAGAGTTCAGCAACACTGCACCTATTTTTATAAGATACTAAGCAAAAAAAAGAAACCAAAACAAACAAGCAAACAGACAGGTACACAACCATATAACATATTTACCATTCCACTTTGCACTGTGCATGAAGAGGGCCTGAGGAGCTCACAGTTAATGATCCTAATGCCAGCATGGCCAGCAGGAAACACCTGGTGAAATGCATTATGATTTCTGTGATATCAATCCACAGCTGTTCTGTCTGATGTTCTGGTGAGAAATAATGAGAGTTATTGCAGAATCACAGGACGATCATGTGAGCTGTTCTAAAAGGAAACTGACTGAAATTAAATTAGAACACATTCTTTCTCTCCTCAGAGGGAATAGGCAAAGCAGAACCAAAGGTTCAAACACTGTACAGTCCACTGACTTCAGATACCTCTGAAACTGAGCAAACTGTGCAAAGTAGAAACAGAAGATAAAATATAAAATATAAAAAAGCTTTCCAGTTTTGGTGAGTCTGTGCCCACTACAGCCTCCGCTTTCTGTTCTTCACTGACAGAAGTGGAACACAACAAGTTCTTCTGCTGTTGTAGCTCATCGACCTTAAGGTTTAACGTGTTGTGTATTCGGAGATGCTTTTCTGTTCACCACAATTGTACAAAGAAGTTATCTGAGTTGCTGTAGTCTTTCTGTTAGCTCGAACCAGACTAGGCATTCTCTGATGACCTCTCTCATCAACAAGCCATTCCCATCTACAGATCTGTTCACTGAATGTTTTTTTCTTTATTACACAATTCTCAAGAAACTGTTTTGTTTGAAAATCACAAATCAACAGTCATAGAAACACTCAAACCATCTGGTACAGACAATTATGCAATAGTCAAAATCGCCAAAATCATATTTTCCCCTCTTTTGGTGGTTGATGTGCACATTACTCAAAGCTGCTGGCATGTATCTGCATGACTTGTAGATAGCACTTCTGAAACTGTGTATTGGTAGATGAAGATAACTGCATGAATGAGCAGGTTTACAGGTGTTCCTAATAAAGTGCTCTGTGAGTGTATATTATAAAATGCTATACATGGGAGTTTACAAGTTTACTGTTTTGTTTGTGAAAGTGATATATAGGATATAAAACTACAATAATCATCATCATCATCATCATCATCATCATCATCATCATCATCCGATCAGGCATACCATATTAAGCAGTGACAGGTGAAGTGAATAACACTGATTATCTCCTCATCATGGCACCTGTTAGTGAGTGGGTTATATTAGGCAGCAAGTGAACATTTTGTCCTCAAAGTTGATGTGTTAGAAGCAGGGAAGCATGGGCTAGCATAAGGATTTAAGCCAAATTGTGATGGCTAGATGATGGCTAGATCAGAGCATCTCCAAAACTGCAGCTCTTGTGGGGTGTTCCCAGTTGGCAGTAGTCAGTATCTATCAAAAGTGGTCCAAGGAAGGAACAGTGGTGAACCGGTGACAGGGTCATGGATGGCCAAGGCTCATTGATGCATGTGGGGAGGTTGGCCTGTATGGTCTGACCCAACAGACGAGCTACTGTTGCTCAAATTGCTGAAGAAGTTAATGCTGGTTCTGATAGAAAGGCGTCAGTATACACAGTGCATCACAGTTTGTTGCGTATGGGGCTGCATAGCCACAGACTAGTCAGGGTGCCCATGCAGACCCCTATGCTGAGCCGAAAGCAGCAACAATGGGCATGTGAGCATCAGAACTGGACCACAGAGCAATGAAAGAAGGTGGCTTGGTCTGATGAATAACGTTTTCTTTTACATCACCTGAATGGCCGTGTGTGTGTGTGTCGCTTGCCTGGGGAACACATGGCACCAGGATGCACTATAGGAAGAAGGCAAGATGGCGGATTACTTTGACACGTACCACCTACCTAAGCATTGTTGCAGACCATGTACACCCTTTCATGGAAATGGTATATCCTGATGGCTGTGGCCTCTTTCAGCAGGATAATGCACCATGCCAAAAAGCAAAAATTGTTCAGAAATGAGCACAATGAATTTGAAGTGTTGACTTGGCCTCCAAATTCCCCAGATCTCAATCCAATCGAACATCTGTGGGATGTGCTGGACAAACAGGTCTGATCCATGGAGGACTTAACTTACAACTTACAAGACTTAAAGAATCTGCTGTTAACATCTTGGTGCCAGATACCACAGCACCCCTTTAGGGATCTAGTGGAGTCCACGCCTCGACGGGTCAGGGCTGTTTCGGCAGCAAAAGGGGACACGATATTGGTCATAATGTTAAGCCTGATCGTGTATGTCTTAAAAAAGATGTAGGATTTTCACTAGCAAAAGGGTTGTTTTTCTTTGGGTCCTCTACAATATTACCATTAAAAATAATTTGTTTAACATTTAATTACAGAAACACAAACAATTTTCTGAAAATACATTTAAAAAACCGTTCTGAATAAATCACGTGAAAAAGTTGCTAGTTGCAAAACACGTTTTTATAATGGGCGCGGTCTATGACGTGTGTTAACCGTGATTGGTGGACATTTTAGGAGGTGGGACTAAATGAATGAGTATCCGTCTCCGGTAAAGGACGTGTGTGTGTCACAGAGAAAGGGAGAGTTTATTCGTTTCCTTTTAAAAGTTTACATTTTCGTCTTCATATTCTTTTAGACACTTTTTTCTTTAACGCAGGGCACACACTGTTAATATCTACACGGACTCTGTTGTGGACTGGTTGAGAAGTGTGAAGTTTATGTGCTGAGGTATGGCTCTCTTTTTGGCTGTATGACCCACTAAGTGTGTTTTGCAGATTACAAGTGTTGTCTGTATTAATGTTGCACAATAAGCATAAGTGAAAAACTGCTATGGTTCAGCTAGGTAGCATGTTCCATAAAATGATTTACCATCAAGATCATCATTGGCTTCAAAATCATATTTTAAGTAGTTGGACTGCATAATTGACTGAGACAGATAACAAATATTCAAGAGAACCAAATGCTTCATGTTTAATTTTGTGTTACTAATAGCAATATAAAACCTGTACAGTTTTAGTAATAATATAACATACTTTAACATCTTGATTACTAATTCGGGATGAATAACTTTTAGATGCTGAATGTTAAGCCTCTTAACATCACTTGCAGTGAAAGTTTCCCCAACTCCAAGATTCAATGCCTTGGATATTACAGGGCAGTCACGTGAATGCCAGACTTTGTGTTTGTGCCCTCATGCTTAAAAGACTCATTCTTGGCATGGGAACAAACTACAGTAAAGGACTAATGCACTTGTGGAGGTTGTCCATAAATACCTAGCCTAACAGTCCATTGTGGGTAATTTCGTAGGTTTTTCTGCTGTTTGCACTATTATGGAGAGATGTCTTCGTGATGTTGGAGAGGAAACAACATGCCATGATGAAAGCTTTCAGCTGTTTGAAGTGGAAGAACAACTACGGCTCGCTCAAAAGGCACAGTACCCTACACCATAGTGTGAATAACCCATATAAAACACATACATGTAGCAAAACGTTCTTAGGTATAATGAACTTATCCTGTATGGCATGCTTGTATCCATTAGCTAATATGTTACATTGATTTAAAAAGAGCAAGAAAACATTTTTGTTTGCACATTAAATTATTTCTGGTGTTTATTTTGTAAAAAGAAGTTTATAAATTTCTGGAGAAACTTCATGCACTGTAAAACACTTCAAGATGGTTAAACTTAGAAACGAAAGTTCACCTGCTGCCTTAAAAACATGAGTCAACATAACTTGAAGATAACTCGCAAGTAGTCAAGACAATGGATTACTTTAAGTTTTTTTTTTATTTTTTTTTAAACTTATGAACATGAGATAAATAGTCAAAACATGCCATGAGACTTGGAGTTAATGAGAAGCAATAAGTCCACATAACAATCAGGTTGTCAAGTTTTACTGTGTTTTTAGTTATTTCTGGATTTCTGAATAGAAAGGATTCATGCTTTGTAATTCTTAGATTTGAATTCATTTAATATTAGGGGTTTTGGGCATTGGTGGCTCAGTGGTAGGTTTCTTGCCTATCATGCGGAAGGCCCGGGTTCAATTCCCAGCCAATGCCTCAACCCCAGCCACTGGATGCAGTGCTGGTCCCAAGCCCGGAAAAATGGGAAGGTTGCGTCAGGAAGGGCATCCGGCGTAAAACATTTGCCAAGTTGTTGTGCGGACCAGTTGGTCCGCTGTGGCGACCCCGAACAGGGAGCAGCCGAAAGCAGCTCATCTGATCTAATCTAGTATTAGGTGTTTTGCAGTCTGTAGGACTGAAGTATGTTTGCTACTTTTCTTGTAACTATGAAGTTGAACATAAATGGTGCTATATTGTCATCATACTGACATCATAGCAGAACGGCATCTTTTCCACTGAATATTGCCTCAAAATAGCATTTATTTGGTACAGCACCATATCATTTTAGGATCACAGATCTCCATAGTCATAATTAGATTTAAGACACTGATTACAGCTCTTGCTTTCTCTTAGGAGTCCAAGGAGGGAGAGATGGAGGCTGAAGAGATGTTGACAAGCATGAATCCTCACCCCTTTCTGCCTGCATTTGCATTAGAGGAATTTGAGTTCCCGGTCAGCATTCGCCTACAAGAGATGCCTCTTTTCCCCAAGTGGCACCTCCCTCTCAAGCTCATGGCTGTTTTTTTATCTGTGGCATTTGTGTACACATTACTCCGGGATGTGCTGCAGCCTTATGTGTCTCAGAGTAAAAATGATTTTTACAAGATTCCCATCCTAGTGTTAAATAAGGTTCTACCCTGGACATCGATCACTCTGCTGGCACTTGTCTATCTACCTGGAGGGTTGGCTGCTCTACTACAACTACACAGGGGTGAGTGAACAAGCATCAGGAAGTAATCGACATTATTACTACAATTGCAGCTACATATTTAAATCTCATTGCGATAAATAACTAAGTGAATGTTTTGAAAAGCATGAGTCAAAGTAGAGGAGGACAGATGGTAAATAGAGAACATTCATTCATTGTCTACCGCTTAGACAATCTATTCTTGTGTCACGGGGAGCACTCAGGCGTCATTGGGCATCAAGGCAGGATACACCCTGGATGGAGTGCCAACCTATCACAGGGCACACACACACACACACACACACTATGGACAAGTTAGACGCCAATCAACCTACAATGCATGTCTTTGGACCGGGGAGAACATGCAAACTTCACACACACATGGCAGAGGTGGGAATCGAACCCCCAACCCTGGAGGTGTGAGGCAACCATGCTAACCACCAAGCCACCATGCCCCTTAAAAAGAGAACAGTATATGGTAAATAAGGGAACCATTTCATAAAGTGCCTTTAGTTTTCCAGAGCCTTTAGTTTTCCTTTTTACTCTTTAAGACAGGCCAACACTTTTTAATCAGTCTGCTGAGTTTGTTTCTAACACGTGATGATGCTAGAGTGTACACTAGAGGCACTAAGGCTTCTCAAGGAATAAAGGCCTTCTGTCCCTTCTTGTACATGGCATCAGCATTGCTAGTTATCCAAGTAAACCCACAGTGAGTTGTAGGCCTTCACCAATTTTACATTGCCACCATCTACAGTGGACTGTGCATTTTCTGAAGTCTGCCATAATTTTTCAATCACCATGTCATCAGAGATTTCCTGCAGATGATATGACCAAATATTATTGGTGTTCAGGTTGAAAAGGAAATGAATCCACACAGTATTTTGAGTCCTTCTTTTAGTTCCTTGTCATGGCCATGATGCCACACAAACTGTTGGCAGTCAGGTTATGATAGAATGTCTGAAAATGCTCATGATTTGGATTGATATTGGATTCAGATCCAACCTGTTCCTTGTCTTGTGTAAATATCACCCTGGCCTCCAAGGATTGGATATGCAAAGAAAGAATTTCATTGTGCATTAATGTATATGTGACAAATAAAGACAACTTAACTCAGTACTGTACTGAATATAAGTAACACTGCAAATCAAAGCTTTATTTGAGCAGCTAATTATAGTGCTTGGTGAAATATGTTAACAAGGTTTTTAGTATTACAGCATTCAGTAGTAAATTTCCACATCTAATTAGAAAGTCTTTTTGGGCTTTTTAGTCATTAAAAAGTTACAGTCAGAGTTCTGATAAAATATTTTCCAAAAGCAGTACTGGCACCAGAGGTGTTTGAGGTGTTCAGCTCTTTCTGAAGTGAGTCATTAGAGAATAAATGTACTTTGGAGAAATATTGTTTTGTATTATTTCCAATAGGCATTCCTGTATTGCAGCTTCACACAGAAGCACTAGTCATAAGGGAGTTTATATGCACTGACAACACACTGATGTTAGTGAATCCACCCACTGTTTTCTCATGGACTCATTTGCAACAGTCTGTTCTAAACTATTCCTTATGGGTGTAAAATGTGACTTTTTGTAAGAAAACAGACTTGATAGTGTAAAATATATCTAGTTAGGTGATTTCTTGCTGTTTGTTGCTATGTTTGAAATGAATTTTCTTTGCCTGTGTCCTGCTGAATCAGACAGGCTGAATGCGACAGAAAGGTGCAATGTTTACTGCATGTTACTCTAACCAAACTGCCTGTGAATGAACCACCAGAGCCGAATGGCCTCATTTATACACTTATTCCATGAATGTAATAAGAATGCTTGCTTTGTAATGTCTGTAACAGAGCACGCTTGTTGACTTGAAGTAAATACTTTTACTCTTTGTCAGGCACTAAATACAGCTCTTTCCCAGTTTGGCTGGAAAACTGGTTGGGTGTGAGGAAACAGTTGGGTCTGCTGGCCTTCCTTCTGGCCTGCCTACATGCCATTTACAGCCTGAGCTACCCAATGAGACGATCATACAGATACAAACTTCTCAACTGGGCCTACCATCAGGTTAGGAAAGTTTGCATCCTTTTCACATGATAATAACATTGTTAATATTATTATTCACTTCACATCATTTATACCATGGTTCATTATATGACCCTCTGGCATTTCACATGCAAGACCAGGGCTAGTATGTATAAAGGCACTCAGAGAAAAAAAGTGCCAAAAAAAATAGAAATTAGGAAAATTACTTACAAATTTATATTTAAGTGCTTTCTTTCTTAACCCATTATGCAGCATTTATTATTAATAGTAGTCAAGTAGTACATGTAGTAGTAGTAGTAGTAGTAGTAGTAGTAGTAGTAGTGGTATATAAAGAATCACTTTTTTGTCACACTGGAGCCAGCTTACTGGATTTAAAATTATTTAAGAAGGATTAACTACAGAGCATGGAAATTTCATAACCCATGGCACTTCTTCCATTCTCCAGCTTCTGTTTATGGTGCCACATAATCTGTCTAAAGAATTCAAATAATTTAAGTCTGAACTTGGTGATAAGTCCAGTGCTAACTTTTATTTAGCCTAATGACATCTATTCTCTAGCACCTAAGTGTGGTTTATGTCATAGGTACAACAGAAAAAGGAGAACTCCTGGGTAGAGGATGATGTCTGGAGGATGGAGATCTACATATCACTGGGAATACTAGGACTGGGAATTCTGGCCTTGGTGGCCATCTCTTCCCTGCCTTCTGTTATGAACACTCTAAACTGGAGAGAGTTCCAGTGTGTCCAGGTAGGTGAGAAACTGAGAATCCAGAAATGGGGTCTGGATTCCATAGCTATGATGGACGTTATAGACACATTGTTCTTTGATTGGTCATTGATACTTGCTTGATTTTACATTGTCTCTCCATATTTGTGTAGAGAACACTGGGACACGCAGCCCTGTTTTTGTGCACAGCTCATGCTCTGGTGTATGGCTGGAGGAAGTGGGTGGAGCTGAAGCACTATGTATGGTACACACCGCCATCATTTATACTGGCCTCCTTCCTCCCAGGTGTGGTGTTACTGCTCAAGGCTGTGCTAGCCATGCCCTGTTTCAACAAGAGATTGGAACGCATTCAGCATGGCTGGGAAAGGCCCAGACGAAAGAGATTAATAGATAAAGACTCACTCTGATTCTTTCTGTCTTAGCGGCATTAAGTTTTAAATGTATGTTTCTTGAATGTTGGGTTTTAAGTCATGATTGTTTTTCATAGTGCTGTTTGTGATTGATTTTTAAGTTGTTTGTACTATAATGCATTAGAACATTTAAGTATGAACAAATATGAGCTCTCTTTTATAATTATTTTACCGTAGTTATTAATTGGAAAATAATATAGTATAATTATGTATATTGTTAATAAATGTATTGTTCTGTATAAAAGGAAGAAGGAAAGAAATGTTTTGTGACTGAAACAAGATTCTGTGTCATGACTTCCTCATTAAGGTATCACAAACAG
This sequence comes from Hemibagrus guttatus, assembly GCA_033459395.1. Classification (NCBI taxonomy): domain Eukaryota; kingdom Metazoa; phylum Chordata; class Actinopteri; order Siluriformes; family Bagridae; genus Hemibagrus; species Hemibagrus guttatus. Next base: position 18,020,870 of record JAUCMX010000003.1, read on the forward strand.
ATTCAGATACCAAACATAACAAGTATCTTGCAATCCTTTTTGCCATATTTGTTAGCTGCTTTGTTAGGTTTACTGTGCCTCATTGTTAGGTCACTCTTGAGAACTGTGTGTAAAATGTGATAGGTTGGTGAACACAAATCTATGCACTGCAGCAATGTCCTATTATACACTACTGTACTAAATAGCAGGTTATAATAGTATGACAGCAATGGTGACATTTGCCAGCCTGCTAATTTGATCATCTATATCAATGTTTAGAGCTTGTATGGTAGTATGTGAATAATAGTATGTGAATGCAGCCATTGTTTGGAGATCTACACATACATTTGATGCTTATTAAATTTCTTTTAATGTATGTATGAAGTTGATGATGTATAATGCACTATATCAGGTTTTTATATCAAATATTTAGTTTTAATGTAGCGGTTGCATACACTAGAATAGACAGTATCATCACTCATTAAAAGTGTGATGTTGACTAGTCAGAGTGTTTAAAAAAGAGTGTGTGTTTGAATGTGACCTCTGAAGGGCTCTCACCCTGTCCAGTCCCCCGAGTCCACTGTGCGGTTCGGATGGATCAGTCTGAGCAAGCTGAATGAAACGAGTCAGCAAGCCCACAACTGAGATTGACACATGCTCTAAGCTGTTTAGCCTTGGCTTTCCTTTTCTCATATTCTGAATGAAACGAACCCTTCTCTTCTCATTACTTTTGTTTAGATGAAGTGAGGCACCATAATTGCAGTTCAGTCAGTGTTTTCATTTTTATATTTTATTTGAAATATATATCTTATGTTTTATTTGCTTGAGTAATAAAAAATTTTTACTTAACGTGTTTTGGTATTCTGGACTCAAAATGACAAGTGCTTTATTATTATTGATTATGAATTATTATTATTAGTTTGTTACGTTGTAGTCGTGCCCTGGTATGTGGGCGCTGATTGGTAGAGCTCGCCGTGACACCAGACTGTGACCAATCAGATCACAGAGGGCGGGGCGAAGGGCGACAGTGAAGACGTCTCCTGCTATTCCAGTCATGGAGGATCCATGAGGGATAACGATAACATCAGTGTTTCAGATCAAGGTCAGCCGGAATAGTTTTGTCATGGTAAAGCCTAAATGTGCGGCAGTACTGTGTTAAATAAATGATTATAATGATAATAATAATAATAAAATCAGTGTTTTGTGCTAGTGCAGCGTTACCGGGTGACATTGCAGGTCTCTGGCAGGTCACAGCTGCGTAGTACTACAGTCAGATTAGCTACTAACAGCGCGGTGTTTTCATCCAGACACCAGTCATGTCGATATTTTTCTGATTTATAAGAAGTACTCAGCCATGTACCAGGAGCATATAAACTACACGGTTATAACGTAATGAAAAGCGACATTGTGTTTATTATAATATTGAGACCTACAAGGACCTTTAGAGCTCATCACAGTCTGACATGCTTTATCTTCATCATTCTCATACATACTATCGTGTAACAGGCCACGTCTCTCTAACACATTTAAAATGCTTTTTAGCTAAATAAAAAAGATTATATATGGGTTTGAATTCAACTGCACTAAAAATAAAACCAACACTAACTCCTTCTACATCATTGCTAACTGTTTTATTAGAGCCTAGTAACTGATATTGTCTTGAGTCTCTTAGTGAACACGTTTCTAATGTAACAAATCATATATAACTTGTATTTACATTGTAAGTAATGTATATCTGGTTAAATTAACATGAAGCATTATTGTCCTACTTAGAAACGTGGTTTGATCAACATCGAGAGCTCCACATTTGAAAATGGACTCCATCTCACTGATGGGCAGCAGTCCTGCCAGCAAAGCCTCCTTCCTTCCTAACGGAGTGAAGAACGGGCCCAGAGAAGGCTTCAGCAAGCCCTCAGTGGGCATCATCGGCTCTGGGGATTTCTCCAAGTGTTTGGCCATCCGTCTGTTGCGTAGTGGCTTCCATGTGGTGGTGGGCAGTCGACAGCCCAAGCGGGCAGCTGAGTTTTTTCCTCATGTGGTAGACGTGACCCATCACGAAGACGCAGTAGGCAAAGCGTCCATCATTTTCCTGGCTATCCGCAGAGAGCACTACTCTTCTCTCTGGGACATCAAGCACCTGTTAGCTGGCAAAACCTTGGTGGATGTCAGCAACAACAGGAGGTTGAACCAGTATCCAGAATCCAATGCAGAGTACCTCGCTTCCTTATTCCCAGAGTCTGATGTGGTGAAAGGGTTTAATGTCATCTCGGCATGGGCTATGCAGTCAGGCCCTAAAGATGCTAGTCGACAGGTAGGACATGCAGTCAGTCCAACAATATCACCATTTGTAATGTAAGGAATAAAGCATGATGGGGTTTGCTGGTATAGGAAAATAATCAATGACATTGGTGGCATGATGTTTACCATCCTGAAGGTGTTCTAATGACATGCTGTCCCAACATGTTTTATGTGGCTTATGCCAGAGTTATATTGCAGTCTTTTCTACGTTTTAGTTAATTATAGTTGTATTTAATGTTGTGGAATGTCTGTGAAACAAATCAATCTTGATTATAATTAATAACAGTTATAATCAGTTGTTTCTCCTTTTTTTTTAATCTCTACTCGAGGTAACAAGACAAAAAGAAGCTTATCAAAGTACTGAAAATTCAGGAAGTCCTCTGCCTTCTAGCCTCTCCTGTATCAGAATACTTAATGACTGTACTGAAAGCTCAGAGACTCAAAACTCCATAAAATAAGAAAGCTTCAACAGATCAACAATTACACATTGTTGTTATTTTTTGGTTAATAACTTAAGACATTAATCTTACATACCCTTATAAACGAGTCATTACTATAGAAGCAGGAAAACAAGAATTTAATGTTTGGTTCAAATCTCTATCCCTCAGCAACAATTCGTATAGTAGGGGCTATAAAAAGATATATGGTGCCAATATATAGTACAATATGAAATGTTTCTATATTGTCCCTAATATTTGAATAGTATAAATATGTTTGTATAAGTAACATGTAATGATCAGTGAAATTGTTTGAGAGAGTTTTTGAGATCCCCTGCTCTAAAGTAATTGACAGTAACATTGAAGACTAATGATGGTTATTTTATTTGCTTGTACCATTCTGCTGAGTGATGACATGTCACATGAGAGCATTATGGTAAGATCAGATGGAGGTATAGTCATATTTAGGATATATAGTCAGCACCAGCCATGCTGACAGCAGTACAACAGCAGAGCTAACAGATTGCACATTTCAGTGTGGGTTTCAATATTACATTACATATTATGTTTTAATCCACACCCATGTTTTTGTTTTTTTTTAATTATAGGCATAAATGAATGCACTGACTCAGTTCCTGTTACTCAAACCATACTGAACAACATGAACACATCCAAAGAGATATTTGCTTCAAAGCAGATCCTCTTGCCGCATGATTGCATCAGAAATAGGGTCAGGAAGTTCTGGGAATAATATAGTTTCCTATAATACTGTAGATAGCAGGCTTCCACATTAAAGGGCTTATTCTGGCCCTGCTTCAGAAACAGTCATTTTTATAGAGAGGGTTTTGAGAGAAGACACTGTAAAAAGGGTTTGCAAAGATGCGTACATTTCTTAAATGCTTGTTTTTAAGATTTAACAGGTGCCTCATTTCGAATATTTGTGACTGAAAAATGTTTATTCCATTACCAATGCCAAATAAAGTCAAATCACTAGCTGTGAAGCACACTGAAAGGTGACAGATGCCTTCAGCAAGTATTAGATGATTTCTTGCTGACTAATATTACACTGTTATACCTAGCTGTCAGTCCAGCATTAATAGAAATACAGAAAAATAGCTTCATGCCAATCAGTTTATAGAGCACTTGGAACAGTTTTGAGTGTTGCAGTGAAATGATGTAAAGTTATATAGCTAAAGTTACCTAACTAACTGTCAGAGTTTCGAAGATATCGGAATGAGGAGATTATTGAACTCCTTTCAATTAGAAACGTAGCTATTTCTTTTTCCTCAGTCTCTAACAGTTATGTCAAAATCATGAGATGTATGTTGATATTTTAATGAGGAAGAGTGTTGAATATCTTAAAGGCTACATGTGGATATCTGGATATGTGGAAATAGATAATGTATACTATAATACATTATGCTGTATCCACACTATCCATTGTATACTACAGTCACTATATTTTCCCCAACTGCTTTGGAACCACAATATCACTGTAAGTGTGGTTTTGTTATTGTTCAGCCCTAGCTAGAAACCTACCAATTCTCTGTGCACCTGTCTTCTGTCCATCTTCTGTCTTGTTGCTTTCTTTTTTATCAGTGTGAGAAAGATGCTAAATCGATCTCTTAAATCAGACAAACTAATAATCTCTTGAATGATTTTCATTCAAAAATTTAGAATCCAGTGAATGAAATTTAGTGAAATGAAAGGAATACACATCTTATCATTTGTTTATGTTATATTCCACACTGCAGGTGTACATCTGCAGTAACTCAGTGGAAGCGAGGCAGCAGGTCATCGAGTTGGCCCGGCAGCTCAGTTTCATTCCTGTGGACATGGGCACGCTTTCCTTGGCAAAGGAAATAGAGAACATGCCGTTGCGGCTGTTTTCAGACTGGAAAGGTCCCGTTCTGACCGCTGTGGCCATTTCCATCTTCTTCTTTGCCTACGCTTTCATTCGGGACATCATTCATCCATATGTGAGGAATAGGCAAAGCTTTTTTTATAAGATCCCGCTGGAGATTGTGAACAGGACACTTCCAGTGGTGGCTATAACCCTGCTGGCGCTGGTTTATTTAGCGGGTCAGCTCGCTGCTACGCACCAGATCTTCTATGGCACCAAGTTCCGGCGCTTTCCCAACTGGCTGCAGGGATGGTTACAGAGCCGCAAGCAGCTGGGCTTACTCAGCTTTTTCTTCGCCTGCATTCATGTGCTCTACAGCCTCTGCCTGCCCATGAGGAGGTCTGAGAGATATCTGTTGCTCAATATGGCCTACCAGCAGGTCTGTTTACTTTTCGTTTGTGTCTATAGGAAAACGGCAAATCTGTTTTCACCAAGTTTACTTTCCTGCTGCTGCACAACACACTAAAATTTCAATGTTTAAGTTAAAAAGTCAAGCCACATATGATGCTTGTGTCTTCAGATATTTTTTCTGTATATTTTTATTTAAATTACACAAATATAATGAAGTTAATTTGACCAAATATGGGTGCCAATACTTCTGTAGCTGACTGTACATGTACATTCTGTTCAGGTTCATGCCAACATAGAAAACTCATGGAACGAGGAGGAGGTTTGGAGAGTGGAGATGTACGTGTCTTTCGGTATTATGAGCCTGGGCCTTCTTTCCCTTTTGGCCATCACTTCCATTCCGTCAGTAAACAGCACCCTCAACTGGCGAGAGTTCAGCTTCATCCAGGTTAGAGACACTGTACCGTTACTGTGAGTGGAAACAGATGCTGTTAGGTGTTTAGAATTTATACATAGCCCGGGTTATGATGAGTGTTTTTTGAGTACTGATGGTTAGTTCTTTTGACTCTGAATAAGAGATTAATGGGTTAACTGATTCATTTTTGGTGTGAGCCAACGCTTTCACCAAGCTTTTCAATTAAAACTACCCAGTTACATGTATTTAATGTTGCTAACTAATCCATCAAAACATATTATCATTGTAGCATTTACATATTTTTGTTAGCAATGTTTAAATGTAGAAACTGAATGTCTCTTGTTTTGCTGTTACAGTCCACGCTTGGCTATATTGCCCTGCTGATCGCCACATTCCACGCACTGCTGTTTGGCTGGAAGAGGGCATTTGAAGAGGAGTCGTATCGTTTCTACTTGCCGCCCACCTTTGTAGTAGCCGTGGCTCTGCCTGTCACAGTGATTGTGGGTAAAGCTGTGCTAATGATGCCTTGCCTGGCCTGGAGGCTGAAGAGAATCCGCAGAGGCTGTGATGACAGTCAGCATCATGCTGATCGTGAGAGACCTGCGGCCCATGTTTCCCCAGAGAGAGTCACCATCATGTAGCTGTATCTGTACTTCTCTAATATCTCAGCAATAGCTCAGCCTCATTCCTATCGTGCAGTGCCCAGATGTCTTATGTGTCCCTGCTCTAAACAATTGAAGCAACTGTTTGCTTTTTTTCATGCGGCCCTCGACTATTAGTTGATCTTTGTTCACGTTGTATTTTTGAGAGTCACATGATTGGTGCATGAAATTAATTTGCAGTCACACTGGCTAGGCATATGACTGAGTCTCCATATGACATTCCGGTTATAGGAAAATAATCAGTGTTCTTTTATTCCTTTTATTTGACCGCAATTTGCCAAAGCTTTTTGTTATTATGAATGAATGGGACAGCATATTTATATCCATTTAACATCTACAAAACATTAAGTTCCTGTTATCACTTATGTTTTAGCAGCTATAATCAGTTGTTGATTCACAAAAATACAGCTTATTACTAAGAAACATATCCTCTGTCCTTAGACTTTCCTGCAGTGGAATACCCTTTCGTATGACTATTACAAAGCGCTGACAAAGGAATCTCCTTTCATAAATGTGACAAAACACACACAATTTATAGTATTTGGCAGATGCCCTTAATCAGAGGGATTTACATTTATCTCATTTATACAACTGAGCAGTTGAGGGTTAAGGGCCTTGCTTATTTGAACTCACAATTATCCAGTCAGTCATCCAGAACTTTTACCACTGATCTACCGCTGCCCCAAATATAACAAATTACAGAATATCAAAAATTCTAAATTTTTCTCCAAGTAGAAAATATCTATATATTATTAAACTTATATGACATGGAGTTCCTACCATACAAGTCTCTCATCATTAGAAACAAAAAAAATCATTAGAATATGTGCAATAATTTAAAATTGTTATTTGCCTTACTATGAAGCTGTTATAAAATTAATTGTTATTAATTAACACTTTCTGACCAATCAGATTTAAGAATTCAATGGCTCTGTAGCATAACATACATTACTTGGTTTTCACAATACAGTGAATCTGATGCTAGTCAGTTTCAAGTTTATTCATGTTGCTGGGCAGGTAGTGTGCAGTGCTTGTCAGGTTCTCACAGTGAAATTTTGCAGCTGTAGTTACAAAGCAATAGCACCAATCAAGCATAATCAATCTGCAGAACAGATTTCTACAGTTCTGTCTGTGTTACTAAAAGGTACATGTGCTGTTGTTTGTGGAAAATGTTTAAAAGGGTAAAATATCAATGCACAATGCTGTGATGTGATGTGATATGTGATGAACAAGCAAAATCTAAAGTCACTAAATTTGTATTGATTATTTTAGCAGCAGCACTGAGGTACACTAATCAACTGATTAACCAGGACTTATTATAATTCATCTCAAGGATACTAGATAACAGCCCTTGCTTCATAACTCCTATGTAGGATACTACCGATGCCTGTTACCTGCATTTATCTAACAGGACCAAATGACTGAAAAAAAACATGCATTTAAAAAAAAAAAAAATGTAATTAAGTATGTGATGTGGATTATTTAATCCAGTAGTAAAGTTTGATGGTGTCACTGTGGTGATCTGATCTGTGTCGTTACTGTACATATGCAGCAGATGGTGCACTTGCTTCAAATTAAACATGACCACAAATTCTGGTTGACTGAGCATCCAGGGTCAGGAGCTCTTTCACAAGTAATCAGGACAAGTAACCTGTGACAGGCGCTGTATAAGTAGTAGTCAACATAAAGCAAATAAATAAATAACGTTGCCACAATGTTGGAAGTACACAATTATGAAAAATGTCTTTTTATATCCCTTTCCTACACTACATTGCTTAAATTTATTCAATCATGCCAAAGCCCATGTGAGCAAAGCAAGGTTAAGAGATGACTTGAGCAGCTGAACATCTTTGCGATTGACTGGAACAGCGACTAAACTGCAGACCTCTCCACCTGACATCGGTGCCTGAGCTGATGCTGATGTGGTTGAATGAGCAAATTGCCACAGACGTTCTCCAGAATCGAGTGAAGAAGAGTGGTGGTTATTATAACAACAAAGAGTGACTCAATCTAGAATGAAATGTTCAACAAGCACATTGTTGTGAGTGTGATGATCAGGTGTCCACATACTTTTGGCCATGCAGTGTGTAAAGTTTTAAGTATTGTTAGGTACAATAACAAAATAGTCATTATTCTCAACAGTATAACTGTTTTTACTAAATGCTGGAGTTCAGCTGGTGCTTGTGTGATTTCAGATATATTAAGTATTGTGTGGGTGGGGGGTGGGGGGGTACAGAATTGGGATAAAGCACCAAAAAAAAGTGGCTCAGTTTACTGATCAGTGTCTTGGCATGTGCTAATTCTGAAAAGGCTTGATTGACAACCATCTGTCCAAGAATTACAGCCCTTTGCACAACTCATGCTGAAGTGTGGGAAGAAAAACAGCAGCAGCATCACCATTTAAAGAAAAATGTTTTATTTTCATTTTAAATTTTCATTTATTCACACGTTATTTAATCTCTGATAATATTTGTATGAATTTGTTAATGTTCTATCTTTCATCCAGTAGAGAGAGCATGGTTCAGTTAGTGCAGGGATTTGCCCCTGTGGTCATATTTGTTCAAAGGAATTGAAGGCTTTAAGCTTATTTATTAGACAGAAAGTAGCCTATGTGGTGTGTGTCCTGGTTCAGCTAATGAATTTTCTGTGGAGTTGAATGCAAATATTCGATTTAATAGATGCGGCAGTTACGGCGACCAGATGGGTTCCAATGCTATTACGAGATACTGTATATTGATATAAAACTTCTCTTCATTTTATGATGAAATTAAGTTCAAGATCATAAACTTTATCAGAAACCAGTGCAGAGGTGCCTGGTGAATGTGAGACATCAGAGTTGTTATGCACAAATTGAACTGCTCTCTCCTCTGCATGTGTCTCTGCTTCCTCTAGCATTAAGCAGTTAATTGCTCTGCATATCACAGAGACTCAGGGCCAAAGAGCTCGTCACAGGGCAGAGAAGGGAGCAGTTACCATGGCTACAAATATGCTTCTTGTCACTGCTGAGAGACAGAGATATTAGTCTTAATTAATGTTAATGATCAACAAACAAGGAGAAATGATCTGCCTGTTATCCTCTGCCACAGGTTTCCACATCAGGGAATAATGACGGAGCAATAAAACTCATGCCATCTTTTCATTGTGTTCATTTATCAGAGAATATGCACTAAAGCAGACATAAAATTAAGCAGAGTTAATGAAACAGGATGGCCAGCGGGTGGCCGACATGCTCATAAACAACACTCATACTGGGTTAGCTTCTTGAAACATGTACCAGCTTTTTCTGAAATATATCTGATATCAGATTCGAATTTTCCATTATGTTCTGATTTTGAGAACATGATTTATTTTCTATTTCTGTATAAAACCTTTTCAGTTTAGAAGAATGCAGTTACAGGGCTTAGAAATGCAGTTGTACTTCCTTTTCTTCTGGATTGGCATGGCAGTTTTTTCTTCACAACTTGTGGAGTTTGCTCATGTTTGTTTCCTTGTCAAGCGCAAATAGCAAGTTGTCACTTTGTGACTGCTACTGCAGCCTAGAAAAGGTCCTCAATATGTCAGGGTTGTCTCTTTCCCGTTTACTTCTAACCAAGGAACCGAGGAAGTGGATTCAGAGACCCTGGTGTATAGAGCACTCATTCTTTGTTGCTATAAACTTAATTACACTGTTTGTTAAGCACTGTATTGTTATTCTTGTTAGAACCTGAAAGGCTTAATGTACAGACACTGTTCAAGCTGTCTTTCAAAGCTCTTGACCATGTGAGCGGTGATGTACTTTTAGTTTCAATAAAATCCACCTATACCCACAAATCCCCCACCTATTTTTCCATGTCTTTCATTTTGTTCCTTCATTCTGTCTTGCAATTTATTGAAGCAGTCTGATGATCAGAGTATAATGTTGGAGTACAGCTCAGCAGCAGCAGTGAATGTGCTGCAGGCTGGCTTCAGAGCACCTTAAACTAAAACTGGTTCTTCTGCTCAACACATATAATCAAATGGATGGATGGGTGGATGGGTGGATGGGTGGATGGGGTGGATCGGGTGGATGGGGTGGATCGGGTGGATGGGGTGGATGGGGTGGATCGGGTGGATGGGGTGGATCGGGTGGATGGGGTGGATGGGGTGGATCGGGTGGATGGATGGATGGATGGATGGATAGATAGATAGATAGATAGATAGATAGATAGTGTATTCTACTTATCCCTGCATGAAATTCTTTTGTTGCAGTACAATAAACAACAGAAATTACATGGACACTATGACTATGCCCAGAGAACATAAATGACACTATCTGTACTTTGTCAACTAATTTAAATATAAATTAAATAAGATGTAATGATGAAAGTAAGTAAAGTGGCTGTAGTTAGTGTGGGTGATAATCATCAGATGACAGCATTATCGTGTGTCCATGAGATAGTGGATAAATAATGATAAATACAATGTGGAGGAATGTAAAAAAAAAATCTAGACACTGTGTCTGAAAATATGTGTTGATGTATAGTTATGTATACTGATCGACCATCACCAAACAACCTTAGTTGTCTGGAATGTACTGAAGTAATATGAAAAGTTACGTACCTGGGCCACTTGGGTTGGTAAAATGAAGATAAAACCTCAGAGAGAAAACCTTCACTAATTCATACAACCATGCTTATGTACCTAAATTTTTAAGTGCTCAAAAACTTAAAAGTTAGATATATTTTTTACTTAACCAGTTGCTAGTACAATTTTAAAATCAAATGATATTTATTTATGATTGATTTAACAAGGATATGGGATTTCCTATTGTATGGTGAATATGTTAAGGAATAACTCACTAGATAGACAACTTCAAATTGGGAATACTTTGTGTACTCTTACCATCACCATTAAAATCTGCAGGACCATGAGCTTCTTTTGCTTCAGGATGCTGAAGGTGTAAGCTGGGATGCATACATGTACAGATTTCTCTTACACTTTTTCTCAGTAATCAAGAGACACACTGCTCCCTGTCTGCTGATGCTAGCTAATTCACTTCTCGTACTCAGAGTTCATTTAACAACCAAATGTGTCTCCGAAAAACTTTCTCTCTCACGCTCTTTCTCTCACTCTCCCTTGTTGAAGTGTGGGCGATGCAGCGCCATTCCTGACTGTTCTCCTTCTCTATCACTTGCTCGGCTATAATAAAATTTTCACCACCAGCCTACACACACGGAGTGGGATAGTCCCTGTCACCTCTTCTGGTGGATAGCTAAATCCTCAGAGCTCTGCTTTCTCTGTCTGTCTACACATTTCTCTTTTCATAGCACAGCTTAGTAATGCATTGCCCACTCCTCTCACATCAGAAAATGGAGTGGAGCAAAATGTAGACTTCTGTTGATCTTTATTGTCCTGACCTCATGAGTCACGTATTGCATTCCTTTTGAGCATTTTTAATATATGCCTTCAATGAGTAACCAGTATATTTACAACAACTATGGTAATCCAGGTATAGACAGCATCCATTAGTTCATTTTAAGGTTAGGTTTGTATGTAGACTTTGTAGAAATTGAGCTCCAGTGGTTATAAAGTAAACTGCAAAAAACATTGAATCAACTTGTTTACTGCAGCTCCATCCATGCAGCTGAAGGAGTTCATCCATATTATTCAGGTAAAGTTATCACTTTGGTGACACCATGGATAATTAATTGCTGTGGTTATTTATCACTTTCTACCATTAATGTTCACATTATCTGTTCAGAAATGTAACTTCTTCACTGTTCAACTTTTTGAATGAATTTCTCCATCTTGGAAAAAGCAACTCCCAAATTAGCTCTTGCTTTGTGTGTGTGTATGTGTTTGTGTGTATGTAATGATTGCAGATTTTGCAGCAGATTGTGTTTTTGTCTCCCACAACAATATTATCTGCTGATGCTGAGCATTTAGCACTGAATTCAACCATGTTGTTGTTTCTAAGCAGTGATTATGGGGGATGAGTGGCGGTGTAGCAATATGCTCTGGTCACAATTCAATTCAATTCATGATATTATATGTATGTTGTATATTTCCATAATTTCTAATTTTCTTGTTTTTAAAAATGATACTATTACTATATTAATAGAGTTTACTTACCAGTAAAAGCTGAATACAATGTTAGCAACTCCAACTATTACTACAAAAGAAACTCAGCAGACTGAAATCTAAGGCTACAAACAAATGGGACAGTTGAAGGTTAGAAAAAAAATGACCTGGTCATTTTACAGTCCCCAAACTGTTGAGTCTGTACCAGTGATTTTGTTATTTCAGTACTTGTCAGTCAGGGGTGGTACCTGATGTGGTCCTCTGCTATTGTAGCTCATCCACCTTATGGTTTGATGTTTAATGTGCTTTCTGAGATGCTTTTCTGCTCACTATGGTGTAAAGAGTGATTATTTGAGTTACTGTAGACTTCTTGCCAGCTAAAACTGTCACCAACAAGGTGTTTCAGCCTGCAGAACCAGACTGAAACACACTTTTTTTTATTGCAGCATTCTGTGCAAAACTCTAAACACTATTGTGTGTGAAAATCCCAGGAGATCAGCAGAATATAAAATACTCCAACCAGCCCATCTGGTAACAACATATATGCCACAGTTAAAGTCGCACAGATCACTTTTTGTCATTCTGATGTTTAAGGTGAATATTAACTGAAGCTCTTAATCAATATCTACATGATGTTTTGTATTGTGCTGCTGCTACATAATCATCTGATTAGATACCTGCATAAATGTGCAGATTTACAGGTGTTCCTGATAAAGTGGACAGTGAGTGTAAAGCACAATGAAGCTGAATGCCAATGCCCATGTTAGTCTTCGTGACACTTATTTTCACAATTAGTGGATTTAATTTGATTTAATAAGACAATAAAAGTGCAATCCTGTAATTTCTCAGCCATCTGAGTCAGATGTTTTTTCAGATGATCAGTCAATGCTTTTAGGCGTCACATTTTCACTATTCATCAAGTGTCAGTTCTCCAGCCTGTCAACAGTGTATCATTTCTCCAGTCACTTCAGTTCTGTTTATTCAGTTCTCAGTGTACTCGTGTGGTCATTCTGCTTTGTCCTACATACAATAGAAAGAAAATAGTTCTGCTAACATGGAGATCCATCTTCATCACAGAAGCCATCAGAAAGCCAGCATCCAAATCCTGAAGTATTGCCAATACAACCAATCAGAGCGTGTCAGGCCCTCAAGCTACAATGGGATGAAGGAGCAGAGGCTGGAGAAAAAGAAAAAGTCTAAGCGGGCCACGGAGAAAATTGCAGTGTGTCTAAGAGTAGCGTTAAAGTGTCTAAATAAATGGGAAAGAAATAGATAGAGAATTTTTTTGTTGCTGGCCTGCTTTAGAATGAAAACAGCTTATTCATTGAAGATTTGAAGATTTTAATGGAATGTCAGTAAGTAAAGAGGAGAAAAGGGGATGGAGGGAGACAGGAGGGGAGAATCACATGTTCCAGTGACACAACAGGAGTAGGAAGATGCAGCTGCAGTGAAGCCTGTTGATGATTTGATGAGTCTGTGTGGTCAGCCAGTTCCTCTAATTAAAATTGGATTAAGATTATCATACGCTTTGTGGAAACAAGAAAAGAAACACATTATTCTTCATTTCCTCCATACCGTCTTCCTGCCAAGCTTATTTCCTCTTTTAAATGGGAATTTTTTTTTTTGCAATATGGTCAGGAATGACTGCATTGATATGGATCATGTGATGGAGAACGGGACCTAAAAACAAAAATAAAATGTGATGACCCACACTGTCCATACTGTCAGCTCTATAATTACTGGTACCCTTGGTAAAGATGAGTAAAAAAAAAGCTATGAAACTTGTCCTTGTACTTGTCCATGTTAGTTTAACTCCAGTACCCACCACCTACTACATTTCCCATAATACACCGCAGCCTCAACCTGAAAATATGAGAGAAATATTTTGAAGTTAATTTATTCTAAGGAAATATACAGTACAGTTGCTTATTGAAATGTTTTTGGTGATTATTGGCATCCGTGCATTTAGTAGTCCCTTTGTAATGAACTTGTGACCACCTAAGTACAGGTCTTAATGCTTCATGTTCCTTGGCTATTCAAGCATGTCACTACCAAGGGTGTCAATAATTCTGGATCTGACTATAAAGAAAAAATCTCACCTTAAATGGCTGTAAAAGTTACTGTTTGAGGTGTGTACTGATTGAGGCTAATGCAGCTGAGAATATATTAAATCCTATGCATATTAACAGATACGTTTATATACGTACTTCTTTCTTTCTTTTTTCTTTCTTTCTTTCTTTCTTTCTTTCTTTCTTTCTTTCTTTCTTTCTTTCTTTCTTTCTTTCTTTCTTTCTTTCTCTCTTTCTTTCTTTCTTTTTTTCTTTCTTTCTTGCTTTCTTTTTCTAACTGCAGCATACAAATGCGCTTAAAATAAAACAATAAACAGATATGCAGTATTTGACTGGCATCAATACATTTTCTGAGCCTATTATGCATGGCTTAGATGCTCTCTAATATAAAGCCATCCTTGCAGTTTATAGCATGCTGTGCTTGCTGTGTGGCAAGAGAGACATAGGGCTTCTTACAGAGCAGATAGTTGGTTTAATTTGATAGATAGAGTACACTGAGAGGAGACAGCATACAGCGCTGTTGTGTCTCGAGGAAAATACAACCTGTGTTTTTATTGGAATGTAAGACGTTGAGGGTGGAGAAATGCTTACATGTGATGTATTGGAGCCTGTGGTAAAATGCTCCATCAAACCACACACTGTTGTTCCAGTTAATTTGTCAAACTGAAAGCTGAGAGGAAATTGCATGAGAGATGTGTGGAAGACAATGAAACCAGATGCTTTTCAATGTATTAGATAAATTGACTTCCAGATTAAAACTAGCGAGAGAGAGAGAGAGAGAGAGAGAGAGAGAGAGAGAGAGAGAGAGAGAGAGAGAGAATGAATAAGTAATAACTTACTAAGTAATACAGTGGCCATTAGTATTGTATACATGCAACTGTGGACATTTTGAATTCTGATTTGTTAAATGAATTAACAATAACAATAGGGATTTATTTAATTTTTGCATGTGAAAACAACAAAAATGCAAATTGTACAATCAACAGACACAAAAACATAAAATTCATCTTGCCAAAATAATAACCTTTATAATAATCATTATTCCTATCTAGCCTTCTTTTGGCACTATACTCTGGAACCATGAGGAGTTCTTTGTTTGTCCCACTGAGTGATAAAACACTAAAACTGAGTGTTTTCCTCTCAAACTACAACCATGCAGGAGGATATGGACCCTTAACATACAAAGAAAAGTGTGGGTTAAGCCACCAGAAAGACAAATCTTACACATTTATGAAAAGAGTCATACTTTTGCCAGGATTTAAGGCAAAGTCACCATGCTGACTTCCAGAATACTGCATTCTGTCAACACTACTAATCAAACTTGCTGTACTTAATGAGAGAATATAATGTAACTTCAGTAAGTTCAGTCTACACTAGAATCAGATTTCCACAGATGCAATGCTGAGAGCTTGGTTTATTTGTGGAGTGTGCATGTGTGCATTACAGAAGGAAGTGAATCATACAAGCAATCATTTTTTCACAGAAAAATAAAATGCACACTTACTCTTTCTGATGAAGTGTCCTCAGTAAGTGTTGTGACCAGACTGTAACTCAGAGTCTTCACTCCACACCCATATACGTTTTTCAGCTGAACTTCTCATTGACTCTTGGTTGTAACTCTGCTACTTCATTTGTACAAAGTTATAAAAAAATACTGAGAAATAATTCAAGTTACTCCATATTCATAGATGCTGAGACCAAAGCTCAGTAACCTAAAATTCATTCTAGTTTGCCCCCTCTGTGCCCTGTTCATTTCACTTATTGTTACAGTGAAGGACTAAGCACTTTAGAAAATAGTACAGTTTACAATGCTGTATATTATATTATTTTGTCATAACTCTGATGTTCTAAAGTATGTTTTGTCTAAATGTGTCTTTGCAGTGGACGGCAGACATTAAAGCAAGCTTTTAATCTTAATTAAGTCTGCTTTAGAGAGAGAGAGAGAGAGAGAGAGAGAGAGAGAGAGAGAGAGAGAGAGAGAGAGAGAGAGAGAGAGAGAGAGAGAGAGAGAGATGCAAGCATATAAAGGGATTTCACAGGAGTTATTTTTCCACTGACGCACTGCTGTTAAAACCAGCACTGAACAGATAGAATCAGGATCAGTTCCACATTTTCAGCTAGGATGTCTCCTCCAGAGCACTAGAGGTCTTCTCTAGCTAACTATGTCCACCATAGGCTGAGGAATCAACATGCTCTTACACAATATTGATCCCCACCATCCCTGTATTCCACCTGCTGCACTAGTGACTACTGCTGAGCTAATAATGAGTGGCTGAAGAAGGAGATCTAAAGGCCCAGGCCACCCAGAGTAATTCTCAAAGCAAACAGCAACTAGAACTAGCTGCAAGCCCATATATGTATCTGATTCATGTCACTGGCCATTTTTACTCAGCTGTAATAAATATTCATAGCCAAAAAATAGCAAGTGTCCGTCCTGCAGTAAAAACTCTGACAGGCAAATACATGTGTGTGCTAAAACAGCAGCAAGGTCTGTGGATTTATAAACCTCTGGTTAGGCTGCTTTCAGCCTTACTAAAGTAAAATTCAGTGCTGTATAGTGTGGCAGAGATTTAAAATCTCTTTAATAAAGTTTGGGTCAAGAGAAGGTCAACATATTTAGACAATGAGCTATATATTTCAGGGTTATACAGTCAAACAGGCTGCAGACATAAAGTAGTTTCTATTAAAACTTCGCCCTTTCTGAACATCTCACTTTTAAATGCACAACTGACTCTCACAATTGATGTATCACTGGTTGGAGAATCTGATAATGCTTTTTTCCACCTCATAACTGTGACCTTTAACTAGCATTTTAAAATAGTTTTATAACAAAAGAGTGTGTGGTCTTTTAAAGTCTTTTTTACTTTTTTAGTATTGCTAAATGAGTGGCATAGTTATCATTTCTGACACTTCACAAAACACAGCCAACACTTAATACCATATGCAAAGGTTTCAGGAGCATTTATCTATCCATATTCCTGGTTAGAATGCAATGTCATAATGCTTTATGCAAAGAAACATACCTTTATCCTTTATCTAGCTTTTACCTTTTAATATTAAACATTAGGTGAAAATTCAGATAATATACAGTATATAATAGTTACATGCAACTTGTGCCATGGGGTGCATAAGCTTTGGTGGTCATGTGCAAATATGGTGTTTTTCTAACACTAGTTCATTTTCTGTGTGTTTGACTGCAAAGTTCTGAACTGATAATGACCATCCCTCTGGGAATAGATGGAGCACAGTGTTGTACTTTAGTAGCATGCATACTGTATGTAGCACTGGACTGCACATTGCATAATTGCACAGTTTATAGCTTCTCCTGCAGTAAGTACTTCTCATTAAACTCATTAAGTACTTGATAATCACCTAGTGAGGCACATAAAGTGCAGATGCTTAAAGCAGTAATATACTGCTCCCTAGAACTGAAGATCAGTGGTAGACAGACATGTTAAGAATCATAAACAATAAAATGGGAAGTCAGACATTATTGTCATTGTACATATACACGTTTAAATCACATGGATTTTTTTTTAACATGTCTTAATTTGAAAGATAAGCAGATCACGGGGTCAGCCACGGCTTGTCTTCTATATATATATATATATATATATATATATATATATATATAGAGAGAGAGAGAGAGAGAGAGAGAGAGAGGGAGAGAGAGAGAGAGAGAGAGAGATTTTGAGGAACAGTTCTCAACTAGGACTGACCAGACAATTCTATCCAGTCAATAATGGCACAGGCGGACGACTGTTCCCACCTCTGGAACATGGTGGTAAAGGGCTGCTCACAAGCTGCGCTGTTTTAATCTATTTCCTAAATGCATACCCTGTAGTGCCCAAGCAACACAGCAACACAAGTGAATTTTTTATACACTTAAAGACTGTCTGGCATATAACATTACAATAACAAGCCAATGAGACAGAGGAAGGACAAGAGAATCCTTCACTGGGAGAACAGACAAATGCAAATAAATATTTATGTGCTCCTGTTGTTCTCCTTTCTCTTCTTCTCTTCTTGCTTGTTTTCCTGAGTCTACGACAGAGAACCTCCTCTCCTGGCCTGCACATCAGCCACTCCTTGCCTGACCCACTCACAATCTGGCATCACAAATGTGTTGCTTGCTTCTGTTGCTGGCTCTGACGAACATTCATAGTCAACATTCACAGTCATAAAAAGAGAGCTGGATTGCTTGTTTTTGGGATGAAGGGGAAGAAGGCAACACAACAAGCACCATCTGTGTTTTCAACGTGAATCATTCTTGAAACTTCATACCATGCTTTTGAACAGCAAACATCGGAAATCTGGTCAGAACAATCCATTTGTTCATCAACAGACAGCCAAGAGTTAAGATGAGAAATTAAATGAAGAATGATTCATTAAAAAAGTATATTAAAGAGAAATAAAATCATCAGCAGGCCTCCAAACATGTGGCCCTGATCTAGATGATATCTAATAAAAAAGTGCATTGAAATGGTTTGTCTTATCATGTTTTCTTAGTGGAAAAGATATTATTCATTCATCTTCAGTAAGCACTTTATCCTGGTCTGGATCATGGTGGATAAAAAGCCGTACAAGGCAACATTGGATACAAGACATGCAAGAAATTCATCATGAATGGAACACCAGTGCTCTATGCACACATAATTAGTCATTCACATATGGGGAGATATTATCCAGTCAACTTAAGGAGAAACCTAGATAACATGGATAATCTGTTATAAATACATGTGGGTGTGAGGACATATATAGCTCAGTATCAATACCTGGAGCTAAGAGGTGGCAGTACTACCTGCTGCATCACTCTGCTTAGTGGTTAGCATGTTTGCCTCACACCTCCAGGGTTGGGGGTTTGATTCCCGCCTCTGCCATGTGTGTGTGGAGTTTGCATGTTCTCCCTGTGCCTCAGGGGTTTCCTCCGGGTACTCCGGTTTCCTCGCCCGGTCCAAAGACATGCATTGTAGGTTGATTGGCATCTCTAAATTGTCCGTAGTGTGTGTGTGTTGGCACTCCATCCAGGGTGTATCCCGCCTTGATGCCCAATGATGCCTGAGATAGGCACAGGCTCCCCGTGACCCGAATATAGATTGGATAAGCGGTAGACAATGAATGAATGAATGTTTACATACTTCTGCAAAGCTGCTTTGAGACAATGTCCATTGTTAAAAGCGCTGTACAAATACATTTGGTGTTATTGAAAAGAGAATATTGCAACCACATCAGTACAAAATAAAAAAAATATTTCATATTTTCTAATCGTCCAGTGATACTGAATACTGTGTTCATGTTATTTGGTAAAATATCTGATATAATACTTATCACTTCATAATACCCAGCAAGCTATTATAGACACATGATTGACAACACTTAGACTTGTTGCCATGCTAAAGCTTAAGTTAATCAGACTCTGCATATGTACATGATCTGATCATAACTGGCAACCTTTCTAGATGTTTCCGATCAGTTGAACTTTTATTCACCATTTACTCTAAAAGCATGCACTCATTTATACTGATGTCAACAGATGCTGCAGGTCTGCTTCTGTATACAGACAGTACTACAGCTCTGCAACTGATACATGTTACTGACAGCTTGTAAAATTTAAATCAATTAAACAACACGTTCACATTATTATCTGCTTAATCTCTTAGTGACTGCTTATAGATTATTGAAAAAATATTATTGTGATGAATCTTACCTAGAATTCATTTCACTTTTACTTCTGTAAGCATGCACATTTCAGACAATGAAATTCTTGCTATTGTGTAGATTTCATATAAAGATTCACAGTACAGTCCTAAAAGCTTTTGCTGTTTTATCCATTTCCATCTTCTGTACATCATCCAAGTACTCACTAACGCTGTCTGTAATGAACTAGAGAGCCAGCTCAGTGTGCCTCACTGGAAATCCATCTGTCTTTTAAAGTCAGATGAGTCTGCATATCTCAGTGGTTTCTTGCCTTTTTAGTTCAGCAAACACACTCTGATTCTCCCAGCAGTAGAACATGGTAGACACATGGTAGATAGAAAGACTGCATTTCAGCGTGTGTCATTTTGATCAGAGTGAACATTCTGGCTTCGTATCAACCTGCCTTCCTCCATCTTTTTTTCACCTCTCTCAGCCAACTGTATTTTTCATGTGTGAATAAATGGATAAATCCAGCATGTGCTAGAGGAGACAGAAACGGTGGGACGACTGGGATAGTGGTAACCCATTTATTTACAGTCACACAGTTTCAGACTAAATTACCTATATTCTGATTCATTTTGTTAATATCTGTCACGTCCGGTCGTCACTCGCCCTATGCGGGGCTCGAACCTGGACCTCCGTGGTGTGGCGTGCCGCACTACGCCGTGAAAGAGTGGACCCAAGCGCAGGATACAGTGAAGCACTGTATTTATTAACATAAACACGATACAGGGGAAAGACAAACATAACACAAGACTCCGTGGTACAATAAACTAAACACACACACATATCCCCAAACCTAACGTAACACCCACGGGACAGCTATACACAGAACATTGACCCACACCACACAACTACACCAGGTTCCCTTTTATAGGGAAACACATCAGGGTAAAGGGGAACAGGTGACACACACAGGAAGGAGAACAATCGGCAGGGAATCACACAGACAAACAGGCTACCAGGATTCTCAGGCCCGGGGAGGGCGCTGGCAGGGAACTGTCCAGCTACTCCTGACAATATCACTCATAGAAAGGTTTTTTTTTTCTTTTTATTATTTTACATTTATGCTATTTTCACCCAATTTGGTCAATGCCAATTCCAGACAACTAGCTGGGAGACATATCCTTCCTCCAAGACAGGTGAAGCTAGCCACTGTGTCTACTTAAACTACTGCACATGCTTCAGCATGTCACAGGGCAGCTGAATACACAAAGCGCTAGCTGCTCTCTCCTCATACATGCGCTTACAGACTCTTACAGTGGTTAGCATGTCTTTGATTGACAGGAGAAAGAGTAATGACATCTCTCCAACCCACATCTCCAGTTTAGTTCTCTTGGCCTCCTGGCCACTGTGGCATTACTGGGATTCAAACTTGTGCTCTACTGTCCATAGAGCAAATGTTGTTTTTTTTGTTATGCCACTCAGGAAGCAACAATGATATCTCTATTTTAAGTTGACTGTGAATGAGTATTCACATGAAATACTAATATTTTAATCAGATGTAGTGTAAGTAATGTAACAAATCTACAAAGTCAAGTTCTGGCAAGCCATCAGTTTCTTTATTCTTCTGTTTACTTTGCTTCCTTCCATCCTTAAAAACAACACATCCAAATATGGGTTGGTAGTGTGTTTCTAGGCCACAATAATAATAAGAGAGTGGGAGGTGGAAAGCATACTCCACTCTGAGCTTAGTGTGTGGGAACGTGGGAACGGGGGCCTGTTAGATCCTCACAAAAATACACCCTGTAAGAAAAATAAAACGAAGAGCGTCGAAGATCTTAATGAAGAAGAAGTTTATTCCAGCATCGCAGTGACAAAATACATAAAGTACTTTGGGTTCATCGGAGTCAAAAAGAACCCCGAACAAATCCTGCTCAGACATTATATACAGTGTTTCCCGTGTGTAATTTAAATGAGTTTCACTTTAAATGTAAATTACTGAGTATCCCCCAAATGGCTGGGTGATACTATCGCCTAGACGGATGTCCTTAATGGTAATCGCGGTCACGTACACCTTGGCTTGGTATTGTTACAGGTGTGATCACCCAAATGGTCGGGCAATACTGAATGGTAATCATGGTCGCGTATACCCTTTGTTCAGTGATGGTCCTTGATGTCTTGCTGCCGCTCCCATACTAATAATTGATTGGATTAAGTGTTCTAAATGTTTGGTAAGGCTGCTTTAAGCCATTGTAGAAATACCATACAGATAAACTGAATTGAATTAAACATATTTCTATATGATATGTAAGCCTTTTTGGGAATGAGCTCTTTCAGATGTGTACTGTGGAGTGGAATCTGGGTTGGGGCAGTCTGTAGTTTCTTACAACCCCCTACTGCTTGGTGCACTCTTTCCCGCTGAGGGACTCCGTCCTCACTCCAGCATAGAGGAGTGTATATGATACTGAGAGAATGTGTGAGAGATGTCACTCTCTGTGTAGTGTAAAGGAATCACCACCCCCTCTCCTCTATGAATTCACACTCTGCAATTAGTGGGGGTCACTGGACATTTTTCTTGCTGGGATAGTGTGTGTGTGTTTACCTAACCTTCTGAGTTAATCTCACAGCTATAGGCTTACAGAAAAGGTTCACTCTTCTCTCATGCTAGGACTCTAGTTAAGACGCTTCCATTTCAGGACTGTGCAGTGTATTCCTTTAGTAAAGCGACAAATGTTACCTGCTATGGATATACATGTATCAAGTATTTTACCAAGAATATTTTGACACCATGACTGGCAAACAAAGTAAACAGAAACCTTAAGGTCTAGCCATCTACTTGTATTGAATTAAAGCCTTAGCACAGAAACAGATACTATATAATAAAAAGTTGCCATATTTCATGTGTAAGAACTGCAGTGTATATTTATATGTTCTGCAGTTGGCTGACATCCCATCCAGGTTGAATTCGCTCACCTTGTGCTCTTGATGCTCCATGACCCACAATTCCCTGCAACACTGGACATATTGCCTGTGAGGAAAACATTCTGTTCAATGAGTCAGTAACCCATCCATCCTCTTAGGAAAATAGAAATAATCTTTCATCGGGAGTACCTTCGAGCACAGTATACAACATAGGTCTTGAAGATACACCGAATTTTGTTATTCTATCTGTCCGCAATATGAAAAATTCCATCTGTCTAATATATGAGTTTGGTTAGCATGTGCTATGGCCTTATTCAACAGTTAAATAATTATTGTTTTGTCAAAGGCTGTAATTTCACAATATTTATCTGTGTTCATAGATCTGAATTATGTGCTTGCAGAAGAATATGTGACACAGTTATTTCAGTATTTGGAAATACATTTATTTGGACATAAAGTTTACATGCTTTTAGGGATAGGCTAAAGGAGACAAAAGACATTCTCAAAGGATAGCTTTATTTCTCCCTCTGTCTCTTCTTTCTCTATTAATTATATTTGATGTCATCGTTTTCATCACTTATCACTTCATCACATATAGTCATCTGTATGTCCAATAGCTAGCAATGTTCTCAATTTCTCATCATGACTTCATTACATGGTCCTTTTGAGGATTACCTATTCTCCTGCATGATGCTTATTCATCTCAACAACAATACTTATGTAGCGTCCACCAAGGTTTGTGTGTGATATTTGATCCCGAAAGCAACCTGATTCACTGAAGGAAAGAAATGAAATGTCTGACCTCATCAGCTTATTGGAACTGATCTGATGCTTTTCTGACCCTGAGTCAATAAGAGCAGGAATTCAGGTTTCACTGTTTTAAAATACCCAGTGCATCAGAGTGGCCAAGATACATAAAGATAATGACATCAACATGGAGTCTGGATGACATCACACAGGCCTTGTTCCACAGGCGAGTAAAGTGGTGTAAAGTGATTTTCCATTTTGCTCTTGTGTGCGTTGAGGAATTTTTACTTATACTTATAGAAAATGACTGGTCAGTTTATCACTATTGCAGGTTGTAATAGGTACAGCACATGTGTCTATATGATATATAAGATTATTATATTTAAATATGAGTAATTTAATGATAACAACAACAACAACAACAACAACAACAATAATAATAATAATAATAATAATAATAACAACCTAGATTTACTGTAATTGGCAATATTTGCTTTGTATCAGCGGTTCAGTTTATGTCTATCCTCAGCAGAATGAACCAATGTAAGGGCATGTAACCAATGTAATGTAATTAAAACTGTTTAATTTTCATTACACAAGGGCTAAATCTTTATGGTACAGCCATCTATTCAACTCACACTGTATGCATTCTCTACACTTAATGTCTTTCAAGGAAACCAATGCTGATATGTACACAGGCATGGGGATAAGGATAAAGTTGACCAGCACTTTTTTGAAAACCATTCACTTGAAAACTGAAATTTATAAGCTCAAGCCTCTAAGCATGAGCGTTGTGGAGTATCTCTCTTGCTGTGCTCCAGTACTGTGTAGTTAATAATGGACATGGCTTATGTAATAACCAAATTAGACAAAAATAAGGCAGTTTAGATACTGCAGTAGCCATTGTTGTCTTTGTATTTATCTATTTTATTATTTAAATTCAAATGAACACCTGTCTAGATCAGATACTTTACATGAGCACAGCTGGGCAAAGTGAAAATAGTACACAATAATTACAGACAAAACTGGACATTTCTGGCAAATGTCCTTCATTAGCTGTGCAATCATCTCTTATTGGAAACAACTTCTGTGGCGATGCTCAGATTCTGGGTGACAGACAGATTCTATTAGGCTGATGAGTTAATTAACCACTGACAAGCAGGTGATGTTTTTGTCCAAATCTGTGGAGTCTCCCTCCAAAGGAAAGCAGTCTCCAAATCAACATGAATATAATATTATAATATATGCCCTGGCTATTCAACCTCCCGAGTGGAGTCATGCCTTGTGGATGCATGTGGTATTTGTGTTATATTTTCTAGGGTTGTGCAGATGATTCAGGTGATTTTTATTCTTCAGCACTCATGAAGATTAAACAAAGAAACAAATTTCAGCACTCATGAAGAACAACAAAGAATTTGTATTTTTTTTTTTTTTTTGCTTGATAAAACACAAGCTGTTCAAGCTTGTGCCATAGAAGTGACTATGCCAGAGCTTGAAAAGCTTAGTCTAGCATAGTCTCTGCTTAGACATCAGTTTTATTGCCAAATTCAAACACACAACCTAGGAAAAAACTACACAAAATAGTAGTTAGATAGAATCATAGACACCATCATAGATAGATTTATTTTTGCGAAGCAGCAAACAAGACATACCAAATTATAATAATGTTACAATGAACATCTTTCTATTATTTAAAAAGCAAAATGATAAACTGGCAAAATATCATATTCAAGTCTTAGAATAAAACAGAATATTGTTCAAAATCATCAATGAAAACAATTGCAAGGAATGACTAATTAATCAATCAGTTAATTTGTTATTTAATTGAACACAGTGCAGATTAATGTGCTAAAAACAGTATATTGTGTATATTGTGTATATTGTGCTAAAAGCATTGAGTTGCTTGTTGGACTTCCTGTACTGCTCCTTCCCGCACTGTAGCTGACTGTGTGTAGAGCTAAAAATGTTCTAGTGTATAAATACACAGACCTAGAGGAAGTTGGGTGACCCATGAGCACTCCTCTGGACCATAACTCTAACAATCCATGAATCAATCCAACTCATGACAGCTTTCATGGCATAGGCTGAGATCCATTGTGAGAACAGATGTCTCTGAGAGGATGCGTCATGCAGGGGTCCTGGGAACAGATTGCAACTGCAATCTATACATCACCTTATTGATGTGGGGATAGTATCCTGGATGGAGGTCCAACATGCGGGTGTTTAGCAGATTGCCATACTCTCTCTGCTTGCTTGTATTCCAGATCCTTATCCTTCCTACAGTGGCCCTCAGTTTGTAATTCCTGTCATCTGGTTGATCTGTGTCTAGTGTAACATGAACAGACTTCGTAACAGAATCTTGCAGTAACATCCATGTGGGTGGAATATTGGGTAGCACAGGAATGTGTTTGAGCCTACTGAGAAACGAACAGGAAATGAAATTTTGGGGGAATTTGGCCCAGGGGAGAAATCTACAGCAATCACCCAAGCAGTCTCTATAATACCTGTGGAGATACCACCTGAGTTTCTGGTCCAATCTCTGGGTTACTGACAAATGTGAGGCAGATGTTGACATCACATCTTACCATGAATGCCTTATGTATAAAAGACTTATGTATGTGATGTAAACTGAGACTTTTGTTGAGAAACAAGAAATGTTTTCTGAGTGACCAAAAACAGACTGTATTGTAGAACTGGGCTTTCAATGTTTGTTGTGCAGTGGTGTATGCAATACAAGCGATGAGGGCATGACCAGAATCCACTGCAAGGTGCATCCAAGGATTTTGGGGTACTGATGTTATAGGAAATAGATGTTCCTGTAGACACATGTCTATTTAAAATACAGGATGTGATACATTTTTGGAAATTGCAATTTTGCTTGGTCACCTGTAATGATATGACTGATGCTCTAGCAACTCCTGCATGTCCTGTTGCAACAGATGTATTTACTCATGTGGGTAGCTTAAACCAGATTACCATCTTGTGAGGTGGTTTGTTACTCTGCCCTGGGCTACCTGCTGCTGCTTTAGAGATCACCTGGTTAATTTTCTAGAAGGTGGGAGCAAACAAGCAAGAGGGCTCAATGACAGGTGGTGGTGATGCGTCAAAATAGTCATAGCTTCATGAATTGACCAGAACATCTGCATTTCCATTTTTGGCTTTGGGTCTGTAGGAAATAGGAAATTAAATTTAAAAAGGTCTACCTGTTTGGTAAGAAAACAATCATTGGATATTCCTGATATTCTCCAAATGTGTGTGGTCATAGCAATGCAGGGGTGAGTGACACCAGTGATGCCACTCCTGGGGACCAGCTTAAAGGCCATAGGTTCCTGATTGCCCACATTATACCGTTTCTCACTGCAGAGGATGACATAACTACAAAATAATTCTACACCAGACTTCAGAAGTACAAGATCCAACTTCATGTTGTATAATTTTTTATGTTTTGTTTTGTTTTGTTGTTTAAATACACATTTTTTCTCAGCTTGTGGAATCCGACTGCTGCCACAGTCATTTGCATGATGAATGATGCATTGTTTTACTCCATTAACATTTTCTCAGTTATAAATTTTCCATCAGATCTTCAAAGTTGTCCAGCAACTCTTGAGTGTTCTGCATTTAGTAGGCTTGTCCTCTGATACCCCCAAGAACTCCACATACCGCCATATAGTGACACCTGCTTTACCTTTTATTAAGCCGTTCTGACTTTTCTTTAACAACATGGTCATGGGGGGCTTACTCTCTTTTTAGGAGAAAATTAGAAAACTTAATAGATTATATCGAGCATGACAGTATTCGCCTCTTTTTAGCATCAGAATTAACACATTAATCACACTAAATTCTTAATTTGTTAACTAAGCTGCTTCCACATTTCACCAATCACAGTATAACCTCCGTAATCTAGAGACATTCTGATGAAAAAGGTAGATGAAATAGCTTTAAGTGTATCATAGCTGTTTGTGGGTGCAGTCTTTGCTCCTGTCTGTCTCTGAAATGTCAATATGTCTGAGAGGGTAGTGGTCTGGGGTTCAGGGAAATGATTCCTCTGTGGTTTATGTCAATTGAATCCCAACATATTGGTTGCTAAACCTTTCATCCAGCCTCGGTTAACTTATCATTTGGTCTTTTGGCTTCCACTACTGTGTTTAAAGCAGTAATGTTTTTCCATATAAAGTCAAACAAATTACAATGACCTTGTGAATCCTGCAGATAAATGAATACACAGGACCTATTAATCTGTTTTGTTCCATTTAATAGGATACATAGATATACAGTATAGAAGGATGAGTGAATGGATTTCATTGCTCTCAATGCGAAATTTGTGGGTGGGGGTGGAGAAGGAGAGGCTGAAAGTGGAATTTTCTGTTGCTCCATAATAAAGATAATCAGGAAGTCTGGAAAGTAAAGTTATTATACGCTCAAATTGAGAGACATGACTTAGCGTATGCAATTAATCCTTATTGCTATTTCAATTTATTATCTCTCTGAGCCACAAGCTCTGTGTGTTAAACTACTGCCAGCAGTTTGTACTGAATTCCTTTTTGAATCTTTTATATTTCACCCGTGTGGATGGAATGAATGGTAAACTCAAATGGAAATGCCTGGCTGGAGCTGCTTATTCCAAAATTTGAAGCGAATGTTTGTGACAACATAATTTGTCCGAGGCACAGCCTCTCGTTTCCCCGCCGTGTTTTAGGAAGTGTCAGCTCAATTTTACTAGAGTCAGCAGCACTATATTGAAGATCTTTGTGAGAGTTATTTCACTTCTAACTATTACCCACTGCAGGAAATCAGCCTGGTTAGTCTTGTGACAATTTTTAATAGTGTCAGTCATGATGGTAACTGCTACTGAGATATGCTCTCATTTAATGGAGTGGCCATATCAAAGAAATGGGTAGCTGAACAACAAATGCTAATTTCATTACTTTAACACACACACACTGCTATGCAAATAAATAACTTATTGAGTGTCGCTGGACCACTGAAGCTGGAGACATTGTCCCTTTTGGCCAGTGCCCACTGCCAATCGTGTCAGCATGGCATGAAACTGATATTCCTAATGCACATGCTGCTGCAGAGCTCATAAATCAGACAGTGATACGGAGCAGGGAATCCTTGCCAACTTCATTTGCAAAGTGTGGGTGATAAAGGCAAGAGCATGTTTTTTTTTTTTTGCACACAAAGGTGTAAGAAGGAGCCAGCAACAGAGCAGTCTCCAATTGCGCAAAGACACACTCCTGTCTTCTCTCTCTCTCTCTCTGAAGATCTCTCTTATTGATCATGCACTTTGGGGAATGACTCAGCAGAACACAATGCTACGATATAACCTTTTGTTTTAGATATACATAGAAAGCAATCACCATTATTATTATTATTATTATTATTATTATTATTATTATTATTATTATTATTATTATTACATTGAATGGTAGACCTACTGTGTGTTCATGTATAATATTCAAAGAAAGTTAAATTGAGATAATCCCAACCAGACAGAAAAATTCCCCTTAAAGCCATTTAATCTGCCTCAATTGTCATTTATTGTTCAATCAAGTCTCTGTTTCAGATATTAATCTGTACTCTACTCTGTCAAAGATTTTTGTTGTGTGACTCATTAGTGACTGTAAGAACTGGGTCTTGTCAACCATTCTCTAAAATCTGCAGTTAATCCCTATGAAATAGCCTGGTTATTTAAACGTATCAGATATTAATTGAAACTGGAACGATTGCAGATAATCATGTACGGATTGCTTGTAGTGTCACATGTTTAACCTGGGAGTTACCTTCATTTTACTTATGCTGCTAAAATGTTATCTTCATTTTACTTATGCTGCTAAAATGTTATCTTCATTTTACTTATGCTGCTAAAATGTTATCTTCATTTTACTTATGCTGCTAATCCTTTTCAAATGGGTAAAAAAGCAAGTACAGAGCTGCTCAAGTCCAAAACTGTTTGTCAGCTTTTAGAATTTTTTGGTTTTCAGTCATTCTTATGTATCTGAGTAAAGTTAACACATGCTGTCTACAACACCCATGCTACTTAATCTCCAGTGGCTTTTTCTAAAGTCTACCTTCTGAGTCCTATTATTCTCCTAATTTTTAATGTATTTTTAAAAAGATTTTGTGATCAGTGTGCCAGAGAAGCTTTGGCAAATTAAGATTTAGTAGTGTATGATTAGTGGTACCTTTCTGCTTAATAACATAGAAAGAATGAACTCAGTGGATAATAATGTAGCCCAAAAACAGTTTTTGTGTGATATTGAACTTTCCCTTACCTACTGTGAACTATACCCAGAGTGGGTCATGTTTCCCCCGGTGTACTGATGTGTTAACCTTATTTAAAGTTATGTAATGGAATTTTTTGTAATTGTTATGTGACTAATACAATATTTAGGGGGTTGATTGCACTGCAGATTAAATTAAATGTTGGAGATATGTGTGAGTTTGGGAGTATAGCCAGTGCTGATGTAGGCGAGACAGTGACATCTCAGCTCAGATCCCAGGAGTCCTCTCCAGCGCGCATGAACCAGCAGGGACAGATGGAGCCGCCATGTGGGCATTTGACCTTTCACACTGAGCATGCAGCACTGTGTTCTGTTTTTCTTTCTCTTATTTTCTTCCTCTGTTTCACTGTCTTTTGATCTTACAAATCAGGACATCATTGTTCTGACCTTTTATGGCCAAGCATTTTACAGGCCAGTTTTTGCAATACACTAGGACATAGTACTTCTTGGTGCTCTCATTGGTTGCTGACTTATCAGCCACACTGTAGACAGGAAAAAAGACCAAAACAAGCAAGATTTACTGTATGTCTATGACTCTGTATATGTTTCCAGTTATCACTTTGTGTGTGACCTGTAAAATGCCCTCATGCTTCTCATCTGGTCATTCTTTTCAACCTGAGTGACCCAGATGACCAAGGTCCACTGCAGTCTTAGAACCACAATTACATACATAACCTTTCATTCTGTCCCACCAGTGAGGTTTCCTCTGAAACAAGTGAAGTTTGTGTACTAAAATTGTCACAAGGTTTTTCTTTCTTCTGGTGCTGTAACAGATAGCACTAGTCCAAATACCATTTTTTATATATGACTGAGAATCTCTCAGTATTAATACTGCCTCTTACCGATTTTAAAAATCACTGTTGTGCTGATATTTCACTGTACTAATGTTGAGAATTACTTCTAGTGTTGATTTTGTACTCTTTTGAGAATAAGAATTGGTTTGTCTTAATGCAGTATCGCATTGAGGGTGACAGTCATTCACCACAGAGCACATGGGTTGTAAGAAAGCAGCATTCAGTCTGTAAAATCTGGCACATCTAGATAGTGAATTTTGTGATCAGGAGCTCTGTCTGGCTCATCTCTTGCAGTTGGGACTGTCCATACAGCAGCCAGCTGTCCAGATAGGGAAGGAGACATAGACCCTGGCATTGCTGCAGCTCTAAGGCAACTCTCACACATCTTATAAACTCCCTGGGTGATAAAGCTTAGCTGAAGGAGACTGGACTCTGCATGTGTAGAAGTGGAAGAATCATCAGCTTGTGGAATTATGTATCCTTCCTTTCTATGCTTAAAATCCAATCATGTTAATAAGTGAACAAATGGAAAAACTCCCATCAGGTCCTGGGAGTCCATCATGAAAGAAAGTAGACCTATTTATATTGTTTACAACTAAATAAAATTTCTGTAGTATTTGCCAACTAAATCTGGACTAAAACTAACAATAACCATACAACTAAATTATGACTATTATGTGTTTTTCTTCAAAAGACCTTGACCAAAACTGAGGCCAAATTAGATGTCAAAATTTAATACTGAATTCCATCTTACATCAGTATATTTGGCTGAAACAAAGACGTTTGAGTGTGTAACAAACTCAAAGTCTGGCTTGTCAGGAGAGGGCGTTATGTGAAATTCAAGAAAAACAAGGCTATCTGAAAAAACAATGTGCCTCAAAGCAGCTGAGCACTAATTTAATCAGCGCGACTGAGATAGAAGTGCTTAGTCCTCTAGCTCTCAGGCTGAAAGAGCAGTAAATATTGATCATAGGTTAAGGCAATTAAAATAATGGAGAAAAAAGCTGAAGACACTGCCAAAGTGGTCTTGGCATGGTGGGCCGTTAGCAAAAGCTTGAAAGCCTCAGCTCTGATTTAAAGAGCCAGAGTGTCTTACAGGAATAAGCTTTTAATACAGAATCTCTGGATGAGGTGCATTATACCAGCTCAAGGGCCTGATCAAGGGGAAATGTGTGCCAATGCTTTCAGGCTTTAGTGAAGAGGCTACTACACAGCTTCAAGTAATTTCTTTAAAAAAAAATCCTGCCTAGGAAATTAATTAATTAAAAATTTAATTGATGGATAAACAAACTTAGCATTTAGAGTTACTGGGAAAAGTGTGCCTTTGAGGAAGCATATTTTACGTTTGTAGCAGCAAACAATGAATAATATAAATATTTCTAAATTATTTATTGTTTTAGTCTTTTAGAAATAAATGTTCTGAATGCCATATGAATGTAGAAATACTTACAAATTAATAATAGATTTTGTTATGTTCCTTTTGATGATTAATGGTCTGCTTTTCATTTGGCGCATGATGTTCAGGTTGATAAGTTGCAGGCTGTGCAGTCCCAGATGGTCAATGCCCCAGGGTGAGTCCAGCCTCTCCAAATGCTGCTTTCAACACTTCCTCATGCCATCTCTTAGAATATGCCATATATCCTGAAGCAGTCTCATACACACACACACACACACACACACACACACACACACACACACACACACACACACACGCACACACACACACACACACACACACACACAGACAGCCCGTGCCCTCAGTTAAATGGCATATGAATATTTACAGTCTTATCAGAGGGCAGCCAGAGCTGAAAGGTCCTTCAGGTTATATACATATGCTGCCATATTATGGCTGTGTACGGTTACTTTCCTCCAAGCTCTGCATCAGATGAACCACTCTCACCCTGGCAGGCTGTTCTAATAGCAATCCGCACCATGAAATCAGCAATGCAGACCGAATAGTTTATTAAAGTCTTCCACTTTTAATCTTATAAAGCATTCAGTTTTACTTCCCCAAACAGAAGGTCTAAGCCAGCAGAACAGAACATCAGCCAGAATGCCAAGTGCTTTATATAGGTTCATGTTTCAGTGGTCATTATGGTGGTTTAGTTTTCATAGATGATTAATTTGCTTAGTGTCCGTAATGATCAGTGATCACAGAAATGAGTATGAGGCATTTGATGATGATTTTGTAGCATTAGGGCTCTGTACACAGCCTGTATCAAACAAGCAGAAGAGGAAATTTGTTATTAATTTCCAGGGATCAAGCGTAGGTACTTAGGTGATTGACGTATGTCTGTGAAGTTATTTATATTGTATCACACAGAGAGGTTGTGCTTCCTGTTGGGTAGTAGCAGGTGGTCTGCTCTTTCACAAGCACACAAAACAAATCAATCCCACTCACTACTTAAACCATTCTATCCCACAAACCTCAACATTTCACAGGGTTCAAACACACATCTGTTCTAAAGCCGAACCCCGAGTTTCCTTTGACTCTCCCCCTCTCCCTTTAATCTTGCTCCTTCAGGCTCTCACACCTAGTCTAAATAAACCTCACCTAACACAGCCTGGACTCCCTTCCTGCCCTTCCCATCCACTCCCACTGTATGGCCAGATGTAGTCTGACTTGTATTCCATGACAAATAAACATGAGCTGTCCCTATAGGATTCTCCCTCAACACACAGAGATATACATGGGCCACCCATGTTCTAGTAGCCTGTACACTATTGTGTGCTTGTGCTCATTTGAATAGAATAGAGAGGAACTCTAATGTAAATGGTGAAGACACAAGGCCTTCATACAAGGCTGTATAAGGTGGTAAGGTAGCTCCCAGGATCATATTTAAAATACTAACGCTTGCCTACAAAGCCAAAAGCAGACCAGCACCCACTCACATTAAAGCACTTATCAGACCCCACACAGCACCACACTCCCTCTGATCCTCCAGCTCTGCTCGACTGGTCCCACCATCTCTCAGGGAAAGCCAGTCTCATCACAGAGACTCTTCTCTGTTCTGGCATCTAGTTGCTGGAATAAACTTCCCCTAGATTTGTGAACAGCTGACTCACTAGTAACCTCCAAATGATGACTGAAGACCTACCTCTTTCTAAAATACTAAAATTACAACTTAAATTAAAATGAATAAATAAATAATTGTTTGTGTGCTTTTTTGCTATATAAGAGATTTACACTGATAGCATTTTTAATCTCTGGCTTAGTGAACCAGTAATGATGTATTCATCGATAGAGACTTGTGTGGCTCTGGAGAAGGGCATAAGCCAAATGCAATAAATATAAATGTAAAAGATAAAATTGGATTTTTGCCATCCAGATCATTTTATTGGCTGCTAGCAATTTGTTTGAAGTGGATTATATCTGACCTATCTAGAACCGAGTGCAATTTAATCATCAGCAGTCATAAGACAAAATAGACATAAGAAATAGAGGCTGGGGCTAATTTCTTTCTAGCCCAGACTGTAAGATCTTGCAGCCTATAGTTGAGAGTCATGTCATACTGAAATGCTTCTAGATTTGGTATTCATAAGGATAAATTTATTTTCCTTAAGTTTACTTTTACTTACACATCCATAACAAGTAAATGCAAATGAGAATTAATATTTTGAAAATACATTTGTAATAGAAAATAAATTAAGCATTGTCCAATCAAAGTGCATATTACGTGATGTGACAAAAGACAGAATGAAGTATTTTTTAAATTTGGTTTAAATTAATTGAATTAAATTCAATGAGCTGGCTTAAACTAAGTGTGTGTGTCTGTGTGTTTGTGTTCCTATGCTCCTGCCTATCAATAAACCCTAAGCTATAAGGTGCAACCTTAAATCTTTTATAATAGTAATGATGAATTACTGATAACTAGTATAATTTTTTTAATCCTCCTGTTCAATATCATGAGTGCCTGTCACTGCCACAACAATTCACTGTAAGAACACTTTATGCATACATTGAAAAAAAAGATTATCTGCACACAAAGTCTACACATACTGTATGCTGCATGAATGATTGGACACAAAGAACCTATACATACATATAGATTAGTATAATAACCATAAAACTGTGATAGTAGAGAGAACAGAGAATAAAGATGGGAGGTAAAAGGAGGTATGACAGGAGGCAGACTGAAAGGGTAATAGGAGACAGCAGTGGAAATGAAGCACTCAGAGAAGACAGAGAACACTTGCCAGGACCTATATTCAGTTTCAGCACACAGGCCTGAAAAGGTTCTTGTGGTAATTGGCCTACATTAGGCAGCTGGCCAGGATGCAGCGGCAATCAAATGAATAAATGTACTAATGAAATATGCAGTCATGTGCCTCCTGATGCACAGAGAACTGAAGCTTTTTAAAGAAAGTTATCTAAAGCATGTGCACAACAAATGTGACAGATACACACACACATACACACACACACACACAAATAATATATATATATATATATATATATATATATATATATATATATATATATATATATATATATATATATATATATATATAGACTCACTATATAGGTTTTACATAGACACTTAAAGGGTTGGATTCTCCCAGTACAAAAACCCTACCCGGTGTCACAGTAAAATGTTCACATGCAACCTTTTTGCAGCGTCTTCTATACAATGAATTACAATGTTCCGTCTTAAGCACAATGTATATCAACAAATTAACATTTGCTTGATCTAATGCGAACAAGGTTGGGAACAAGACTGAATTTTATTTTTTTTTCTCATTTTCTATATTTTATGAGTGTTAATTTGTGATTTAATAACCTTTTAAAATGATGCATGTTAAGGAAACAAACCACATGTGATTTTGCATAGAACGAAAGGGAAGATGGCATAAAATCTTTCTGTTTAAAGTATCTTCTTGCTTTTGTGTTCTGCAGTTCATTTCATTTCTCACCTTGTACTTTGCACCAGCAATAAACTTCAAATATTACAGTACTACTGGCCAAATGTTTTCACAGTTTCATAATGTTTTCTCTTTTGCATAAATTCACTTCATGTCATTATGACTGATGAAGCACTAGCTATTCTGTCTTTTCTTTCCTATGAAGACCCAACTCATTAGGATCATTTGTTTTTAATCAAGAAAATGCTCCAAGTTATTTGTAATTTCCCACACTGGCATTCCTCCAGCACATTAAATACAGACACTTTAAGAAACCTTATGTTACTGAACTCAAGATCTGACCCAGGATTCACCACTCATTATGCATTTCCTCTATATCAAACATGTCTTCTGTCTGGAAAGCCATCAAAGGGAATGAGACCCTCGATATTCAGTTTAACTCAAGATTTTGACCTGAGTCCACTTTCCCCTGCTGTGGATCCACAAACTCACTATGGTTGGTCGAACCTTAAGGTAAGAAAGCAGGAAACAAACTGGTTAGAAGTTCCCATAGGCCTGTGGAGGAGTCATTGTGGTGTGTTTGGGAATTGGGAAAGGAACTCTGAAAATGATCAAAGTGAAATA
Organism: Hemibagrus guttatus; assembly: GCA_033459395.1. Taxonomy (NCBI): domain Eukaryota; kingdom Metazoa; phylum Chordata; class Actinopteri; order Siluriformes; family Bagridae; genus Hemibagrus; species Hemibagrus guttatus. The sequence goes on from JAUCMX010000003.1 coordinate 18,056,897, forward strand.
GTTAACAACTAGGAAATGCAGAGGAAATACCAGTGCTTAAGGTATGTTCATTTCTCTGTGTAAAACATCATACGCTGTTGTTCTGTCTGAACTGTATTAAACTGAAACATATGCCAGAGGGGCCTTTTTAGACTACTCTTTTTTCTCTGTACTCTTCTTCCTTTCAAGTAAACTTAGCAAGTCTACTATAACCTGCAAAATTAACAAATCTCGACAAATCTAACACATATTTGATGAAAGCTCCATGTTATATTTTTCATATGAAAGGATCATTGCTTATGCTGTACATCAGCTGTACAAACACATAATAATACAACATATTTACAATATATTACAGAATATTTGATGTCTTTCAGTCAAAGCAGATACAATCATAGCTACATCATTCAAAACTTCAACTCTGTCTACCTAGACTGGGCCTATTATACACTTATACACAGAAAGTGCCTTCATTCTGTATAGCTTTTGGCAGTTCCATGCCAGCAGCAACAGATGGCACTTCTGAGAGTTTTGCAGGTCAGTGGAGAGCACCTCTGGAAAGAAGGACAGTAAAGGTGTCTCTGGCAACACAGAGCTCCTCTCTCAGACACTGACATCAGCAACTAGTGTAAGTGTTATAGAACACTATGCCGTCATCAGGGCTGAAGGCTCACCCCTGTTGGATTTCCAGATTTAAATGGAATTATTTCTTCATATACTCGATTGTGTAATTCACTTACGTCTAGAGCTTCATATGGATAAAATCCATATTAACCTGTGTTACTAGATCAGCCCTGCTGAATGGGTGATAATGCCTGAGATTATTTAATTGTCCTAGCATTAAATCAAATCCTGTGAGCCAATTCCTCTCAGGAATGCAAGGTTTGGAATGAGCCAATTTGCTTTAGCATGCAGTTTAAGAATTTTAAAAGGATCTGTATCTGTATGATTAGATGTTTTTATATAACTTAAGCAGATAATATACTAGAACTTGCACTGACAGATAGAAATGCAGAAATCTCCTGTGCTGGATGATGAGTGTAATGCTTTTACCTCCGTGTTGTGGAGAACATTTCTGTAGCACGATTGATCACAGTGATAAATGCCACTATTATGAAGACACCCAAAAGTGCTTTTTAATCACATTTGCAGTTCATGAATGCTCCTTTTGTCACCTCTAGCATAGACCCTCTGGAGCCAAATGAAAATTATATCAAACCCTTTTTTGCATTGATTACAAGAACATGAGAATCCACCACTAATAAAAAAGTACCATATGCCACTGGATTGTAACTGGAATGTACAGTGATTGTTGAGAAACCCAAAAAGTCCCTTTTAGTAGCTATATTAGCTGGGATACTTATTTTTCAATCATACAAGGCCAGGCCCCTATCTACTTGAAACAGATCACCATGCTGAACTTTCAAGAAAAATGATTTGAAATGACTGTTATAATAGGACAAAATGGAATAAATAATTTCCGTTCACTGCAAACAATAACATACACACAGAACTTTTTTTCAGAGTGCTCGGACTACTACACATACTTGTACCATCATAATGAAGTGGCAAAGGCAGTTTCTATGGCAACACCATAATCACCCCAGAGAGTACGCTGAATTGCAAATGGTTTCCTACTTGCAACATTCATGTGCTATATATGGCAAAAATAGTGGCTTCTACATTCTATATGGTCTGTACTTCAGTGAATGGTCTAATACTGTGATTTGAATTGTAATGAGGACATCGGACCCTGGACCCTGTCATCATTAAGGTTGCACTCACCAGAACTTGAGTGTGACCATGCTTGATTCTACACTAGACTCTATAAAATGTTCATTGAGACTGTTTCAATGCCATTTCTAAAACGTCTGTGTGTGTATCCGCATCCTTAAGAGGATTTAATGACTTTACCAACATTTGGCATTTGGCTCATGGTTCCTAAATAGGGCTGCAAAAATCGAATACAAAAACATTTTGTGCTCTCAAGTGGCACAATAGAAAAGCACTTGCCTCTCTTGTTGGGAGATCATTCAAGGCCAGGAATCAATCGAGCAAAATTAATCATGTGTTCTGGGTGAGAGGAATAGTATATTCTGTCTCCTCTGTCAATCACAGCAACCCTAGCCAATGAAAGGTGTCTGTGAGCTCCTATATACAGATGAAGGCTAGCATATTCCTCTGGGTGTGTTTCACTGCCTTGAAATGTTTAAAAAGATGCTTCATCTACCTTGGAGGAAGCAAGTGTTTGCCCTGACAGTTGTTATCTGTTGTGTGATGGGTAGACTGTTAGCCGATGGTGATGAAATGAGACCACACTGAGAAAATGAACACATACAAAAATAATCAAACACCTTTCTATGTAATATGTAAGAAATAAAACAGGTGTGTTGTTATGGAAAAATAATCAATGATGGAGTGGTGTAAAGTAACCAAATCAGTGTACTTTAGATATTGATATTTCTTTTTTGACTCATATCTTTCTGTATCCATGCTGTTGGCTGCTGGCTTATTATTGTAATTGAAATCAGCTGGTCTGTTTTTGTGTTCATTAACAGTGTTTAAATAGCATATATGTTTATATTTCCAATAACTGGGCCTCTTGGAAGTAATTTAGTTCACAGCACTATGTTGTGTAACAGAATCTGCAATGTCTCTCTCCCTCAAGCAGCTTCAGTATCGTATTACATTCTACAAACATTTGATATTTAGCAGAATTTATTTGGCTCTTTTTAAGAACAGGACTTCCCATAATGCACTGCCCTTTTGCTCTCTTGCATTATAGTTTTTGTGTTGTTGTTTAAGCAAACATATGATGTAAAAATACAAGAGGCATTGGTGGCTCAGTGGTAGGTTTCTCGCCTATCATGCGAAAGGCCCGGGTTCGATTCCAGCCAATGCCTCAACCCCAGCCTACTGGATGCAGTGCCGGTCCCAAGCCCGGAAAAAATGGGAGGGTTGCGGCAGGAAGGGCATCCGGCGTAAAACCTGTGCCAAGTTGTTGTGCGGACCAGTTGGTCTGCTGTGGCGACCCCGAACAGGGAGCAGCCGAAAGCAACTTCTATGATGTAAAAATACAAAATCCATAAATTAATAATAAGCACACCTAACAATCTCTCTCTCTCTCTCCCCCTCTCACCTGAGATTCCAGTGCTCCTGACCCCTTCTGCTCTGTCAACCTGCCAATCCATCCTAACGCCCTTGTAGTCTCATCACTTGAAGGCCACTCGCTGCTGATGACCCCACATGGACATCCTGGAGATACATGGGTCTGCTGTGGGTAATATCACTTATAAACCACAGAGATGGCTTTGGACTGCATTTGCCATGAACAGCTATGTACTCGAGTCTACAACAGTGAACCAATAATAACTTCAACAAGATAGACTTCATGTTAAAATTAGAATGCATTTCCTAGTTACACAATTGCACTTTTTAACCATACAGTACAATTACGGAAGGGAAATGATTCATAATCAAACAATCCAGTGTCACACAGATGAGAATGAAAGCTTTTGAGTCTGGTTCCTTTCAAGGTTTCTTCCTAATATCAGTGCAGGGAGTTTTTCTCATTGCTCATCGAGGTTAAATTTATAATGTATAATGTATATCCTGAATGTGCATCTTTCTGAAAAAAACTGCTTTGTGGCAATATCCAATGATAAAAACAAATAGATTTGAATTGAAAATATTGTTTTTGTTCAAGTAAATGTGTCAAATATAAACATCCAAATTTAACACTAATTAATAGATAATTATTTTGGTATTATTATCCAGACAGGTGTGAATGAAGCAGGAAAAGGTTTGAAAGGCATAAGCAAAAAAAAAACTTTTTTATGGCTCCCGTGGGACATCACAGAGTATCTCCTTTGAGGCAGTGCTTCATTCCAGGTACAATGGAAGTGCTCATGGGTCAGTGGTGCATGTAGGTCAAGTCTAAGCCTGGAGTGGCTCTGACAGTTATAAATCGCAGGCTGTTCCTGGAATTGGGTCCCTCTACTGGTATACCAAAGCTGGGTGTTGATTTAACACATGAATGCCCTTAAGAGTGTATGCCTTGTGCCCCTTAGCATTGTATGTGTGTGGGCTGAACAAAAGAAGTTCTTTTTTTCATGGAAGGAAGAATTCTGAAATAACCTTGAAGTAATCCTTGTAAGTTAATATAATACCCAGCACAAGAGACGTAGCCTTGAAAACCTTCATTTAAGTGACCTACTATAAGAAGCAGTGGTGATTTTGAAGTTTTCATATAGAATGATATTACAAATAAAAAGATTTAGAGTGGTTTAGAGTGAGTGAGTGAGTGAGTGTGTGTGTGTGTGTGTGTGTGTGTGTGTGTGTGTGTGTGTGTGTGTGTGTGTGCAGCTAACTGCATTTACTTCTGTGTTGGTCATGTGTAGGCACAGCACAGTCTGTAGACTCACATAGTGTTCTGGGGTTGCAGAGGCTTTACACTGCCACTGCGCTGTACCAGCTTTCATAACATTACTGCACTTATTTGAAATTACCCTTTACAAAATTGAGTCAGCATGCATCAACACTTATGTGCTTTAATAGCAAATAGGACCAAAATGGAACAAGCACCATTCTCCTTTATTGGTAGAAAAAGATAGTAAAGCAGCTGAGGGGAGGAAAAACACTCTGAGATAGCAACCGCTGCAGTTTCATAACACTTCTCAGCAAGCTATAGTTGGCCTTTGTTCTTAATGGAAAACCTGCATCAAAAAAATAAAGAAGATTTATAGTTTTGAACCTGTTGAAATGTATCTGTGTAAATTACATACAAGGCACAGTTAAAAGGAGACAGGAGGTGATGAGTAGAGTAACAAGCAGCAGGTACAAGGAGAAGTGGGTTATTTTGACTCACTTTTATTGCAATAAAAATATGCAGTAATACATCATATTAATAATAATAAATGGACATTATACTGTATCTTCATTCAGCTGAGGCATTTGTTTACAGCTAATGGCTCTGTGCAGACAGCCCGGCTCATCCCCCTTTTATAAGGTGGCATTTCATTTGTCACAATTAACGATTTGATGTATTTGTCTTAATTTCTCTGTCTGCTTTGGCTTGCTCTTTTTATTCTTTTTTACATTCTTTATTTAATTGCAACAATATAAATCGACTGGTAAATTAGCATGAGGATGTGATTTTGATAGAGTTTCCAGAGCACTTCTATAATTTGCTCTGTATAAGGGATCTGCTAAATGCAGTAAACTAAATAAAAATTAGCAATTAAACTTGACAGTATGTTCCATATAAAAGTGCAGCAAATCACACTGTATATGATTTACAGTCGATCAGTTTGAGGTTAGGTAGTTAATATTCTTCTGCATAAAATTACACACAATTCAGAGCAATAGCAGTATACTTGTATGCTATTATTTCATAAATAGTACATTTCTTTTTATTCATGAATCATATCCAGCTGGATAAATCAAGCACATTGTGGGAGCAATTGGTGCTCAGGCAAACACACAAACACACACACACATACAAAGGTGACTCTGTTAAGACATTAAAGAGCAATTGTAGAGTAGTTTAATGTTGTGCAATGGTATTGATTTTAAAGTGGTCTGGCTTTTATACTGCACACTCTCCACAAGCCTGACAGTCATAATGAGGAAGTCAAGGCAGGTACATCTGACTTTATTGAAGCAAGTTGTTAGCATTCTCAGAGAATAATCTGCACTACATTGCATGCTACCTCGAAGGCTGCAACACTCCAGGCTATTTCCACTCTTTATTTCTCCAATTACTTTCTCACAATCATTTAACACAACAGTCTTTCTGTGCTTATGCTATCACATAGCGTACACACACCCTTTTCAAAGAACCGTTTGGGTTTTTTTTTTACAAAAGATTATCAGGAAATGACATTAAATATTACAAGCAATACTATGAAAATGAGAAGTATAAATGGTTTCACTTTAATTGTTGTCTAAGAAGTCTTCTTACTTTCTGAGAAAGGAGGATTCTAGGTAATCTAGGTAATCTCTTAATGGTTCTAGGTGATCCAAACTGATAAGGAATATTGCTTCCTTCCTGCTTCATGGATTACCTCACCTAGATACCATAGAGATATATGCCTTTCCAAAACTGCTGAAGTGATTATATCCAAACTGTATATAATATTTTATGTTAAAAACAATATTCTGGATTTTTTGAAACATCAGATAAATATATGCATTATAACTGTGGCACAGCATTATATCACTGCCCTCTCACAGTCCCCAGTGTGATCCTCATTTCAGGTTACTGTCTTGTTGGACTTTCTGTGAATGTTCTCCCTATGGGTTTCTTCCTAGTTACTAGCTTCCTAGTACTTTCAATTGGCCCTAGGTGTGAATGAGTGCACAAATGTTTGTGTGCATGGTTCCCTGCAGTGGCCTAGTCTTCCATCCAGAGTGTAATCACAGGATGGGCTTCAGATGCACTACAATCCTGGAGCCACAATAACTAAGGATGAACAACTGAATGAATTATACATTTATATTGGGGGAAATGAAATCAAACAATATCAATCTAAGACTAAAACACCAGAATTAATCTTACCGAACATGTTAATCGATAATAAATGTTACTGTATTGATTTCATGCTTTTGGGTAAGGAGCAAAGCTCAGGCCCGAGTCACCCGGAGCATACACTACTACAGTGCAATTTCAAGTGAAATAGATGGTGAATGACTCAAAACAGGCTGAAGTGAAATTATCTGTGTTTATCATTAGTGTTTTTTAAGTATAATAAGGAGAATTAGTGTAAATTACACAAGCAATCCAACACTATCCAGTGATGTTTGTGCACATGGCTGCATATGGCAAATTCTGTAAACAATTTGAAATGATGCACATAGAATTCATATTCATTCTTACAGAGCAGGTGTCAGCTTGATTTGAGTTTAACCCTTTGTGTTAATAAATACATTAACTAACAAACATGCACTAGTATAAACTTAAGGTGGTTGTTATTCCTGTATGAATTCGTAAGACTCATGTCATAGTTAAGGTTAGCTCATTAGTTTGTGGTTAGTGCATGCCTTAACTCATTGTTAGTTCATATTTAAGGGATTATTAATTCAGGTATTAGAGCATGATCATTTCTGAACTGTTATTATAAAGTGTTTCTGTGTATTCTAAGCTATGATAAACCAAAACTTTAAAGGAGAAGTTCTTTTGTGCAAAGTTAGTAACATTCATTCATTCATTGTCTACCGTTTATCCGAGCTATACTCGGGTCACAGGGAGCCTGTGCCTATCTCAGGCGTCATTGGGCATCAAGGCAGGATACACCCTGGACGGAGTGCCAACCCATCGCAGGGCACACACACACTCTCATTCACTCACGCAATCACACACTGCGGACAATTTAGAGATGCCAATCAATCTACCACGCATGTCTTTGGACCGGGGGAGGAAACCGGAGTACCCAGAGGAAACCCCAGAGGCACGGGGAGAACATGCAAACTCCACACACACATGGCGGAGGTGGGAATTGAACCCCCAACCCTGGAAGTGTGAGGCAAACGTGCTAAGTTAGTAACATTACTTAATTAAATTTGTGTGAATAGGCTGGAGGCAGGATGGAACTTCTTGTTAGGAGGGGATAAGACTCGATCTGGAGAATCCTTGCCCCAACTGTGAGCTTTAAGCCACTATTAGCTATTAGGCAGGGGACAAGCGGAGACCTCCCTGCTAGCTAAACACACACTGAATCACTCTGCAGGAGCTGCCAAGGATAAAGTACAAATGCCTGCAATTCGACAGAAGCAGTTTGAAATAAGCTTGTGGAGCTTAAGTGCCATTGCTATATTTTTATTTCAGAATACAAGGGCACTTTACTGCCATATAGTTTATTCAGAGAAGCTGCAAGTGCCGAGTTGATTGTGTGTAAGGTGGTGCAGATGGATAAGGTATATATTTCTTAAGTTCTCATTTCTTTAATACATCTGTCTGAGAACTGAGACAATGACGACAGACCTGAGTGTGTAGAATATTATTAGTGACTGTAGTCATTAAAAGAGGTTACAAGGAGGGGCTCCTGAGTGGTGCAGCAGAAAAGCAGGGAGTCGAATAGAATTATATATAAGATTTCACATATAATATAACTTGATACTTTATGTGTTATGCACATCAAACAGTTCATTGAGTCTCAGATGTGCCATTCATACATGTGAGTGTCCGGGTCTGATGTGGCTAGTGTGTAGGCTGGATCTGGATGGAGAGATGCAGAGTGGGATGATGATCACTGGGGTGAGGTAAGAACTGACTGGACTTGGGCACAGTCAGACTATCTGAAAAGTCAGTCCTTCTGGGAACAGAATGTGGTGGGTGTGAAGCGTCCCATTTTTTGAAAGTGAGTCATGTAAAGGGGCATATGACAAACTGAGCCAACTCTCAGTCATATTCATAAACATAAACACACACAGAGGGAACATGACAAATATACTGGGAAAAAAATCTGTATCACAATAATACAGCATTAATAGGTGTATCTTAAAAGTAGGTCAAACAAATAAACAATAAGGAATAGAGAGTGTTATCAGGATCAGAACTGGGGAAAAGTGGGCAGGATTTTCTGAGAAGTCATCAATTTAAAGCAGTGTATCAGAAATAAATCAAGCTGTTTAATAATTTGATATTTTAAGAATTATTGGTGATTATTGGTCACACAGAATTTTAGTAACTGTTATAAAAGGTTGTTAAAAATATTTTTTCCCTCTAGGGGAACTCGTAAAGATTCTGCATCAAACCTACAAATACAGTTTAGGTTTCAAAAAGAGGAACGTTATGAAAGAGGTGCATTTTTCAAAGAGGGTTTCAAGTATATCTTTAGGAATCTAAGAACATTTAACTTATTATATTCATTCATTCATTCATTCATTGTCTGCCGCTTATCCGAACTACACTCGGGTCACGGGGAGCCTGTGCCTATCTCAGGCGTCATTGGGCATCAAGGCAGGATACACCCTGGACGGAGTGCCAACCCATCGCAGGGCACACACACACTCTCATTCACTCACGCAATCACACACTACGGACAATTTAGAGATGCCAATCAACCTACCATGCATGTCTTTGGACTGGGGGAGGAAACCGGAGTACCCGGAGGAAACCCCAGAGGCACGGGGAGAACATGCAAACTCCACACACACATGGCGGAGGCGGGAATCGAACCCCCAACTCTGGAGGTGTGAGGCAAACGTGCTAACCACTAAGCCACCGTGCCCCAACTTATTATAGTAACCATTAAAAATTATTATTATTATTATTAAAAATTATTATTATTAACCAGCTCTTTTTTCACTTTACACTATTGTTTGGATCCAACAGAACTAATAATACATGTTTCTTTTATACACCATTAAACCAAGTTAGAATCATAAAATGAAACTGACTCTGGGATGCTTGTTTTTTAAACATAAGCACTCTCGCTTATTGCAAATTTGATTAACTTTAATGGTGTGGAGAGAAACATTAGCAGTGTAATAAGAAGTGCCAACTGTATTGTCTCTTTGTTTTGTTTTTCTTGTGATGTTTTAACAGCTCATATACTTTTTCCCTGTACTTGTAAGAATTTTATTCTCTTAGGCGTGAGCCTTTACGCTTCCGTTTTCGGATTTAGTAGAATATTCCAGCTTTAATTGCATCTCTATTTCATGCGAAAATTTCACATTTTTTGAAATCTTTGCCAATAAATCTAAATATAAATTATTCTCATGAAATTTGTTTCCTGTTTACATTAGACTCTATTTTAGCACAATATATTTATGGTTAAAGTAATTAAAATTAAAATAATGTTTTCTATTCTCAAATCTTCTGTTATTTATTTTTCTACTGTACATTTGCAACTATTTCATTATTACAATAATAACTACTGACAGTTTTAATTAGTAACTTTTTTTCTGTTATTCATAATTGTAGTCATAATTAGACAGTCACCTAAAAGGGTAATTTATCTGGTAAATTGCTGGAAAATAATAGCAATTATGTGGTGTTTTATTCCTTTGAAAGTTAATTCCAATAATATTTTATCATTATGATTATTTTCCAAACAGCAAAATACTGTAAATTAATGTTGTTGTAGTTGCTCCTCTGCTGCCACTTGTTTAACTGAGTACATGGTTCTTAAAAGAAAGACAAAGAGAAGGAAGGGAGGGTGGAAGGAAGGAAGGAAGGAAGGAAGGAAGGAAGGAAGGAAGGAAGGAAGGAAGGAAGGAAGGAAGGAAGGAAGGAAGGAAAAATTCAAAACAATAATCACAGTACCTTGTTTGAACAACACAGCTTGACACCTCTAGCAGTTTGATAGCTAATAACCTTCCTAATGTTCAGCTGTGGGATTTTCTGCCATCCTGCAGATGATGCTGATGAAGTTTTACACTATTAATGGTTGAGGCTCCTGATGTTGGAATGGGATAAAAAGGTCAAAAGATAGGGACAAGATCAAGAATAATCATCTCAGGCTGCTGAAACCTTGTCTGTATTTAGAACAAGGTGGATGGTGATTTTGAGTTACCTTGACCTTATTATGTACAATGACACCCAATGACTTTTAGTTTAATTATTAATTAGCAATGACTTACTGTACAATCTGTATTATGTATTGTAGTCCCTTTTTTAGTCCCTCTTCTTCTAAACACTCAGAATCCTGGCTTATTATTTGGTTAAAAAAATAAAAAGCATATAACTCAGCAATTTCTTTGAATTATTAAAGGCAAGGTTAAAATAAAGTACAAGCCATACTGATCTTTTCTATATATTAAACAATCTCCTTTTGTACAAAAGGTTTAACTTTGCTCATGACATGCTCATACTTGTGTTTGTGGCATTAATGCTATAATCATCAGCAAATTGATTTAGCTTTCAACAGCCCATGAACCTGCGATTTGGATAATGAAAAGGAAACTTACAACATAGTCTGTTTGTTCTCGATCCTGTCGTCAAATCTTACTTAATCCTTCAACTTGGCCATGTTAATGTAAGAGTGGTTGTTGAAATTGCATATAACTCATATCCCCTACCACCACCACCACCTACTTTGCCTGCTGTTCAAATGCATGGTCCAGTTCTGACATTTCTTCTGGATCTTTGTTTTGGCTGTTGCTCATATGTCCATGTAATATACCTAATGTAAATGTGGCATACCTCTGCAATTAACTTAGCTGTTACCTTGTGACTGAGAAGTATCACTGACTTACCAAGCCTTATGTTTACATGATTGCGATTCTGGATTTTTCTCAAGAATTGCTTGACTTAATATCTGTTCCTGTTTATGAGTTTGCTTTACATTTTGGATTTGTTTGGCAGTTTAAATAAAATTTTAAGTTGCACCTCCCATGGAATTACTCCATCACATGACATTGACAAAAACAATGTGGTTTTATAACATGGATCACTTACCTGGTACCTGCTTCTTCTGCACATAACTATAATACTAATACAATGCCATAAAACAGTTTGGCCATTTCTGGTCATATTGCATAAAATTAAAAATCTGTTCTGATAGCATCAGAACAGATGGCTTTCCATAACAAAAATTTATTTGGATTTTTATGAGGTCACTTAAGTTTTAACTTACCTGACCCTTAAGCATAAACAAGAGTATCAGAAAACTGTTCTTAACACTTCATTATACTTCAGTATATTGGCCAGAGGTCCGCACACAATCATAGATCATAGAAAAATAGACCCAAGTGAACTACTGAAATGTGCACAGCCTGCAGTTGAGATGGCTAGATACAAGTGTATTGTCTAATGTAATGCGGTATTACGTGAATATATTATACTAGGTATCAGTTATCATGATGTACTTATTATCTCACTTGAATGTCACTGTAACAATCTTGGCAGTACACTGCTTAGAGAACACAGGCAACCCAGGCAAGACTGAATATGATTCATTTTATTTTTTTATTTGTCACTGTGTCCTTGGCACCATAGTGATCATGTAAAAAATCTTTCAAAACAAATAATTTAGCAGTTTTGTTTCATCCTGAATATCACCTTGAAATCATTGTTTGTTTATTGACATGCAGAGATAGTTATAATTGAATAAATATGTTATATTACTGCTCAGAAGGTTGGGGGTTAAAGCCTACCCCCTCCTGATACAGTATTACAAAATACTACCACTTAATCCGTCCACAAAGGATTAACTTTCTACCTGTGATGATGTCATTGTGACTCATATAATCATAAGCATTGAGTAATACTGACATACAATATGGTTTAGCAGTTGTGGTGGTCTTAATGGCCATGATGACTCAAACTGACACAACTAGAAGCAACCATTTCAACTTCAAGACTGGGAAAATTGCTCAAATTGACAAATTTGCTTGCACTTTTCTGGTAAAAGGCTGACTTTTACTTTATTTCTTTTTTGTTAATAGCACTGAATCTGACAGTCTGTTCAGAGGATATGTGTTCATTTAAGGTGGCAGATATTTTTTGATGGGTACTACAGATTTTTAAACTGTGAATATGAAACACTATCTGACAAATTATTGATCATGAATTGATTGTGTAGATTGTGTAAACATGTGTCAGCTGTTTAACTAAAACCTTCTTCAAGAATCACTTGCCAATTCTCTTTATTCTGTCTAATTAGGCCTTATAAAATATTATTTTAATTCTTAATTACTACGTACTGTGTGTGTGTGTGTGTGTGTGTATGTGTGTGTGTGTGTGTGTGTGTGTGTGTGTGTGTTTTAGAATTTTAAAAAAAAAAAGCCATGTGAGATGTTAAAGATGTTAATTAAAACCTGTAGCCTCCTACACCCAATATCTTGTAATAGAAGATCAAAGCCTACTAGTAGTGAATAAAAGAAATTTTTCTAAATTTATCGTTTATTTTCAATGGGTTAATACTGATGGTGTTAAAAATTTTATTATTTTTATAACAGTGTTCTGTGTTCAGAACATGTCAAAATCCAAAAAACGCATCTAAAAACTGCATAGTTGGAATCTAATAATGGATGCGAAAAGTCTGTGTGTGTGTGTGATATTGGGCTTGATGGCCACAATCAGACAGTCTGTTGTATGTTATAGGACAGCATGAGAGTGTGACTGTTGCTGTGTTTCCGCTTTACAGCAGGGGGGTTATGGATTTGACATGCAAAGTGATGGCACAAAGAGTGAGTCTGCTCAGTCTGTCATATCACAAGAGGATTTGACATTTCTGTCTTCCCCACCAATAACGCTTCCTGTCAATAAATGACAGCTCCTCCTGGCCAGGGGGTCTCACCTCCTTACTCATACCCAGCATGGTGTAGTGCTCTCAGCACACCCTCAAACAGGCAGGGGGCTTTATCTGGATGAGGAACATGATCACATATCACTGTGAGTGTCTAGAACTTTGTGATCTCTCCTTTTTAATTGCTCCTCAAGCTTCTTCTTGCGTTGTCTTGCGTTGCATGTTGACACCAACAACCTGCTCCCACTGACATACAGTATGCACAGAGACACATAAGCACACATTTAACTTACAGGTTATTATCAGTTTGTTAACTGTTCCTACATAATATGCTTTAAGGTTAATAATGGAATAAGCCACTTTGATTCTATTCATAACCAAAAACACAAGTCACATTTTCTTACATTATTATCCACGCTTCATCTTCCGCTGGAGGATATGAAAGCAGAACCATTTCTACTGTACTATACTGTAATGGTTATTTCCTTTGACTACAAGTCCTGGATTAGTTCAGGCTAACTGGAGCAGTGAGGTAGTCCTGGTTTCCTGAAAAGTCATATGAACTTGGTTTGACCTGTGGGCCCTCAGCTTTCAACACTGGCAATATGGCTTCAGGCTCTATCAAAATTACATGCTGGTAGAGTGGAGTCTGCCTATTGCATTCCTCTCTGTTCAAAGAGGTCCAACTGCTTTCTTGTCTAAATTTGTATGGGTCGTTTCATCTCAGGATTTGCATCAGTGATGATGGTGTTATGGTGTTAAATATGGTGGTTTTAAGAGAAAAAATAAGAGTAATGACACCATATTTTAACCTGCTCACTTACGGCTTTCTTTGAATCTTATAACTGGTCTGTTAGGAAAGCAAATGTACTATTCAGAGCCATACTTGCACTGAGGCTTTTGTTTGAAGGGGGAACAGATGCACTTACAGTATTAGAAGAAATATTCTGAGAGAAAGGTATGGGGGCACTGGAAAGAGCCTCAAGGCTTCAAGCCTCCACCAAGGATTACACTGCTAAGAAGGAAATTGTTAGAGGGGGAAGAGAAGGAGGAGGAAACAAGAGAGGAAAAGCACCCATGGTGGCACAGATGGCTGCTGAAATGAGTGTGAGTGCTCTAGTTTAGGATGCCATTATCTTCACATGTCTGCAGCAAAATGCCAGGACTCAGACCAGAGCACCTGCCCTGCACACACCACCACCACCCCACCACAACCTCACCACAACCCCCCACACCCAAAAGGTGGAAATATGCTGGAGGCTTCAGATCTTTACTGAAAAGAAATACATTTCCAAGCATACATTGTTCACATTTTACATTAAAGCACATTTGTCCCAGTTGTATAAATGACTCATTTTTCACAGGCGCAAGATCAAAAAAGTGAATAGCACTGACAGTTGGTGGATATAGTTAGAACCATGTTTCCTGAAGGATTATAACACACCATGAAGAGAAAGCCAGAGTGAAAACTTAACCATTTCTGTTCAGAAATTATTTCAAATGTTTGCAAAGCCAAGTTTTAGGCATTTTGCTAAAATCATCAGTGTTTATTAATTAATATTTTCTTCTTTTTAAAAAATCTCCGAATGATACAGCTAACCAGTTTGGCCCTAGGTCTGTTAGGGTGCTTGGTGAATCAGCAAAGGTAATAGACACTGTCTGTGGGTCAAGATGGATATCAGTGATTCGAGTGCCTCTCTGGGGTTCATAACGGTTATGATGTTATTGGTCTCACATCGAGCGTGCTCATTTAGTGTGTACAGTACACCCTTTGGACCCTTTGCAAATTGAAATCCCATCAACAACGTTAATGGTGTTTGTGTGTACCCTGCTGGGAAAGTGGAAGTTCATTCATCTGCTTTAACCAGATTCCATTTTTCATCTGCATCAGTCTTTGTTTATCTTTGTTTAACAATTTTAAATGAACACTAAGATTTAGATAACATAATATTTTAAAAATGATACTTCTCATTATGTATTGGTCACAAATACAGTTACTATTGTGTGTATTTAGTGAAACTGTATATTTATTTAGTATTGTTCACATTTCACGTAGAGTATTGTAGACTGAGCAACTGAGAAAAGTTCAATACTTTGGGTGATTTTGGTTATCACTTCCCTCTAGTGGACAGATTTCTTTCTATTTTTTTTTTCCTTTTTTGCATTTTTTGTGCGCCTGTCTCCTGAGCACTAGCCTTCGTAGCAAGGCAACATACAGAACATCAGTAATCAATACAAATTAATTCATTAAAGAAATGAACTAATTGCAGGAATAAACATGGAAAGTGTTAAAGAGTATAATGCTGTGCCTTGCCTTTACTGCTTTGATGTGGTTCTGAATAATCTTTGCTCCAGTGTTTTGTGGACACACAGGGAGTCTTTAGATTTACAACTACACAGTAGATGAGATGGGTGTGTGTATTTTTTCCAGATGACATTGGAGGAGTTGTTTTAAGGGATCTGGTCAGCGCATGTAGTGTGTGTGACATGGGGAATATTACAAATATTGAATGTCAGAATAGAGATTATTTAATATTTTTTATTTGTTAATTATTATAGAAGGTTAATAATTGCATATTGAAGATCACAATAGGAATATAATAAGATTATTATTATTGTTGTTGTTGTTGTTGTTGTTGTTGTACAGCATCTCCCGTGTGGTACATAGCGTCTGAGGTTGGTGTTTGGTGTTTTGAGAGCATAGCTCTCCTATGTGTGTGTGTGTGTGTGTGTGTGTGTTGGGAAGGAGGGGGGCTGTATCACGCATGCGCAGAAGAGCAAGAGAAAACGGTTGAAAACTCGCAGTAAAGCCTGTGTCCTCGATGCTCCTCAGCACACAACATCATCATCATATCGGGCGTGCTGGAGGCGAGCGGCCAGTTTATACGCGCGCACACACACACACACACACACACACGACGCAGGGACTGAGAGCGTCGTTTATAACGGCGTTCCTCCGGATTTCTCCTCCGCCTCGCAACAGAGCCATACATCCTCCTCACCGATGTTTCCGACCGACTGAAACACGGGGATTTATTCCTTCCGGTTATGTTTGACTGTTGATAATAATAAAAAAAAACACCCAAAAAACTGTGTACATTATGTTTTTGTTAGCATTTCATGCTAGAAGACGGTTGACTAGCGTTTATCCGGGGCCGCTGGGTTTGCAGTTCGTGCTTTGGATTGTATGTGCTGTTTACGGAGAGGAGCAGCCCTTCAGTGTGGAGGTAAGGAAAGCACTGGCCTCACAAACACTCCAAACCCTGTCCTCTCATCACTCCTTTATTTACGTTTACATTGTTATTGTTCTTGTGCTTTTATTCAGCAACGCAGCGGTAGACTTCTCAAAACTGAGGGCAACTTGAATGGTTAAAGATAGCCGTACATATGCAGCTTTATTTGAAAAGAATAAGCTCGCATAACGCTTCATAACAGCACCCAAGTCACTGTATAAAGCTGAATACACAAGCTGTTAGGAGGGAGGTGTGTGATATCCAGTATCAGAGATTAGCGGTTTGACAACACACTAGCCTGTTGTCTAACACTACACCATATGCTGTATCAACAACACACGATACTTTCTGCTCCTTTCTCAGCTTCCTAGAAAATGCATGCATTGTCCTGTTGCAAGTCCAGTAGTGGAAAGACGGCCAAAGTAGATCTTGACATTTTCCTGACAGTTCATTTTTTCCTGGCCTCGATGCTGTCTGATAAATCTGTAAAAGCAGCTGAGTTTAGACTGTACAGATGGCATGAGTTGATGGTTAGCTGGAATGAATTAACTTGATACAACTGGATGTCCATTCAGTCATCTGAGGCTAGTAACCAGAGACGAGTTATCTAGCCTTTGCAAAAAAAGTTGGATGGTAACAGAGCAGTATCATGATTCCTTCTAATCTTGTTTAATTCAGAAACAAAGGGCTTTTGGTTTCATTTACATGACCTGTTTATCTGAGAGGATCAGACTGTGATATTAATGTTATGATCCTGCTCTGTATGTAAAATGTTAAACAGATCTGAGATGTCTGAATGATTTTAAGCAGAAAAAGAATACATGACCTCTGTATTTCATTTTCATAGCTTGGGCAGAAGAAAATGAAATGTAAATGAAAAGGAAATGTCTGTCTTACTTTGCAATTACAAATGAAACCTAAACTTAATCTTCCTGATCCTGAGACTCTTTACAGTTCAGCTGGTTTTGGAAATTGCATTGGAAATCAGTAGTGCATGCAAGCAATCGTGCTGAAAGATATATATTTTAGGAACTGAGTGGGATGATCTCCCACCAAAATAAGGGCTGAGGGCAAACTATATTAAGGCAAACACATGCACCACTTTTTCCAGTGGTTTGAACTTTTCAGTGCAGTGATGAAAGACTTTTCAGAACTACAATCTCAGCGGCTGTGCTTTCGAACCAATTTATCAGCCAAGACGCATCAGTGAATACTTGCTAACTTTCACAGGTCAGTATCGAGTCTGCAGAGAGCGACAGAGACCCTCTCCAAACATGTGGGGTTAAAAATGTAAAGTGTTTTAAATTGGATTGGTGTGCATTCACTTGTATGCTTTGATGTGGTTCTTGGCTGATCTTTGTTGCTGTGTTTTATAGCCACATAGGGAGACACACAGGGAGACACACTTTTTGTCCAAATGACTTGTCTGAGCTCTGGGTTTTAACTCTGTTTCCTGCTATTGCTTATAGGGTGGTTCTTACATCGCTCATATGGTTCCCCATCTTGCGCATTTGGACACGACGTAACCCTTTGCTTTCTGTGCTTTCTCTCATCCTCCATGCCTCCTTGTCCTCCTTGTCCTTGTTATTGCAATTTCAAACCTTTGTTCCTCTTGCTTACACTTAAAAAAAAAAGAAAAGAAAAGCTGTTTCATCACTCTAGTCCACTTCTGCTACGATGGCACTGAAACATTTAATTTCATTTCATAATGAATGCCTTTTTATTTTCCTTCTTCTTTTCAAACGCTGCTCATTCCCAGTAGATTTTTTTTGTGTCATTATTAATTGCTTGTGATGGATATTAATAAGTGTGCCCAAAAGACAAGGAGTGTTCCGCAAGAACGTGCACTCAAAATGATTTGATAATATAAAAGTCCTACAGTATTAAGAGGAAACAATGCATGCAAAAGCTTTATTCCAGTTATCTCGCTGGCACTTTCTACAGCCGGCTTTGTCAAAAGAAAATACTAAATATGACCAAACTACAGCAAAGTCATTTCTGCACAGCACGGCTGACTGAACTCGTGAAATTAAAAGGGTGTGTGTGTGTGTGTGTGTGTTCCCACTGTTACATTATTCAGTCTTTTTAAATCATTTGAATGCATTCGGTTTGCTGCAGATTTCATGACAATGTTATTCTGAATATGAAATAATGCTGTCTATCTGGTTTAACAGCACTGCATGAGCTAAATATCAGTCACTTTGCTCAGGATGAGATGTGTGTGTGTGTGTGTGTGTGTGTGTGTGTGAGAGAGAGAGAGAGAGAGAGAGAGAGGAGAGAGAGGAGAGAGAGAGAGAGAGAGAGAGAGAGAGAGAGAGAGAGAGAGAGAGAGAGAGAGAGAGAGAGAGAGAGAGAGAGAGAGAGAGAGAGAGAGAGAGAGAGAGAGAGAGAGAGAGAGAGAGAGAGAGAGAGAGAGAGAGAGAAAGTGCCTTCTTTCCTTAGTGTTTATCTTTCATTTTGTTGATATCATGATAAAGCAATCAAAGAAGCTGGGATAAAGTGTTTTACTTGCACTGTAGGCAACTTCCTTCCTTCACACTTTATCAGATGTAAAGGGGGGAAAAACAACTTGCCTTTCTACATCTTTCCCTGGCTGAAGCTGTGGTTTTGCATGGATGAGTCAAAGTGTGCTTATTCTCTACTGAGAATCAGGTGCAAAAGCCTGGTGGGAGTCACTCAGGGTTTGAGACATGCGCACACACGCACACACACACACACACACACACACACACACACAACCTCAACCCCATCCACTAAAGTAAACCCAGGCATTAAACTTTATCCACATAATATTCACATGAATACATAAGCATACAGAAAAGCTTTTTCTTTCTTTCTTTCTTTCTGTCTGTCTGTCTGTCTGTCTGTCTGTCTGTCTGTCTGTCTGTCTGTCTGTCTGTCTGTCTGTCTGTCTGTCTGTCTTTCTTTCTTTTAGAAATCCGCAACTGTTTTCTTTCCTGCTGGGTTCCCACTACAGTACGAGGATAAAAACTCGGCACAGTGCACTGTGTGATGCTGATTGACGGGTCAGGCTGCTCAAGATCTCTCTGAATTATTGAAAGGCACTAGTGTGACACCAGATGCTGACGTGGCATGAGCTCAGTCACAGAGGGCAACACAACATCTATCTCTCCTTTAAAGGGTCATGAATGAACAGAGAGGTTTATTTGTTTTGCTCTCTGATCCGTCTGTATGTTTATATGATGTGGCAGGAACTAATGTTTCAGTGTTTATGGCTGGTTAATAAACTGCTTAAAGTGTGGCTTCAGAACAAGGCAGTCCCCCCAGGGCTGTTTCTTTCTTCTGTCTCTTACGCAGACCTACTACTGAGAACCCTCGTCAGTCATATGCCAGTTCGTTTATGCTTTTGCAGAACTGTGCAGAGCGCTGCTAGAGCCCTGTCAGCCTGGGTGTTCCAGTTTAATTGCATTGTGTGACAAAATCAAACCCTGTGCCTTTTATGCCTAAAGAAGGGGTTTTGGTTGTTAAGCAATAAACATAGCTTGAACTTGGCATTTAGCCACTTTGCAAGGGGTGTGTGTGTGTGTACATTCTGTTTCTACAGTGTGTGTCATCATGTGCTTATAGAGAGAAAGAGCAAGGAGAGAGGGAGAGTGGAAAGAAAGGCAGGGAGTTATGTTCTGTGCTCAGTGCAGCATGTTGCGCTCACACATGGTCTTTTTGACGTCAGCTTGGCTTTACTGGGAGAACAGATTTGTGTGAGCCCCTGGGGTGCCTATGATATGTCAGTGTGTTTACCTATCACACAGCCTCAAAAAAGGTAAACAAAGTGAAAGGATAAGGTAAAAACCCACTAGCTGTTTTTGTGCAGCCTGATAATCCCTTAAAGATTAAACTGATGGCTCAATCAGGCTGTACACCTGTAACTGAAATAGAGAAAACTGATTGCTGTAATTCCTGTCTCGATCAAACAGTTCTTTAATAATCCCTTAACTAAAAGAATAATAGCCGTGTATACCTTTTGTGTCTGTTTAATTTTATTATCTATGTCTATTCTTGCTTTGGGCACAGGTACCGATCAGGCATAACATTATGAGTTATTATGTTAGTGAGTGGGATATATTAGACAGCAAGTGAACATTTTGTCCTCAAAGTTGATGTGTTAGAAGCAGGAAAAATGGGCAAGTGTAAGGATTGCCACAAAGCAAAAATAGTTCAGGAATGGTTTGATGAGCACAACAACGAGGTTGAGGTGTTGACTCCAAATTCCCCAGATCTCAATCCAATTGAGCATCTGTGGGATGTGCTGAACAAACAAGTACGATCCATGGAGGCTCCACCTCGCAACTTACAGGACTTGAAGGATCTGCTGCTAACATCTTGGTGCCAGATACCACAGCACACCTTCAGGGATCTAGTGGAGTCCATGCCTTGTTGGGTCAGGGCTGTTTTGGCAGCAAAAGGGGGACCAACACAATATTAGGCAGGTGGTCATAATGTTATGCCTGATCGGTGTATGTGCGTTTGAGTCAGAGTGCACTCTTTAATGTGGTCCAGCAGAAAAATTCTAAATATTTGTAAGGTTAGATTGCATTATACAGTGCTTTTTGTTGTTGTTTTCATCGGCCAGAGCATTCCTTGTTCCTGAAATGCAAGCAAATCTGAAACTTTACTGCGGTCACAAATGCTCCTCGCTGTCCGTTCAATATTCACACTTGGTTGACGTATTGCTGAGACAGAAATCATTAAAAACTCGTTAACACAAGCAGCGTGATTAAAAAGCTGAACATGCTGACCAGACGCATGCACTTCTTGTTGTTATGGTAACACTGACACAAAATCTCACTCCACACACGCGCACAACTTTGGATCAGATCTGCACAAACGAGGCGTTAGGATACAGAACATATAAACAAGTTCATTAGGAATCTGCAGTACCAAAGAATTCGTCTGGATTTGTGAAAATCTTTGCGTGGAAGCCTGGACTATGAAAGATTCTTTGTGTCCAGCTTTTTCCTTTATGTTCTACAGAGTTCTCTCTGTCTCTCTGTTAGCTCAGTGGACAGATGCTGAGAGACACTGAAATATTGTTTGCTGCAATTTAAACTTGAATGCTGTTGGAAGTTCCAGTGGCGATGACCAGAGGCACATGGGGACACTCAACCCTCATGACAAGAAGTTTTCATTGCATGACGCTGAAAGCTCTGGGAAATGTCACCGTGTGCTTCAGTTGTGCCACACGTTACATGTGGTGTTTAAAAATCCTTTGATAGACAAACGTGTCTGATTTTTTTACTTGCATATGCTCAGTCAACCATAAATATTTCACTTCTAATGAGATAAGATACTGACACTAGATTTCAGATTTCACTCTTTTGTAGATGTGTAATGTGAGACTAGCGCTAGTCACTACAAGGGCCGTGGCATTTTTTGACATTTGCCCAAAAGTACAGTGTGGCCGATCACGTGGGAGGGTGGTTGTCATAGGGACTCTGTGTGCACTATGTGGCGCGTGTCCTGCTGAATTATTTAGCGTGTGTGAGGACAGAGAGACGTGAGAGCGGTTTAATTGGTGCACACACATGTACACGCTGAGCTCACAGATCCTGTGTGCCTGTTATTACAGTCTTTTAAAAGCCATAACGGCCTGCTGAATGCTAAGTGCTGAATAAAATGTGTGTTGCGAGCACTCGTGGCCTCTGGTACACTCTCAGGCATTTACTGAGTCAGTTGCCCGACTGCAGGTATGCTTAGTCACTTCATTCACAAACATGACACTGAATGTGAATTAGAACTGAAACAAAAACACTTAGGAGCTGAACCAAACGTTCAGCATGCTAGTCTTATGACTCCATTTACACTTTGTTTTAATGTGTTCCTGGTTATCGTGATTGGATAATTGTACAAATGAACGTGTGTGTATCTCAAATAAGCCATCTCCTGATTCTGCGGGAGTATTCAAATATTTAAAATTACATTTCATGAATTAAAGGCCTTGATTTTACATGCTAAATTAGGCTATTATTGTTTTCTTCTAGTTTGTTTGATGATTCAACATTTGTCACCTTACACAGGCTGGATTATTCGGAGTTGCTCACAGGAGGCAGTGTTGTGTGGAACCTGAGGCTAATGTTAGTTACCTGCTGTTGAGATCATACACTCAGAAATGGGTCGATATGGGAAAATGAAAATCCAGCCAAAGGTTTCTGTAAAGCAGCAAATAGTCCTGTCTGATTAAAACCTGCGTCTGCCAACAGACAAGCTGTGTCATAAAACTTTAACACATTTTGAGGGAGTTACTAGTTCTTGTATTTTATATTTTCTCCTGTGGAATAAACATGGATCCACAGGTTTGTTTTGTTTTGTTTTGTTTGTTTTGCAGCACTTTCACGTGGTATGTGATATAGCTGCACAATACATTTTAAATCGTTTTAAAAGCATGAAATGTAATTTGAGGAGACTATTCATTCATCCATGTTTTGTATCGCTTATCCTACACAGGGTCACAGGGAGTCTGGAGACGGCTTCGGGGCACAAAGCTTGGCACAAACCCATCATGGGGCACAATTGCACACACTACAGACAGTTTCCAGTTGGCCTACAACGCATGTTTTTGGACTGGGGGAGGAAACCGGAGTACCCAGAGGAGAACATGCTAACTTTATGCACACAGGTTGGAGGCGGGACTCGAACCCCCAACCGCAGGGGGTGCAACATGCTAACCACTGAGCCCCCCTTGAGGATTAGGGTCGCTAAATACGTCTGCATGTTTTTCTTTCCCAGCTTTACAGATATGTTACTGTTTTGGTATCATGACAGATATGATGTGACGCTCAGGAAAAATGAGATCAAA
Source organism: Hemibagrus guttatus (assembly GCA_033459395.1). Classification (NCBI taxonomy): domain Eukaryota; kingdom Metazoa; phylum Chordata; class Actinopteri; order Siluriformes; family Bagridae; genus Hemibagrus; species Hemibagrus guttatus. The sequence goes on from JAUCMX010000003.1 coordinate 18,080,116, forward strand.
CTGCCAAGCAAACAGAATACAGATGAAGAGAGTATAAATTAGTACAAGGAGAAAATCTGGCCTTGGAGATCAGAGCTCCTATATACATAGCCTTCATGACTGTGTTTAACTTTAATTTCATTTCTACCTTTTCTATTCCTTGCATCAGCTAAATTGTTCAATTATACAGCATATTATATAGCATATTTCAATCTCATTTGGAGAACTCAAGAAATATGGGAGGTGACAGCCACCAGCAAAGTGCTCTCTGTTTCCACTCACAACAGTTGTTTGGCGTTGCCATGGCCACATCACTGCTCCGATGGTGTCTCATAGCTAATGAAGCGCTCTCGCAGCATTAAAGGTTCTGCTTTGATGTTTCCGCTGAGCTAATTACTTCTCTTTTGGCCTGTTTGTGAACTGATCTGAACTGGATCATATCAGCAAGTTCACACAAGTTGACTGAGCAGGAAGTTCACCACTGCCTTCAGTTACCCGGTCCACACGTGCTTACATCAAGAGATGTACACGGCGCCGTTTGACCTTAACAAACTGCAATTTTAGCCTTTATGAGGTGGTTTTATTTCAAATCAATTTTACACAGGCTCTTTGTACTTCCGTCCCCGCCAATTTAAGGTGGATTTAAAAAGGTATGGTTAAACACTGTGTGCAGCTAAAGCATGAATCCTATCGAATTACAGTAGCACTGAATGATAGACAGCTGAGCATGAAACAGTACTGACCTGTTCAGTGCAACTTAACATCCTTACACAGGCAGATCAAAGAAAGCCATACATCACATAGTGAATGAGTGTACAAGCGAGATGGGGCTGTAGTGGATAGGAGTGACCCTGGGCCCTGTCAAAGAGCCAAATCATCTATCAGTCTACCCTCTTCCCCCTAATCCATCTCTCTGTCTCTCTCTCTCTCTCTCTCTCTCTCTCTCTCTCTCTCTCTCTCTCTCTCTCTCTCTCCATGTCTCTGTCACATTCTCTTGCTCTCTTATCCTGTTTGACTTTTTTCACTGCATCACTCAGAGTAATTCTGTGCTGGTCACCACTGCGTGTTCCCATATGTAATTTACTGCCAGTTGCCATGTTTCACCAGCAGGGCCAAACTTAATGCAATATCTGCACAACACGGCTATAGACTGTGTACACATTAGACTGCAAGTCAGATGTTCAAAATGCATCCATGCGGTGCTTCACTGAGTATGAGGCTCAGAATGAGCTTCATGCATTTAGCTCGTCATGATCCTTTAATGTTTATAAAAGGGATTGGCAAAAGCACTGAATCGATTTAATCATCAAGTATCGCAGACTTGGGAACTATGAGTAGGAATGTATATGTGGCACTGTTCTTTGATTCAACTGGTCCACAACATTTTACTTCCAATTTGTATGTAGTTAAATGCCACTTAATGTTTTTTTTGTCACACTTCCCACCAGCTTTGCCTTGATGATGGTCTCTCTGCCTGTCAGCATCAATCGCCAATTATCATTTCTTTAAGATTTCTTTCTTTCATTTTCCCCTTTAAAAATTATTTATTTTTATAAAATTAATTTATGTCCGTGTCATTTTCTCCTCATTATTCCTATTGAAAAGGATGGAGTCCCGTTCTGGCTCCATGACTTTTTCACTGTATGTTTTCTGTAAATATTGGTGCATGCATCACTAATCCCCGAATGGACATGTTCACATTACATGCAAGTCTTCATGAAGAAACCTATGCCCGGAGCCGTGTAGGACAATCTGACATCCTGACATGCTCATAGATTTGCTGTGGCAGAAGTTTAAACCAAGCCAATGTCTTCACTACACACATCCTCCCTCCTGGAGCCGTGCATGATGCCCTGACATGCTCATAGCTGGTTTTCACACTGAGCATATTTGCTGCAGTCCAGATCTGAGCGCGATTGTTCCTGGTGCCCCCCAGTAGCGCTGGTTTCTATCGAACCCCGGTGCATTTGCATTTATCTTACATCATCACAAGCATGCATGGAGAACACATGATATACCATATATTTTTTTTATTGTTTTTATTATTCTGGTGTTATTTATGCGCATCAGGGCACCTCGCTTTTTCAGTGTTCCCACAGCATTCTTCTGCCACTCATGAGATACGTGTTGTTGAAACTAATAATGTCATCATCGCGTACAGCACAAACTTGTTACTTTCTGAACAAGTGCAGAGCCAAGTACAAGTTGCGTTCACGTTCGTGGAATTGTGGCTTCGTTCCAGTGCATACGAACTCGCACCTCCCACAATTTCAAGTTCGGTACTGTGGTGCGCTTCACATTACCAAACTTCCATGTGACCCATGCTCTGTTTCTGACTAAACTGACAGTGTGGAAGCCCCCACAGAGTTGCTGTCAAAGAAGTATAAACCAGGCCTACATCTTCACTACCACACACATCCTACCTACAAGAGAAGATTAGCTCCTTTGGTCTTGTACAAACATGATTCTAATCTCTTAGTTTGATCATTTAAGACTGCAGACAAAAGTTGTGTTGTGTTGCTGGTGTATTTTACAAAACAAAAGTTGTGTGCTGCTCTTAGACATGAGATGAGGACCGTGATGTCAGCTCACCCAGGGAGCAGGGCTTATTCATACCCACAGTGTCAAAATGCATGTTTGTGCTGGTTTATCAGACACAAACAAGCATTTATCTGGCACACATGAGGCCAGGTAGTACACTACAAATGCGACACCAGATGAAAGAGTTACTTAAACGTAGTGCACGTAAAGCAGCTTTCCACATGTCAAGTTTAAAGGGAGCGTTTAATAAAGTGGCGCCAGTTATAATGCTTCAGTAAGCTTTTAACTTTTAACTTCTATTTAGCGCTCCATCACTTTGCATCCAAACACAAGCAGACGTGAAAGAAGCAACACAGCCTGTTATAAAGCTGTTTTCAGTTTAACAGACTGGTTCGTTTTGTCTGCTGATTATTTAAACTGCGAAAATCATAAAACTCAGCCCTGTATATTGTCTAGCAGCAATTAAATTACATGGAGTGTCCTTCGGTGGGTGACCTGCTCTAACCCGGGGTTACACCAGGGACCTGGTGAGCAGCACCACATACACTATGTTGGATCATGTGCAGTGAGGACAGCACAAGGGGGCTTTAAGGCAGCAATAGCAGTTCTCAGTCAGGCTCTGTGATATAAATCATAACTGATGTCTTAAAACTGTCCATTTAAAGCGACCTCATGTACTTTGCATTTCTTACTTTGCTTGGTCAATATACAAATAGTACAGACATGCAGAAAATATCCTGTTTTATTTTATTTTAGAAAGAGTTCCAGGAACAGCCAAACCAAACAGAAATGCAAAGCCTCCAGCAGAATAATTAAGCAACCAAATGTCTAGACACTGGTAGATTGCATCAGTGTGACCAAGAGAGGATTACACACTGAGGGAAAGAAGTATGCCTTTATCCTCAACTCAAATAGTCTTTAGTGGCTTTGTACAGTCTTTCTGCTTCCACGTGACGTAGTGAATAATGCTTCACACTGCCACACACACAGCCTCCGAAGGTGAACCCGGTTTGATTGTAGAGCAAAAGACAAGACGTGTCTTTGATTCCCGCTGACAAATATGAATAATTCAACCTCGTATGAGTATCTTGTCCTACAGACAGAGTGGCAATAGATTGATAAGAGTTTATGATTCACTCAGGAGCATGTTGGCAGTCTAGACCAGTGCTTTTCCCGTGTAATGAAGACTAAGCAGAGTGCGAGTTAGTGTCATTTCTCTGTTCTAAGACATCTGCCATCTGCTGTATGCAGCAAAGAAAAGGCCAAGCACACACTCACAAACCCAAGAACTATGAATAAAGGGAGACAAAGTGAAAGGCTGAAGAAGGATGGGGATATATAATGAGGCTTTCTGGTTCAGGTGAAATGATGTGAAATAATGTATGAATACTTTTTAAGGTAGCAGCTAAAGTTCATCGTGCAGTATTTGTGCCCAGCTGGGAAACTGCATTGTCTTTGCATCTAAATAGCTTGATGTGACTTGGTGTGAAGGTGATGCACAATGCCAGATGGCCTGCTGCATGTTAGTTTGTGTGTGTGTGTGTGTGTGTCATTACTGTTTTATTAATAGGAAAGATAACCACAAGGGCAGGAAGAAGTGGAAAATATGCAGTTATGTGTAATGTAACACACTTTTTTGATATTGCTACGGTTCTAGTGAGTAGAAGAACTTCAGTGATAATGGTGGATGTTAGTAACTCTGTAAGAAGGCGGGAAATCTGTTTGACACTGCACACACTGTATCACGGTGCTAATTGACTCTATCCTGGAAAATATACAGTGAACTGTTGACTCTAAACCCTGTAGATACATTTTTATACATGCCACGCATAAGACACACTTCTAATTAATCACAATAAGCCATTATTGTGGTCCTGAGCCTGTTCTAGGACACATGGGCATGTCTTCTATTTCTTCATCTTCTTCCTCCTCTTCGTCCGTCTTTTTGGTTCAGCTAGTTAGCAGTAAGATATGATAGGATATTAAGCACAGCGGTGTTGATGAAGGACAGTGTTATTACACTTGAGCAGAGTGTAAAAGTGAGCAGGTAAGAGAGCTGGAAAACACTACAGGACTAAAGCATTTAAAGTAGAGCTGAAGCCAGGGCTGATTCCTACTCTTACCACTATCTTTGGGTAATCAAATAGCATTCTGGGTAATGTGGAAACCATTAACCAAAAGGAAACTAGACCAAGGTTCCAGTGAAAGGCGTTTAAACCAAAAATTCTGTATTTCTCTACAGAATAAATCTTAGACACCACAGAATATCACACATTAATTATAAATATGTATTTGCAGGTTGTTCAGGGTGAATTTTTCATTCAGTGCTCCCAGCATTTCTAGCTTGGTCTTAAATATTGATGTCTTCAAGTCATGCCTCTGTTTTTACTTCTCTCTTTTATGCTGTCATGGCTGAAGGGGTGTTCTTGCTGTGTATAGAGCCAGTCTTTCCTGACTGTGGAACGACACCATGAGGATTTGGTCTTTTGGTCATTAGGTCTGCTCATCACAGAGATTGAAATAATTGCATCACTTAAGTATTCTGCAACAAGACACATTCCTAGCATTAATCATCTGTTCTAGCGTTGAGGTTTATGGACCACGATGCAGTACTTGCTCTCACAGCTAACTGTGACTGACTTGTAGTTGACCCTTGGTTGACCTGTGTCATGTGTCTCTTATGTCCTCCAGGCGTGGCTGCAGCGATATGGCTACCTCCCCCCCACAGACCCTAGAATGTCAGTCCTGCGCTCAGCTCAGAGTATGCAGTCTGCTATCGCTGCCATGCAGCGGCTCTACGGCCTCAACGTCACCGGTGCACTCGACAAGAACACCATAGAGTGAGTATAGTAACTCCAATCTACACGCGAACCACACCATCCAGCTCAGTACCAGTCTCCACCCACTCACCTCTCCCACTGCTCCTGCTGCTCCAGATTAAGGTGCTGATGCCTAGGATCTTGAATGCCAGGCATGACTTAAGTCACATGATTTCATCTGAAAAACATGCCTTCAGATTTGACATGGCTCTCATAGTCTATCAAAGCTGTTAGCTGGATATTATTATAAATCTGACCAGGCCCAAGGTCTTCCTTCATCTCTCTCGGTGTACGAGCTACTCTGCCTCTTTTAGTGGGCTTGATGCCATGAGGCCTAAATTGTTCACCTGATATATTTTGTTCCTGCAGCATTCATGATGTGCTGAATCTAATCAGTGCTCTGCACAATGTGATGTTTCAACAGCTAACACCTTTTGCGCCTCTAATATCTTAATTGTTGTGTGTCCTTTTGTTTCCTTTTGCTTCTATGTAATGACGTAGCGCTAACACGATAAGGTGAGGCACCAGTTCTTCTCTTGTGTGATAATTGCTTGTTGTTAGGGTGTGTGTGTGCGCGTGTGTGTCTGTCTGTGTGTGTGTATGTGTGTGTGTGTGTACATACACTATGACCATTCATTCGTTATTTGCAAATTTCACATCTTAATATGAAGTGACAGGTGTGCAGTCATTTTAGCAAATAGTCCTGCTAATAGATTTTTTTTTTTTTTCTTCTACCTCTCCATCTGTCTCCCTAACACATTACTGTACATACTGTTCAGCTTAGGAAACTCTCAAGGACAAAATTTGAATGAGAGCGAGGTCTTGCACAACATGCATACACACTCCTACGTACACCTACACACAGTATACTGTTTTTAATCATGATCACAGTTCTGGAGAAAATACTAATATCTCAGAAGATCTCAATGTTTATATGAGCATTCTGACTGGCTAGAATCCTTGTATTGTGCTCTGAGAACTCTTTCCTGACAGAGTTCCAGGTATGTTCTTCATGTATGAACTGATAGATTGTCAGAAGGCAGACCAGTCTTTACCCATGACGCATCACAGTGTCACTATTTCAGGAGGTTTTTGTGCATTTATCAAACACACACAGACACACACAAGTTTATGATGTGCTTCTTGGACCTAGGTTATGCCTAAAATGCAATGAATTGTCTTTCAGTGATATCTCAGGTGTAGAATAATCCTTCACACACACACACACACACACACACACACAGAGCGAGAGCATATACTGTAGTAGAAAGTTTCCTGTCATTTTCTCTGTCAGAAGTATGGCTTAGATGTGTAGTACTCTTTTTGCTTTAGCACTAGCTGAAGCAATGAAAAATGTTTTCTGAATGATTCTTTCATATTCCTCAGAAACCTTGGGTTGTTATACACTGTACACTATGTGTGGAATATGAAATATGCTCTCCTTCGTGTTTGTGGTTGGTTTTTTAAATTTTTTTATTTGATTACGTGTTTCTGTTGATTCCTTGGGTGCAGACATCACAATGTCCTGATAGCAGTGCTTGGAGAGTAATCCAGGTCTTGTTCTCTCTTTATCGCTCTGTGTCTGTGCTGTAGCTGGATGAAAAAGCCTCGCTGTGGTGTACCAGACCAGCTTGGCGGTGCCTCCAGATTCAGTGTACGGAAACGACGCTACGCACTCACGGGACAGAAGTGGCAACACAAGCATATCACATATAGGTAATGTGATGAGTACAAACCTCTTTGCTATGAATACACTCCTGTGATGTATTGGTCTAAGTATGTGTAGCCCCTGATACTCCTTAGATTTGGCATTTTAAAAGCTATATGTAAAGGCAGGACCATTCTGAAGATGCCTTGCCCTCAGGTCTCTCTAAACTAACCAACAGCAGTATTGTACTAATGAAGCAATCACCCTCCTTTTGGCCTCTCTGTCTCCCTGACAGCCAGCCCTTCTTCTCTTTAAATCAGCTATTATTTAAATCCAGTCCAGTCAGGATATATCTATACTTTAGTCTTCTCAGCTCACTTGCTCTTTTCTGTAAAGGTTCTAGGGTTATGTGAAATTTATTTCTTGACCTGCATTTTAATCCCCACATATATCTGATTCCTGTCCTAATTTTATCAGAGTTTTGCTTTGATTTCAGTTTGTATTAGGAATCATTCAGGCATAACCACACTCAATTACAAGTAAAATATGCTAGTCATGTCTAAAGAAAGTGGATTAAACCACCATTACTTAGGAAAAAAAGCTGGTTAACTTGATGCCAGAGGAGGAGGAGGAGGAGGAGGAGGAGAGAGCAGAAGCATTCCCCATGGGTCAGCCAAGCAAGAGCACACAGTGTGTGTTTTGTGTTTGTATGTGTAGGTGTGCATGTATGACATGTAGCTCTGTTTTCTTCCTCTTTTGCCCTGCATTTCTTAAAATGACCACTGAACACACACATAGTAAGCATTTTCTCTACTTTTTCATCTAAGATGTATAAAATATGAATTTTTGCATCGCATTGCATTCCCTAACCACAATCCAAAGTAGTGGTTAACATGAAATTAGACACTCAAGCCTTTAAGAATTTGTAGTTTTTCTGTTTTTACATAGTCTGCTAGGGGCAATATATTCAGAGAAATGTTCCAAAAAACTTTTTTGTTTTCCACACAAATGTTTCAAAGTAAATGGTGATATCAAACCTATTACTGCTCTCTGAGATTCCCCAAGTGCTTGTTCATAAAGATCTCAAATTTGAAGGCTTTACCTTCAACCACTTCAATTCTGTGTAAGATAACATCAACTCACACTGAAAGTCAACAGTGTCCTGACTAATTTTATATCACTTGTATTGTATTATATATTATATTACATCATAATATGATGAAACTGAATCAAAAGTCTGTAATAATTCACTACTAAAATGGGAGTGTGTTATTCCGTATGTTACCGTGCGTGGTCAAATGTTATGCTGATGCCGCTGCGTGATGTTCTTAATAAACCGTACATAAAATGTCGACTCGTGTGTATGTGTTTTGAACAGTGTCAGAGCTCAGCTACAGGATGCTACTAATTAATTCACTCTTCACACTGTGTGTAGTCTCTGCACCACTGCAGGGGTTTTTTTCTCTGTATTTTTGAACTCCTGCATCCGCCCGTGGAAGACGCAGCACAGCTTTCAGGCATTTCGTTGTAACAGGCCTACAACAACTTCTACATGGAATAGTTTCAATGACTCTGAACCATTTCATTACTAATGACACAAATTTAGTGCCGTTGATGTGGCGTGAAAGAATGTTTGAGCAGTTTGAAACCAGAAGAAATGTTTGGCAAGGTTTTCTCCTTTTAATTGACAGCTAGTCTGGGATTAAGCATGTTCTATTTTTAGGGTAAATTAAACCCATTCATTTTATTACAACTTTAAACCAAGTGTGGACTTTTTTTGTTGTTGAAAAGAAAAAAAAGCCCATGATTACTGAGTCATTGTCATGTTCCTGAGTTGCTATGAATCTCCCTGACAGTACTGGAATAGTTTTTTACAGTCAGCTCTGTGTTAGGGTGACCGGTCAGAAATGTTTGGAAATTTTTATGTATATGTCATATCCCAGATCTGATGTGTTAAATGACGGCAAACCTTAAGCACAAAAGCTGACGAATACAAACTACAGCCAGTCACGGGAGAGAGTGTGAAAGTGTAAACGAAGCAAACGTGAGAATGAGAGGGAAATTTATAATGGATTGGTAAAAAAAAAAGACTTGGGATTTACGGCAAAATTTGCAGTTATAGGCAAATATATTCAAGTGGCAGAAATGCAAAGCAGGGTTAGTGTTATGATCTCTTCTACAGTGAAAATATTTGACAGCACTGTGTATATGCCCTGCACTCAGCTTAGTGCATGTCTCTCACTGGTGCTTGTATAATATGCTTGTCGTGAAATGCAGAATTCCTTTGAGATGAGATACAGAGACATGAGAGAATGATAGAGTATGTGGAAATGATGTGGTGAAATATTGATTCAAGCCACTATCTCAGAGCGCACATGAGCAGTAGGTGGTCTTAAAATACCCACATCAGTCAGTAGGTGAGAGGACTGTGTTTTGAATGGTGAGCTCTGTAGTATTGCTGATAATGACGACTGTCCCAGAAGGCTGGCATGGATCAGGACACTGGTTTCTTAAGATTTACAGCCTTTTCTGCTTCTCCTGCAGACTTAACAAATGTATAAATGGATTATTTGTGCTTTTAAAGATATTTGGGGATTTGAAAATTTCCCAGGATGATTCTTAATTAGAAAAGAATAATAAGTTGAACTTCTTTACAATCGTTTTCTGCTTTTTTTTCTGCTCTGTATACAAAACGAGTACATATGTTTTATTGTTTTTTGAGATATTCAGAGATTCTTGTTTTAACCTATATGTGCATTCGCTACATGTTGTTGACTTGATTAGCATTCTCTGGTAAATTAAAGCACCTCGTATCCCCAAGGTATTTATCAGTGTCATTTCTGACCCCTTTACTTCTCCTATCTCTAGCATAAAGAACGTCACACCCAAGGTGGGCGCAGAGGAGACCCATGATGCCATCCGACGGGCATTTGATGTGTGGCAGAACGTGACACCGCTGCGTTTTGAGGCCGTTCCCTACAGCGAACTGGAGCGAAATAAGAAAGATGTGGATATTACAATCATATTTGCCTCTGGCTTCCATGGAGACAGCTCTCCCTTCGATGGGGAAGGGGGCTTTCTGGCACATGCTTACTTCCCTGGGCCAGGCATTGGAGGAGACACACATTTCGACTCAGACGAGCCCTGGACCTTAGGGAACAGTAACCATGATGGTAAGTATTACACCCCTTTCGTCTGGGCTGTGAAAGCATTATGGCACAAATAAGCTATATATCTATCCTGCAATTTAGCGTAGATGAATTATATTTTGTCAGGCAGGGTGTTTAAAACTGACCCATTTCACACAGATATAGTAATAGTCTAATAGAGCTAGTTGCTTCTGGAGCTCCTTCCAGATATAATGGAAATTGTTTAGAAATGTGGGACAGCTGGGGTTGGTCAAGTATGCACTGTGCACAAGTGCTTCAGATAAAGAGCGACTGCTGTGACCATTAACCCCTTATGCCTCTTTTTCACTGCTTCTCACAAATGACAGACAAGAAACCAGATGTCATTTATTTTCATTATAGAATGGTGGGCTCTTTTACTGAGGCTGTGGATGTGTTAAAGATATTTATCTTGTGTGACTAAACATGTTCATAGTTAGCCTGTAAAATTTGAGAAATTGGGATATACATATACATACAGGATTAGACACAGCATTCAAGCCTGCCTGGTGGGCGAGCAAATGAATTAATAATTTATCTAGCCCTACATCTGAATATTAAAATTATCTATTTTAAGTTTGAAAGAGTGAATGGAATAAGAACAGCTTTAGTTTTGTGCCATGTTGAAGGCCAAGTTTACTCCATTGCCAAAAGTGTATGAACACTGCTTCAAAAAACTGTGTTTAAGCAAATTCATCTTTTTATTAACATGGTAAAAAGAGTCACTCCTATGGTAGGCTCTGATGTGGTAGTGAAGATTTAACCTGTGACTTGTGGGAAGAGTTCTATTATGACCAAGTGATAAGAAGCTGGAGAGGTATTGTTAGGATGCTGGTGACTCACCCTCTCTCTCTCTCTCTCTCTCTCTCTCTCTCTCTCTGTCTCTCTCTCTCTCTCTCTCTCTGTCTCTGTCTGTCTCTGTCTGTCTGTCTGTCTCTCTCTCTCTGTCTGTCTCTCTCTCCCCCTCTCTCTCTCTCTCTCTGGCTGTCTGTCTCTCTCTCTCTCTCTCTCTCTCTGTCTCTCTCTCTCTCTCTCTCTCTCTCTCTCTCTCGCTCTTTCTCTGTGTCTCTCCATCATGCATTGATGTGGCTGATTTCGGAGCTTACTGCACAGTGAATATATGGAATTATGCAGTCGCTTGAATTATACATCCAATGGAAGAGAGACAAGAGCCTGATGCCGAATAAGAGCACATGCATGCATATTTCATCTAAAACCGTGACCGAGCAAATTTAGTGTGGGGTGTGAGTGTGTGAGTGTGTGAGTGTGTGAGTGTGTGAGTGTGTGAGTGTGTGTGTGTGTGTGTGTGTCTGAGGTGTTTTTCTCTGTGTGGCATCCAGAGATGTCTGGAGGACAAGTGAGTGAGAAGAAGAACAGAATCTGGAGGGCTTGGTGTTCTGACTTATCAAGGCTTCATGCCCTCATTCAAATAACAGGACAAATATACACCGAATTAGTGAAAGGGAAAGAGGGGAAAAAAGGAAAGGCCGTGTTGTGCAACAGTGTGTGCTATCAAGTTTCCTATCTGTTTGAACTCCTCAATGAACAACCTCACACAAATAGCACTGGATGCCCTCAAAAGAACTGTTTGAATTAACAGTTATTATAAAACAGCTGAACACTTTTTGTGTGTGTGTGTGTGTAGTCATTTCCTCCAAACAGTAAACCAACATTCATTAACCAGAAGGGAAAATGAAGTATACTGTGTAAACAGTAATAGGTTGATTCACTTTTATCAACAATAACTTGTTATTATCACTCTTTCATCATTTTGATTTTGGCCCACTCTTCTTTACAACATTACTTAGATTCATTGCTGTTTGAGAGCCACAGTCTCTCAATGGGTTTGAGGTCTGGACTTTGACTTGGCAATTTCTAAACCTTGATTTTTATGCTTGCCATCATTGTTACATGGCCCAATATCAGCTCAGCTTAAGCTGCTGAACAGATGGCCTTACATTTGTCTCAATAATATTCTGGTGTAAACTAGAGTTCATCATTGTCTAAATGGCTGCATGTTTCCCAGGTCATCACCTCTCAACCATGATGCTTGACTGTTGGTATAAGGTGTTTTCTTGTGATAAACTCATTATGCACAGTGCCACAGAACCAAAACCAAACATCTTCAACTTGATCTCATCTGAAGCGGGTTTTTTTTCTTTTTTCTTTTCTTCCCAAGCTACACTTCCATGAAAACCAGACTTGTTCAGTTCTTTTCTTATTGTGCCTTTATGAACATAAACATTTAATGTGCTTACCGAAGCCTTTAAGTTACATGATGGGGTTAGATCTTGGGTTTTTCTATATATTTCTGAGCAGTAATTGGTCTAAGCTTGGACTCAGTTTGCTGGGACACTCATTCCTGGAAAGACTGGCAACTGTCATTGAAAAAAAAATCCTTCTCACTGTAGAATGATGAATTTCAGTTGTTTGGAGATAGCATTATCATCAGACTGATGAGCAGCAACAATTGCTTCTCTAAAGTCACAACTGATGTTGTTTCAACTTGCCATGATGTAGACACACACCCGAGTGCTACAGAGCACCAAACTGCCAAAAAGTTCTACTTTTACAGAGATTGTCACAGTTCTTGATGATTAACTCCTTTGTGCATTTTGTTCATAACCAATTACCCGGCTGCTAAATACTCTCTTAATAAATGTGGGAAGTAGGACGGGTGTACTTATTTTTTCCTATCTGGTTTCTGAAAGTTGGGAAAAAATGATTGCATATTGTTGTTATTTTATTGTTGTTATTTGTTTGTTGGATCACACATGTTATTTAAAATATAGAAATGGTGCATTTCCTTTTTTCCTTCTCTGAACATATATTAGGGGAAAAAATACATATATTTCAAGCTAATACCTCAATAATTTTTACAGTATTATTACAGCATTATTACAGTTTCATAAAGATTTACATTGTCACTAGAGACACTGAATTATTTTGCTGTTACAGTGAAACATCAATACTCCTACTACTACTTTTAGGAGTCTTTACATGTAGAGGATTTGTGATCTCCTGTATCTCTTACTTCACCATCACAGGATTTGTTTGAATTCCTTTTCTGGTGACCTGTGAACTCCTCTCTGAGGTGTAGCCAGTTGCTGAAGTTGGACTTAAACAGCTTTCTGGCAAAGCCAAGACAAGTGTGTTTCTGAGTGTGTCTCTCTGTACACTCCTAGAGTGCTGAGGGCCTCTGGGTTCCCTGAGTAGCTCTGGCTAAGTATTAGATGAGCCCATTTCTTAAGGAACTGTGCCAGACAGGGACAGCATAGTCCAGCATGTAGCCTGTGTAGATGTATTATCTGGGTTTGTTTCCAGGCACTTTGTTTAGCTGAAGAGCAGTAAGTATCCCACTCTATTTTTATTGGTTGTCAGGCTCAACCAGTCTCATTCATTTGTGCCACAAGACTTTTGTGATTGGTTGCTAGAGGCCTGATTGAGAGCGACAGAAAGACTGTATCTGTGATCAAATCAAGCAGAATACAACAATATCAGCTTATCAGAAATAATGTCAATAGAAAAATGCACTTTGAAAATGGCCCTCTCTAGTATGAATGCTGCACATCAGAGTGTGTTTCTCTGCTCAGCAGCAGTTACCAGTGCTACTGATGTAGACGTGAGATTTCAAAAAGATCGCACAAGTCACAGCTCTATTTTTGCCTCCTGTCTCTCTATTTAAATTCTCCATATCTCACCTCTTCTGGCCATTTTTCATACGTTTCATCTATTCCTCCTGCTCTCCAAATATCTCTGTGCGTATCACTCCCTTCTGTTGTTCCACATTTTCTATATGAATCACCTACTCTTCACACTCTGTCTTGGTCTAAGAGCCAGCACTGTTACTGTCTCCCTGCCTCCCACTGTCCATTTCTGTCTCCTTCCTGGTCTCTCTGTCTCTCGCTTACCTTTCTTGTGCCATGTACTTCTTTTGCAGACACGTACACAAACATTGTCATACGCGTTGTCAAATCAAATCTCTGGTTGGCCTGTTGCTAGGGAGGTGCCAACCCACTGTGAGCATGTTTTGCTGTCAGCAAGGGATTACAGCCTTCCTCCCCCTCCTCCTTCTCTTGCTGAGCTACAAGGACTTGTGCCAGTGGACTTCTTCACCAGTGTCTAGGCCCTACCTCACCCCACGCTTTCTGTTCTCGTCTGCTTCTCATCCACTTGCTTCCCCTTGATTGCTTTCACACACTGCACGTACACACATACAAGTACATCCAGGACTGACATACATTAGATGCGTTTTTGGCCAGGAGGTATGTGCAGCAAAACTGCTAGAGATGACCTGTGCTGAATATAGGGCAGGAAAGTAATGTATAAATCATACTGTTATCCTGTGAGGATGAGGAGTGACTCATAGCTAACAAAATATTTTTCCAGGGCGATGAGCGCTTGACACATTGCTTTCATCTTGTGCTTCTTCTCCCACTTTCTTTCCCATTCCTCTGTCACCATTTCTCTCTTTTCACACTCCCAATTGTCTGAGTGCTATAATGTCTGTGTTGTCAAAAACCACTGTTTGTGTGTGGCATGTTGTTATATCTAGTTGTGGCTATTTTATATAGGTTTGGTGGTGTGTGTGTGTGTGTTTTACACCCAGCTACTTCTCTCTGAGTTACTGATGGTTTTAAGGATGCAATACCCAAGAATAGGTCACTAATGCTAAACATGATCAGATTTTGTTCAAAATAAAAGCAATATTTTTATGTAGCTGATAAAATGTGTAAATAATTTAGCCTGTTAAATCCCTTCTGAAGCCTGAAAAGCAATGGGAGCCATGTTTTTCAACCAATTAAGTCAACATTGCTAAGCCAGTTACAGACTGGTCCAATGATGTAGCATGAAAATATCAACTTGATTGGGACCAGCAGTTTCAGAGAGACCCTTACCTAAATGGCAGCGATACATGTGCTAAATTCCGGTAGGCTGCCTGTGCTATGCTATGCTATAGTGTCTCTATCTCTCTTTAGGGTAAAACAGTTGAGATGAGGAATAATTGTATATGTACCATTTCAGAAGGGTTATAATGTACGGAAAGAATTGAAAGAAATTTTGAAAAATGGACACATCAGCTTGCAAAACAATAGCACTGATGGGCTTTTACTCCTATTTACAGTTATATCATCACTGAAGAGCACGGACAGGAATCCGTTCATCCCTTGCACCCCTTACCTTCTTGCTTGGTGTAAATCTGGACTGAATATGCAAAGAAGTGGTTAATGTTTAAAGCCATTATTATTGAATTGGTCGTGAATTCACACCTGCATCCTGGTACAACATACATTTTAAGCCCTGTGTTAAGGAAAATTTATGACCAGTTAGCACAATTGTCTTAAAAGTACACCAAGAAATTTACGACTGACTGAGCATAATGCCAGGTGTAAGGCCTGTTGGTGCAAATGGCCCCTAGGCTCTCTTTGGCTTAGATTTCTATCTGACTAGCAGACAGATGTCTAACTTTAATAATGCTTGTAGTGCAGCAAGACTGGAAGAGAGCAAATTCCATGAATACAGCAGACCTATAAAATATTCTAGTTGTAAATAGCCCTGCAGATACCCTGGCAGCATGGCACCACACTAGCAGATAAGAGAGTCTTGCAGTCTACATGCTCTACACTGACATATAAGGATATGAATTTAGGAGGGTTTCATGCTCTTAAAGATATTTGCTCGAGACTTGCACAGAAAAAAAGCTACATGTGTCTATACTCATGCAGGAAATAATAAGCTGAGAATGTTTTTTTCTGTTTTAAATGCGCATGGGGTTTAAGAAAACAATGCATAAGTAGACGCATAAAGAAATAAATCTTCTACCTGAGAACATCACTGTACAAAAGTGTAGTGAAAACAGTCATCAGTGCAAACTATGGTACTTTAGGATGCTGCAGGTTTTGCCAACACAGCATTCACAATTTGGTACAAATTAAAACAATTCCGAAGTGAACTCTAGACCACAGCTAGAAAGTGATTGATCTGATGGCAGGAAGTGAACCAGACATGCCATGCATTTTGTGTTGCAGCATTGTTTTGTGGATCGGTGCTGCTTATAAGTGATCCGTTGAGTTCTTTTTGATTTGTTTAATTACGTGTCGAGAGAAAAAGAACCAAACCAAATAGCAAATCTCTTTCATTCAGATTTGTATTAAACAGAGTAAAGCAATCTTAAATCACTCAAACAATAGTTCAGCAAATGTCACCACTATTGCAACATATTGAACTTTCTCTCACTGATCAGGTATGTTTATACTGTCTGCACATGGTTCAGTGGTTTTGTCTCTCTCATGCTCCAGTGTGCTGCTGCTCCAGGCTGGATTAATGGCGCAGGCTCGGCTCTGTGAAGGGGCCGACAGTGTCCTTGTGTTGTGGTCTCCTTGCTTGGTGGGTGATTGGCAGGATGTGTGTGCCTGTGCGCCTGATAAGGCATAGCTCTTCTTCAACTGCAAAAGGATAAAAGTCTCATTTATTCCTTGGCCGCATGGGTCCGATGGCTATCAGCATGCTGTCTGCACGAGGCAAACAGACAGAGACGGAGAGCATGGATTTGATCTGTTACAACTTTGTGAGGCAAAAGTGTTGTGGTATATTGAGGAAATTATTAGCTACATGTTTGCTTGTTTTCTATCAGTTTGATGAGTTTATCTGGAGTATTAAACAGATGTGTAGAACAGCAAGACCTCCTCTCCTGCTTGATATCTTGGATAAACCTGCAAGACAGTTTACTAAGAGCTCTGTCCCCTTCCACCCTGTTAGTTAGAAAGGCTGTTTTTCTGTGATTTTGCTTTTTGGGGTATGAATGCTGTGTCAGACACAGCTAGATGTCCAGAGCTAGTGTTTTGACCTGTATTTGCTCAGTATCCTTTGCTGTATAAGGAGAGAGCTCCCTGCTGTCACCCACTAGGCAAGCCCTCAAAATAGCTGCTCACCCACTGACTCGAGCATTAACTTTCCATGTGAGGAGCAATAGTCTCTTCCGCCTGCCCAGTGCTTCTCGCCAAGCTGACTGGACACGGACCGCCGTCCTTAATCTCCCCTGACCTTCAGCAGTCTCAGCTCACATCAGAGAGAGACATAGACCACAGGATAACACAGCCTGGTGGAGTATTTAAGCCTCAGTCGAGTATATAAACAGTGCAAAATCAACAATAGATGCTTGAGGGAATGAAAAGAAGGAAATTCGGAGCAAAAGTCAAGAACATTAGAGACTAGAAATGAGAGCGAGAGCGTGTGTGTGTGCAGACAGAGAGTGTAGACGGAGGGAGAAATGGGATGATGGAGAGATAGAGAGGCAGCTGGACCCTCCACAATACCCCGTCTGTCTGGTTATTTTTTCACACCCATGAACGAGCCTGAGAACCTGATCTGTCCTGGAATTAGCAAACCATAATGAAAGAATGCCAGGAATGTGAGCACTCAGCTTTCTTTCTTCCTTTCTTTCTTTATTTCTGCTATCCATGGAAAATAAAAACCTCCTTGTTCTGAGCTTGGTATTTCATGGTCTTGTCTGCTGGAAAAAAATAACTACAACAACAATAATTGTTGTACAGAAAGTTCATAATCCACTATTGTGCAGGACCTCTGCCTTGCCCCATATTTTAGATAAAGTGTTATATAGCTTCTTCTCAAGGGAGATCATAGACTTGTGTCTGCTGCAGGGATAAATAAACAGTATCATAAGATTTTTGCGACTATAAAAAGCAATGTTTTGTAGAGCATGGCCATGTGACCATGTGGCGTCGCATTCGGGAGTCAGGGGATTCAGACGAGACAACCGCGAACACAATGAACTCTTGAGCCAGCATTTCACTTGAGAAATGTGTGTTCATGAAAAAACACGCACATTATCATACACATCCTTACATACAGCGTCACACACGTCTCACTACCATTCCATCGGCATAATTAACGATGCGCTTAACCCAAATCTGACACTAACCCAAACCTTAATAACCAAAGGGAAACAGGTTAGGAAAATAAAAGCAAAATGTTCTCACTTGGTCAAAACTAACCAATATTCCTTTCCTCCTGGGGACATTTGGTTGCCGTGAATATCATTCTTAATAGATATTTGAATAATTCCAGATCATTCTAATTTTATAGTATGATCTTTATGCCTTACTCTTCCCTAGTTACTGATACATACATTACACACAGACATTTAAAGAAGAGCACATTTTGGAAGGGCAACCTGAGCTTGTGCTACATCTATAACATCTGTAATTCATATTAGTTCTATCTTAGACTTATGTTAATGAATGTTGAGAGAAATGGCTAATGGGCAGGTTTTCATCTGGTCCTACAAAGTTCTTTTTTCTTCTGCTCCAGAGAAATGAGAAGAACACGTAAATGTGAAACAGAGTTCTTTACAGACAAGAGAAAGGCAGATTGCTCCAAGGCTCTGGAGAGAGAGAGAGATCTTGTAAGGCCACCAGTATTGTTTCCTTGACATACTGTTCCCCTGGAGGACTGCATATTTAGTAAGTGCCCTGCAGGCATGGGCCAGCGTCATCATCCAGAACAAAATGCTGCAGCAGAGGTCCCTGTGGAGAGCCTTGTGTACATTACAGGAGCTGAGACAGCATCCAAAGCCTGAGGGTCAGGAGAGGCCTGCGTTCAAGATGAGGCAATTGCTTAAGGTCACCGGGATGAAAGCTGCTGTCTTGTTCCCAAACCCTTTCTCTTTTGTTACAATCACTATGGGGTTTTCCATCCATCTCTTTTCTTTTGGAAATTCTGGAAAATTCTGTGAAAAATGTCCGGGCAAAAAGTCTTTACATTTGGCTTAGGTGGAAAGGCTGTTCTACTGTCATGTGAAAAAGAGTGATGGAAACAGATTTTTCAAATAAATTATAACATATGGGACATATGTCACATGTGTCAGTTCTATACCTAGATGTATCTAAAAATAAACACGGCCACAGCAAGCATTCAGACGGGAAGAAACGAAAGCTTTGCTCGGATATATTAGTTAACAGCGTTAACCTGAGAAGTATTATGTATTTAAATGAAGATGAGTGAATGAAGGAGGGAACCACAGACATTAAGCTGCTGTTTTCTTTCCATACACTGGCAAGACACCGAATATTGGATATTATAGTCTTTTCTCTATAGGAGGCATTGGTGGCTCAGTGGTAGGTTACTCGCCTATCATGCGGAAGGCCCGGGTTTGATTCCAGCCAATGCCTCAACCCCAGCCACTGGATGCAGTGCCGGTCCCAAGCCTGGAAAAATGGGAGGGTTGTGTCAGGAAGGGCATCCGGCGTAAAACATTTGCCAAGTTGTTGTGCGGACTAGTTGGTCCGCTGTGGCGACCCCGAACAGGGAGCAGCCGAAAGCAACTTCTATAGTCTTTTCTCTATAATCATTTTTATCTTCAGAACAAATTCATTCACATTTTCTTTTGCAGACTTTTTGGAAAATAGTTTTTATATTGTTAAATCGTTTCAATGGAGATCCAGACACAGACTTAGTCCAGCGTGTTGAGGGGAGTTACTGGGATTACATGCATGAGAATACATCTACTCTGTATGTTTCATTTGTAATAAACTGGCTATCACTAATGAGGTTTAGTGTATAAGCCTTGTGCAAAAGAGAACTGCTGCCTTTCCTTCAGGGTTAGGTGGAACCTTCAAGACAACTGGGACAGTCCTCCAGGGCTGCAGGTTAACCCGGCTATGTTGCCTAAGGGCTGTGTCTCAGAGATGGAGAGAGAGAGAGATTTATTTACTTAATATTATGCTAGCTTGTATTTGCTTTATGAGGAGCAGCTTGACATGAACACTTGTAGTTTGTTGTGTTGTCCTGTATAGAGAAGCATATAGTAACACTACCTTATTATATAACACAGCTTTAAAAAAAAATTCATTCAAATGTCCTGCCCATCTCTGCTGCACATGGCTATTAGTATGAATAGAGTAGAAGTCAGGAGCTTAGGATATGCTGCTGTGACAAAGTGAAGCTGTTTAAGGGCAAGCTGTTCAGGATGCAGTGTGATGGGCAGCACCATCACTACAAGTAGCAAAGCTATTAGTTTAACTCCATTTCCCTGTAGGAAGAGTTGTTAGCATTTATCGTTTCTAGTGACTGTACCATATGACCAACGGTTGGTGGACATCTGACCATCACATGCATAAGTGGTTCTTCCCCAAACTGCTGCCATGAAGTTAAGTGCATACAACTGTATAGAATGTCTATTAGAATTCTAACAGCAAAGAGGAGACTATAACCTGGTATAATTGGCTGGTTATTCATTTTGTCTTTGATAATATAAATGGTACATTTCCAAAGATACAAACTGTTTGGTGAGTTGCTTGGATTATTATTCATAATTAACATCAATAGTGGTGTAGCCGCATAATTTTAAGATTTTGCAATGAAAGCATGAACTAGCATTCATTAAAAGAGATCTCCAGTTTTTATATTGAAGCCTGTAGACTATCGTAAAGTAGCTACATCTTAAAGTATCCTGTCGAACACTGCAGAGACCATGGAATTAATATCCTCTTTCTTAGATAAGGTGACATCGAAAACTGTGACCCTCAGCCTCCATTTTATTTGAACAGAGACCAGCAAAATACAAGCTTATACCCGTTTTACTCGACTTGTTTGATTAACAATCTGCACATGCTGTTTATTCTGCTGTTCTGGATAGAACTTGAATGTTGCAGACTTTTAGAGGTTACTGCATTTAGAAGTACTGCTGACCAGGCATAAGGCAGACGTTAAGCTCTGTGCTTCTCTGTGCTGATGTGCTTCTTTAAGCTGTTGTCACACTGGTTGTTTATCTCCATTCATCTAGCTTGTATATTTTATGTGGGAAGGACTATGTTCTTAAGTGTTTGCTAATTAAACAAAATGGCTCTATCCATGGCCCTTGTTTATGCCAATCTGTGAGACAAAGGAAAAAAGGAGAAGAAAAGCACTGCAGGCTACCTCATTTCAACTCAATAACCCTCATCACCAAGGAGTGAAAGAGATGCTCGCTCTCTCTCTCTCTCTCTCTCTCTCTCTCTCTCTCTCTTTTTTTTGGGTGTGGATGTGGATGTGTGTGCGTGTCATTCCTCTCAAGTTGTGTCAGGAGAAAAGACCAGAGTAGACATCTCAAACACCTCCTTTGCATAGCAATATGCCCCAATTTCTCTCTTGCCACGAGTGATTGTTATATCATTATACTATCTCTCTTTCTCCACACTCACTCTCCCACTCTTATTTCACATTTGCACGTATACTCGAAAAATTGGCACAATTTAGTTACATTTTTCAGAAGACATTGTAATAACAATTTACTGTTCTTCTCTTTAATGCTTTTTGATGTCTCAGCTCAGTGGAGTTATTTAGAACAAAACCAAAGTGACTTCATTATGATTATCTACAGCAGTGTTTAGCCCTGACGCTGGTTCACACTGTCACTCTCAGGGCTGCAACACAACAAATCACCATGGAATGCTTAACAAATCACCTGAACAATCTCCCGACCAAGTCTTCTGAGCTGAGGAAGTCAGATTAAAGCAAATAAGAACGTGAAAACATAGTCTGAGATTTCTTCTTTCTATCTTTTGTCTTACCCTGTTTAATGGCACTGTCAAGTTAACAACAGAGAGAATGAGACAGAGAGTTCAGTGAGTGAGGGAATGATGAAGGCAACACATATAAAAGAGGCAAGGGAGAGACTGAAGGAAAATGAGAGAGAAAAGAGGAAGGAAACAGCAGAGCAGAGATGGACTGATCAGTGCTCTGTAGTTGGTGATGTGGCTGTGTACATCTGTGTCTGCACTTTGCAGCCCTTGGTTAGTGTCACATGATGCTAGTTGAAGACAGGGGCTTGGCTCCCAGCCACCGTGGCTTCTTTTGTCTCCACGGTTTACTACAGTGTAAAATCACAGTGTCATTACAGAGCTGTAAGGGCACAGTGTTCTGTGCTCTCGGAAAGTACCGCATTTTGATGTGTGGATGTTTTTAGGGACAGTTCCTGATACAATAATGGGTCCCATCAGTAGCTGTGGTCTGACTGAGTAGAATGTGAGACAAAGTACAATCACATGCACATGCAGTACACAGGGCTATCATTCCCATTCTCATTGTTCAGGTCAAAGGTTTATTCTCTCTCTCTCTCTCTCTCTCTCCCTCTCTCTCTCTCTCTCTCTCTCTCTCTCTCTCTCTCTCTCTCTCTCTCTCTCTGTCTCTCTCTGTTTTTCTGTGTATAGGCAATGACCTGTTCCTGGTGGCAGTGCATGAGCTGGGTCATGCGTTAGGTCTGGAGCACTCCAATGACCCCACAGCCATCATGGCCCCCTTCTACCAGTACATGGACACAGAGAACTTCAAACTGCCTCATGACGACCTGCAGGGCATCCAGAAGATTTATGGTAAGAGTTACAGCCTCAAAGCTGATCATGGCTGAGCTAGATGTAGTTGTAGATGTAGTTCTGTAAAAGTGCTGGACAATTGTTTAGAAACCCTTTCTTTTTATCAGATTAACACAATGGAGCATTGATAATATCTTATGGATGTAGCTTCATAATTAAGCTAGCTACATTTATCGAAGGACCAGCACAGCAGAGACAATGAAATTCAGTATCCTATTTACCTGTTTTAGCCAGCTGATTCTATTAACAACTCAGAAATAGCCAAGATCATTCTACAGTTCAGGAAAAATGCATGAATGTTCCTGACTTTTTACCTTATTGTGGTTACAGCATGTATAGTCATCTGAAGATTTACATTATCTTAAGAGCAGCAGGCAAGTGGGAAGTGGGACATTTTTTAATGCATGCTCATTGAGAAATGGAAAACATATATTGTGGATATATTCACTAGTATTCTGATCCTTAAAATTGGAATGAATGATAGGTCTTTCCAGCATGTGCTGGTAATGTTCATGTGCTCAAGCTTTAAAATGATTGAAGAGACACAAAATTATTTAGGACTTATTGACCAAAACAGCGACAAAAAAGACTGATTTCCGCATTCATTAAATAGATAGTCAGAGGTAATTTGGTCAGGACAGAGCTTCACAAGGTTAGCATTTCCTCTCACCCCCTGCCCCCTTTCCCAGATTTCCTTTTGACTCTTCACTCTGCCCATCCTATACAATTGCAAGGACAGATCAGACCTGGGCTCCTTGGGCAGATGTTCACATCCTAAGTACACTCCCACCTCCTCTCTCTGCTCTCTGCTCTTCCTCTTCCATTTCCTTTCCAGCCTTTCTTCTGTGGAGAAGTCCATACACACAGGATGAGGTCTGACGCAGAAGATCAGGGTGTAAGATAATCATCATAAACAGGCTATGAAGTGTGCACACAGACAGATACGCAAAAAAACTGCATTCAAACCAGAGCCATTTCTCTAATATTCCATAGTTTATATCCAGAGTTTACAGCAAGAAGAAGCAGATTAGATATATGTTGCACAGAGTTTAACTTTTTGTAGATGACAAGAGAAATGATTTACTGAATATCAGTGGGTGTGAGGATGCTGGGACTCAGGATGCACTATTTTCCACCACTCCACAACATCCCTGTTTTATGGTTATGTTGCAACCTGAAATAAAATTGTCTGATTTTGGGCGAGCTTGATTAGCATATCAACAGCCTGTTGACTTTCATAAAATGTTTATCATAATTCACCACATAAACTTTGGCATGTCTGTTGTTCCCAAGCAGCCTCTTCATCACAGTAAATGTATGTAATAATTTATACACCTGACTATCGCACCAATATGTGGGTCTTACACAAACTGTTGCCACAAAACTGTAAGCACACAATTGTATAGAATGTTTCTGTATGCTATAACATTAATGTTTACATTTCTGGCATTTGGCAGATGGCCTTATCCAGAGCAACTTTTTTTTTTTTTTTATACAACTGAGCAATTGAGAAATAAGGGCCTTGCTCAAGGGCCCAGCAGTGGCAGCTTATTGGACCTGGGATTCAAACTCACAACCTTCCGAGCATAGGTCCAACGCCTTAACCACTACAACATCCTCTACCAAAGCCGCATTAAGAATTCCCTTCAGTAGAACTAATGGACCAAAACCTGTTCCAGTATGACATATGGTGTGCCAAGGTTGGAGTTGAAAATCTTGAGTGAATCCCACTGAACACCTTTGGGATGAACTGGAACACCAACTGCACCTGAGGGGTTTTTTTTACCTGTTCCTCTACTGCTCTTCTTCCTGGATGAGCAAATCCATAGAGCCATGCTCCAAAGTCTAGTGGAAAGCCTTCCCAGAAGAGTGGAGAATATTATAACAACAAAGTGGGACTAAAGCTGGAGTGGTATGTTCAAGAAGCACATATGTGTGATGGTCATGTGTCCACAAACTATTTTGGCCATACAGAGTATTAGCTGTTTTGACTTTATGCTTACAGAAGCCTTTATAAACATGACACAGGAGGCAGAAGGAAATGCTACTGATAGCAGTAATAGATGTTCAGCTCTTTTGGCAAATGAACTGTTGTTGTTTGTAGTTCAGAAACTCTTATTGTCTTTTCTACTAAACAATCCTCAAGCCAGTTTTAGTTCCATGGCCATAGTTACAACGTTTTCTGCTTAGTCCTTTTAAGTGGCTGCTTTTTCTTATAGGTTTCTCTTTCTTTCTGTCTGCTTTCTGTTGTTATGTAATGGTAGCTGGGGCTTTCTCTTCTAACCCACACTCTGTTTTAGGCGATTATTTCAGCCATTGAATGAAATCTCCCTCTCCCCCCTGCTGATCAGACTATGCTGGGATAACCAGACGTGTAACTATCTCTTTAATTGTCTAAGCTAGCCTCCTGGGAAACATTGCAGGATCATGATTATGCTCACCCATCACTTCCTTAATAAACATTTGTCATAGTGTGTTTTCATATATCTTGAAGGAATATTTGAACGTAGCTAATGAAAAATCATGTAAAATTTTCACTTTCTGAAAAATAAAAGGTAAGACATTTGTAATGTTTGTAAACCTAATGTATCATTCTTCTTTGTAGGACCCCCAGACAAGATTCCTCAGCCTACAAGACCTTTACCAACAGCCCCGCCTCCACGCTCTCATCCCCCCTCAGACCCACGCAAACACGACCGTCAGACGCGACCACCACGTTTACCCACGGGGGACAAACCCAGTCATCCCAACGCCAAGCCCAACATCTGCGACGGCGACTTCAACACGCTCGCCATCCTGCGCCGGGAGATGTTTGTGTTTAAGGTAGTTCAATACAAATTACTTTGATTTCATACGGGCCAAATTCTGGCCAAGTACTACAGCCTATAATAAAGAGCCTGTCTTTTGAGATTCAACTTTTAGGCCATTTATCGTTCTCATTACTGTATAAGGCAGCAGTTCCACTCAGGGTCTTCCTGTATGAAGGCCCTTTTCTGTCCCTAGATTATAAACACCACTAGCTCTAACTGAATGGTATACACTGTCATACTCCACAGTATACACAGTCATACTCCTGTTGAAAACAGCACAGATCAGGTAATGTTTCAGCACCATGTGTGAGAGCAGTGTGCTTCATATGTGTTCCACGTGTTCATTTTCCTCCTGGTGAGTTGAACGTCACTGATCCGTGAAAGGAGTGTCTTTTCCTGACCCAATGAATCTACCACTTTCTTTAAGCCCCTTGTAGCAGCAAGCTTATGAGGGCTTTCAGCTCTGGCTGTCATTAATTAAACCTACCTTCAATCAGCAGAACTCAAATTCACATCAAAAAATATGTATGCTGAAGATTCTGCGTTGTCTTTGTCCTAACAAACTGCTGAGGAGAGTGTGAGCCCTGGAGCCATTCTGAAGTTTCCTGATCTGTGAGTCAGTTCACAACACCCTAGCAACCCATAACCCCCCTTAAGCCACACAAAGATATCCTGTTTTCTCTTCACTAAATCATTTGTCTGTATTTTTTACAAGGGTTATAAATAGTCGGAAATCATGTCATGTTGAGGCAGAAGCGAGTGAGGAGTGAAACCATGCTGATAAACAGTTTATTTTTACTTAAAAATTGTAGGTTTTCCTTGTTTGTTTTTCCAAAACTTGTAATTGGAACAGTGTCTCAATCTCTTATTAATATGTGGAGGATGTATCACTGGAACACTGGACACTTTGTATTCATCTATGGGGGAAATAAGGAGCAAAAGTGCTAGACCTGATATTTCAGATTCTCAAATTGGCAGTTGTTGATGTGGAAGCTGTTCTGGTGTGTTTCAGTGTTTCAGTGAAGAATAAAACTGCAGGCAATGAAGCTGGCCTGCATCTCAACACACATTTGTATCTCAAAACTTTTCCTGCCTGCAGCCCCTAGGCTGATGCGCATAGCATGAAATTTCAAGATGCCTGGGAGAGAAAGCCAGGAATTGTAACTGCTTATGAAGAGGAAGATGGTCTTTTCGTTTTTACAGCCCACAGATAAAACCACTTCAGATAAGTTTTGTCAGGCATGGACCACGATAAGAAATCGACTACAGGTTATATCTCATGGCTGATTGTACGTTTGGTGGTGGAGCAGGTTTATCACAACATTTCAGTTCTGTCAAGCTGCAGTGTTCTTTAATTGCCTTCAATTGTTTGTTGGCCAGGTTAATCTACTTACTGGATTAACATAAAATCTAAGGTATTTTTTATCAGAGCAGTTGAAATGTAGGTATCTAATGCATCCTTCTCTTTGCTTAACGTTCCTTACCTAAATGCATTATCTAAGTTTCATTTTCTCCTGCTACACAGCGCTTGTTCTGTATAGTTCTGTATGGTTATATAATGGTGTACAGTACTGAACTTTGCCACATGGTTGGTTATGTGTTCTGTACAAAATCCTCTGCTTGAACTGGGTCTTTTTTGACTGGAAGTGATGTTGCTTGTGTAAAGGGCCAGTGGTGGTGGTAATTGACTTAGCTCATTAAGCTGTACTTCAGCAGTACAAACCCAGCGAGCCAGAGCGTGAAGGATTATATTAGCCTCGTTTGGTGAGCAGCAGGAGAGACAGAGATCTGCTGTCGCTATTTCATCAAACTTAAGAATCAATCACCCCCCGTTGCTGGAGTTTCAATAACACACACACACACACACACACACACACACACACATATACAAAGTGACAGTTAAAGTCCAAAGTGGCAGAGGAAGCGTGAGGGAGAAAGAGAGAGGCACACTCCATCAGGGATTTACAGTCATAGATTCTACTCTATATGCTGAAAAAATTTCAAGTCTTCTTCCTCCCACAGAATTAAATTAATTGATTCACTGTGAACCAAAGATGTGGGACGTTAATTAAAGATGAGGGCCCTTCCTCTTGCGGCTCTCTTCAGAAGTGATGGAGAAGTGTTGAAAGCCTTGTAGCTCTCTGTTGACTCTGTTTGTTCCTCTGTGCTGAACAGTAAAGGAGTTTTAACTGTGGCCATTTTAAATATCTAAGTTTGTCACCACAAGCAGTCTATATCCACGCTCTCTAATGGGTTCTGAAAATTCAAACCCAATCGTTCTAATGAAGTGCTTTTTTCTTTACAGGTTATAGATTTTGTGCTCTCTAAATAAATACGATTAAAGCAGGACTATTCATCAGTTCATGTATTGGTAAAGCCGTGGCACATGGACAAAATTAAGCTGGTTCTTCATTTGAGTTTCAGATGCACATGCAATAAAACTTTAAAGGCAAAAGCACTTTTGGCAAATGCAGCATCCACATGGTGTTCAACTGTGCTCGAATCCATCCGTGTCAAAGCTCTCCCCATACTGTTTTCTCTTTTTAAATTCTTTGTCAGCAAGTTGCAGATATATGATCCTCATGATCAGCCAAGAGAGAGAGATCCTACAGGCATACATCTGGCTTATGTGATTACCATGCACAAAGTTACTTCTTCATGAGCTACACACCCACGCACTTAACCCCTGCTTCTTGCTTTAGGATTTGCAGACCTCATCTCCCAAATGCCTGATTTAGATGGACATTGAAAGCTCCTTCTTTTGTAGCTATTGGGTGGTGCATGCTGGCTCAATAAAATCAGTGGCAATTGATTCACGAGCAGCTGTTCAATCACACACACCGTTTTATTTGCACTACTTTTATTCCCTCTTTACAGTGGTGTTGTATTGTTATGTCTAGAATCAAACAGAACCTGTTTACATCGGTGTAGCCAATCTTCCTGGGTGTTTCCAGTATTTTCTTCACACAGTTCCCTCCAGATAGTTCACTCCTCTTGGCCCCTGCTTGGAAGTGTGTATTTGAAGTGTGTAAGTGTGACATTGTGCTGGCAGTATGTTGTTTGATGTAGCTCAGGCATGTGCTGAAGGATCATCTCTTGTGCACTCCAGTGCCGAGAGCCCACCTGTCTTTTCTTTTTTTATGCTGTGGGATAAGCTAGGCTTATCTCTGCACATGGACTCTCTCTCCGTCCTTGTTGGTACCACACACTGCCTGGGTCTTTCATGTCTCCTCTTTATCCCTTCAGGCTGTATCTTACTATGGGAAGGGATTAAACTTGGCTAGCAGGCACACTTCTGCAGGCCTGACATGGCTTCTCCTGGACTAACTACCCTTTGTGCTTGTTAGGGTGCCTCTGTTGCCTTTTCCTACATCCACTCTAGCAAGCAACAAAGATTGCAACCATTCATTTTCCGTTTCAAGTTTATGACATGGAGCTGTAATTTCAACAACAGGAAGCAACACAGCAATATCTGAATTGAGATTTGCCCTGTATGAAATCCAAATCATGTATAATACTAGAGTTGTCAGAGCCTCTGATGAGTGTGTATAGTTAGCATAGTGTGCTTGCTAATAAGCCGCTAGGCCTTGCATGTATAATGTCAATTAAACAACCAGTTTGATTACAGATTTGTAACAGATTTAAAACTCTTTAGCTTTAGACACATATACATGTCATTTCAGTTTCTCATCATGACTTAAAATAAGTGCTTGCTAGTACGAACATAGTTAGATTTAATCAGTATGTATGCGTCAAATTAATGTTTATGAACAGAGATAAATGGCACTAAAGCAAACCCTCAGAAGAGTGTCTGCCCCTTTGTTGTGTTTTAGTCTCTTTCTGTCTCTTTGTGTGTGTCTGTCTCTGTATCTTATTCCCTCTCACTCTGTTTCCAAACCTTACCCTTGTGTGCTCACACATAAACTACAACCCAGTTTATTGTGGTGGACAGACTGGCACCGGTTCTCAGTTCCTCTGAATTTGTGGGACAGATTATAAAGCCACTGGCTGGGGAATTGTAGCCAGGGTGCTCTAAACAAAGGAATAACGAAATGATTTGTATTGTGCGTCCAGAAAAGGCTGCCTCTTTGTGAAAAGGTTAGTGTTGTTACTGCGGGTGCCTGATTACTGAATGCCAGTTGAATTTGTCCCGGCCTGGCTCAGTACTTTGAGGGAAGAAGGAAGGGAGGCACTACATTTTCTTTTTACAGACAGGAAAGAAAGAAAATGGTTCTGATTTCACAGTTTGATCTGTTTTCAATTACACCGGCGTGTCATACTAGAGAAAACGCTGAACAACTGAAATCAATCAGTGCTTTTGAGGCACACTGGGGGCTAGGAGGGGTTTTCTCCAACAGCTGCACCAGAGGACACAGATCACTGGAGAGCATTGTGTACATTGTGCGTGCAAGTAAAAGAGTTAAGAGTTCAGTGATGGGTGTGGGGTTGCTGCTGGATGGAAAGGTTCTCTCTCTCTTTCTTTTTTCTCACTCTCTTATCTCCCTCACTCTTCTCTCTCTCTCTCTCTCTCTCTCTCTCGCTCTCTCTCTCTCTCTCTCTCTCTCTCTCTCTCTCTCTCTCTTTCTTTTCTTCTTCTTCCTCATTCCTCAACTTCTTCCTATAGTTTAAAGGCTTTTAAATCAGTTTATACTTACAGATTTCAGATTTACTTCTTGGACTAAGGCTGGAAGTGAACTCTACTGCTGTGTAGACTGTATTCTAGTGCTTTGGCCGCCCAAAGTGAGCCTGAGGGTGGGGCATATATCTAAACCGTAATGACTTCTCCAGCTTAGTGCCTTTCCTGTGAGTCTTGGCTCACACCTCATATCTTAAGGTTACTGAAATCCTTGATGACAAAGCACACCTTTAAAGAAGCTTTTCACTCAGTGGTGCAGGATCAAGTCAAAACATCTTTTTGTTCATTCAGGCTTTTTTTTGGAAATTGAATAAAGGAAACCAGTATAAAGAGATAATAAAACCTGCTTTGGTGATTTAATAACAAACTTCCACATGTACATTTTTTTTATGATTGTGCCATTTGCCTTGTTCCTTGTCTGTTTTGCAGAAATTCAAGTCAAGGAAACATAATTTGCTGCATGCAAAGTTAAGTAATTCCCAAGTGAGCTTAGTATGTGTATTGGGTATTGGTAAGCACCAACCTGATAGTCTTCTGTTGGTTATGTTTAATAACAAAAGCAGAGAATCGAACCTGCAGCTCAGCGTCAACGGCATTAAGATTTAATGTAAAGTAAACTATATGGCAAGGCTTCCTATACTTTTGTGTTTGGCATCCAATCGGCTCAAGTTGCCAAGACAACAAGTTGTCCAACAAAGCATACCAATGAGCCCTGACGGCATCATCTCAAAGCTGTCACATCTCATAAAGAGGCATGGATGAGTCCCAACTTCCAAAAAAAAAAAAAAAAAAAAAAAACCCATCAGTTCCTCTCATTTCATCTAGTCTAGCTCTCATACTCAATGTGTTTATCAGGATTGATGGGTGTTAAGTGACAACCTCTCTGATAAGTGTCACGTGGGCTCCCTGCTCATTTAAGAGAGCAGCTGTGCTCTAATGAGGTCAGACTAGATGAAACTCCAGTGGGAGGGAAGCACTGGGAGAATGTACACATCCTTGGCTCTGCACAGCATTCTGGAGTGTTAATGAGATGGTCTGGGGTCTCAAAAAACAACACTGTTGATGCACAGCTTCATGTATTCCCTAGTTGTGCAGAATCCCTTTTAATGAGTGTCCGAAATCCTGATTGGCTGTGTTTCTGTCGCGCTGCGTTGACTTAATTTCACTTGACAGCTTGTTTGACTTATAATATATCTCTTTTAGGATCATTGGTTTTGGAGGGTCAGAGACAACACAGTAATGCCAGGCTATCCCATGCTCATCAACGTGTTCTGGAGGGGTCTGCCAGCCAAGATAGACGCTGTCTATGAAAACAACGAGGGCAAGTTCGTCTTTTTCAAAGGTAAGAACAGAAGCCAGACATCCAAAGAGCACTTAATTGTATGGTGTTTGGACTTGGGTTGAAAGCAGTAATCAGGCTAGCAGTAGTGGAAAGAGTAGCATTATGATGAGCTGTAACCTCATTTCCCTTGGAACAAGAGCTGCTGGAAGTACAATGCCTTACAGGAAAGGAATTAAAGCGCCTTATTAAAGCGAATTAAAGGGCCTTATCTGTAGAGCATTTGAATGACTGTAACTGAAGCAATTTGACCCTTAACTTATGACGGTAAAAGCTGTTGTATAGTATGAGTGTACGTGTAAACAATTTCATGCCACAAACTACTCTGCATATCTTTAATTTGGCTTGCTGAGACTGCAAGTGTTTCATCTTTTCAAAATCACTGTATTTGTCCATGATCTGTTTTAAAAACATTTCACAGGTGAATATTTTTTGTGTATTTCCGAAAGGAAACACATCAGTCTGTTTTAGCAAATAACAGATGTGAGTATATAGAACTCTAAATAATGCAGAGAGAGAGATGTGATGTGATGTGATGGGGAAGAAGAAAGAGGAACTAAATCACAGGATCTTTCGGGGAATATAGTACAATTGAGTAGGGAGTACAGATACCACACAGTTTTTTTTCTTTACCTCAGGTAATTGAGAATTAACAAGTAAACCTGGTCACAGGCTTATAGAATCATTTTAGTTAGTTTTGTCATCTATTGTAATATTCCCCAATTGAACGCTGTCTATAGCTAGTTGCAAGCTAGCAGTGGCTCCCAAATCACAAACTGGTGGCGGGGGAGCAGATCCAGGCAGAATGATGATCTCATTTGGTTTGCAATTTGCCATTACTGCTGATGAGTTTCTCTTAATGAGCTCCTTTCATCTTGAGAGTAGAAGTCTCAGACAGGCTGTCATCCAGTCTTTTTTTTTTTAATACACACAGCACACACACACATGATGCAAACACAAGTGCCCATGATCTAACATCTGTCCTCCATAACTATCCATACCTACTCCTTTGCTTGTGCTGTTTAGATGTTGTGTTCAAAAAAAGATAATACCATCTGATTGTTTCATGCATCTTGTATCTGGAGTGTATCCTGATAATCCTGAATTAACTTCACGCATTTACTTCAGAAGTTTCTTATTATTTGATGTTTTAAAGAAGGCGTTTATTTAGACCGTTGAACACAGCAGTCACTGTTGCAGTAATTTTGTAGGAAATTGCACCAGCTTTGCTATTTGTCAGATGGGCATGGTATCGTGGTATCATAACACACCATGATGTAATGTTTTGGAAAGGGTTCTGGGTGTCAGAAGTCTCTCATATTTCTACTTGTATAACATCTGGCTAAAATATGTCTCAGATCTTCTCCTGAAGTGGTGTGAGCAGTAAGATTTATATCTGTTAGGTTTTGTAGTGTTGTTCTTATTAGGATATTTTATGTCCAGTTATAATCCTGATATCCATAATGCATTAAATAAGTGTAGATTGAGAGGATGTTACTTTCAGCAACTTAGTTAATACTGACAGTATTCTTGCTGCAATTTAGAGAATGTTTTTTATTCCCATTTGAAAATTTTCAAGCCTGACAACAATGTATGTATATTTCTTGGTATAAGGAATGCATTGTTTGTGTACATTGTTCTTTGTGAAAGAAGTGGGCTTTGGCATATTGATCAAATTGAATCAAAAGTATTGAATTAATTGTAAACAAGGATATCAACTATTGATGAGAGAAGCCAAATTATGGTGTATTCCAAACTTCTGCCCTCACTGGAAGTTTTTCAGCCAAAAGCCTCCCCATGTTTGCTCTTCCTGACTTTACTTCACTTCTGCACCATAATCCCACCATTTCGTATGACTGCATCCTGCCTTCTAGAGTATAGTTAAAGCTGGTCATTTAGAACAAACTAGTGGAGTACGTTGGTTTATTTCTTTTCTCTCACAAATTTGTTTTCCCTTAAGGGTCTGCACACCTTTTAATGCGTTAGTTAAAAAAATAAATCTGATTTTGGAAAAGTGGATAAATCTTAATCCATAGTATCATCTCAGTGATAAAGAACATAAAGAAAGCATACACACACACACACATGCACACACACATATAGCTTGAGAGGCCCCCAACCCTCTGTCTGGCTTGCGTCTGGCTTCCAGGGCTTTTTGGCAAAGCAAAGCTGACCCTGCCAAGAGGAGCTTGAGAAAGCCCTCAGGTGAAATGATAGGCATTTCCTGTTTCACAGGAAATGGTATAGACCATGTCCTTCTACTCTCTATATGGCAGTTCTTTGCGTGACATGCAGCACTGATGCTTCTTCATGCTGCATGGTCCCTTGTGGGCATGGGACCATGCACTTATAGGAAAATGCCCTTCCTTTCCAAAGAAATGTGTTAGTAACTCTCATTCTTACAGTAATAGAGAACTTTCCGCAGCAGAAAGCCCTTCAGACCCCCTGATATTTAAAAGTGCATGTTTTAATGAGTATGAACTGGAGGGTGCTGTAAAACGAGCCGGGCGAGGCAAATTCTTTGTAATTAAAAGCAAACAGTCCAGCTTGAGGTGTGAAATTAAATGTCTGTTGAACAGAAAGAAATCTTTATCACAAAATAATGTAAATAAAAGAAATTTCATAACCGTGTGTCAGCAGTTTGCCAATGTTGTGCTTCACTGGTTTGCTGACCATAAAAGAAAGTGATTTACTATAATGACAGGACATACAAAATAAACCATTACACTGATCATTGATTTGAAAACATTATATGTGCGCAAGGATGGAATTGCTCAGAGGGTCTGTATAACTGTGAATCAAAAAAGAGCTGGTAATTGACATCCAGTGTTAAATATGAGTGTGCTGTGGTAAGTGCTGAATTGCAGCACTCTCATTTGGCTAACACACTGTCTCCCCAGTACAGTATTAGCAGTCGTACATAATGGTATTAATTGTGGTTTTTACTTGTGTAGGAAAGCAGTTTTGGGTGTTCAAGGATACTATACTCCAGCCCGGCTACCCAAAGGACATCTCCATGTTTGGGAACGGCATGCCAGCGCAGAGTATTGAGACTGCCGTCTGGTGGGAGGACGTAGCCAAGACCTACTTCTTCAAAGGAGACAGGTCTCTGTGTGTTTGTGTTTCTGATAACTTAATCTACAAATCTGCAGTGTTTATTGTGTGTGTGTGTGGTTTGACTTTGACCACATTTCTGTGCACTAATTGTTTCCATGCAGATATTGGCGATACAATGAGGATATGCGGACCATGGATCCTGGATACCCAAAGTCCATTGCGGTGTGGAAAGGTGTTCCAGATTCTCCTCAGGGTGCCTTTGTGGACAAATCTAATGGTACAGTCTGTTCTCTTCACTAATTGCTGCTTAAATATATTTAGCCAACAACCTACTATAGTGTCTCCTTTAGCTGTTCGCTGGTGTTCAGCACAGTGTCGAGCCTTGCCTTTGCTGTCCTGCTTTCATTCTTTCCAACTGCACAGCTTAAAGGAACCACAGGAGAGAAATTTTGTTCTCCTTTTTTACTCCTTCTGATTGGCTGTCGGGAGTGGGCGTTGTAAGTCTCATTGGCCGAGCTTATTGCTAGAGGTGTACAGTTTTGAGAGCCACATGCATGCCATCTGTCCTCATCTTCGCTTGCCAGATCTGCACAATAGCTCCAGCATTCATCAAAGCATGAAGGGTGAATCGATATTCCAGGGAAATCATTTGTTTGAGCACACTCTCAATGCAGTCACTGGCTTTCATTCAACCACTGACCCTGCATATCACCCAGATGCCTCAGGGAACAGAAAATTTACCTTAATTATGAACCATTATTGCCATCCAGTAAAGGCTTTGATAGTGAGAGCAACTCTTCTCACTAGCTATACTAGCATTATGAGCATTCAGTGTTCTGCAGTGGTTTTCTCTCATGCCCTTCAATCCCTGACTCACATTTCAGATTAAACACACTTCTCAGTCCTGTCAAAATAGTTACTCTTAAAATCTGTAGCATGAGCATCAGAGTTCTTGTGTAAAATATATACTTGAAAAGCACTAATATTGCGCTATGTAAGTGAGAATAGAAATGCATAATGTTTTGAAAAAATATTTTTTCTCTATAGTCAAAGTAACACACAAGCTGCTCAAGTTCGAACTCCATTGTTTTCACAAACCTTTCACTGACATGCTGGCTTCATGTCACTTTTTAAAGTTTCAACCTTTAAAAATTGCAAGAAAACTGTATAGTGTCTGGGAAGTTAAAAAAGAAACCAGAAAAGTTCTTAACACTCTTCCATGGTTGCTCCCTCCTGAGCTGTGCCTCAGTTAAACTGACCAGTTGGATATCCCAGGTTGAATATTTTAGGGTATCGGCTCTCTCCCACCTCACTTCACTGCCACAGTGATTTCCACCTGCCTCACACACTCCACTGTCACCTCAATCAGCAGGACTCCGGTGGCTCCAAATTTTTTGGCACCGCCACTGTTTTCCTCTCTTTTCCTAGAGAATTTGGATGAATAATGCATGTGGAGAAAAAGGACGAGTGCAGCCAGATTGTCCTGCTGAGGATGTCATAAGCTTACATTTACTTTATACACCAGGGAACTAGAGAAGCACTCTTGTTTCTCCATGCACAACAGTGCGAGGAATATAGGCTAGTAGGCTAAAGTTATCCAGAGGACAAACTTAAATCTTATCACATTTGCATGGCTCAGAACAAAATGCAGACGGAACTGCTATTATTAGTAAGTCATCCATCAAGGATAGACTTGACATAATGTCTGTGAATGTTTTTCAGGTTTCACATACTTCTACAAAGATAAAGAGTACTGGAAGTTCAACAATCAGAGGCTGCGGGTGGAGCCCGGCTACCCTCGCTCCATCCTCAAGGACTTCATGGGCTGCGATATGACGCCCATCGACCCTGAACACATCCCCACTGAGGACGTGGACATTGTCATCAAGCTGGACAACGAGGCCAGCACAGTGAAAGCCATCGCCATTGTCATCCCCTGCATCCTGGCACTGTGCCTGCTGGTGCTGCTCTACACCATCTTTCAGTTCAAGAGAAAGGGCACACCACGCCACATACTGTACTGCAAGCGCTCCATGCAGGAGTGGGTGTGAGACAGAGCCCTGCCCAGGCCAGCCCCTTTACTCCCATTCTCCCCTGGCAGATGCCGTGGTGGTACAGCCCACCTTAAACCTGCGCACGGCCCTGATCTCCCTCTGTCTCGCTCCATTTCTCTGAGGAGCAGAGAGGGCCTTTGCCTAAATCTACCCCCCTCCAGGAGAGGAAGGGTGCATCATCCTTACTCCCATTCCCTTTCCCAACAGCTCAGCGCACCTGCTTTAAGACTAGGGAGGGTTTCAGATCAGACTCCCATGGTGCATTGCGACGTCCTGCGTCAAATCAGGTCTTAACTGTTTTAAGTGGGGGAAAAAGCTGATTGCTATAGCCCTAGGTTTTACTCCCAACTGCACGCTTGATAGAGAGAGAAAAAAGAATAGAAAAAAATCATAGGTTACTTGAATTCAACAAATTCATCTTAAGCGTTTACCTTTTCATTTTATTTTTTAGCCTTTTGTTTGGTTTTGATCCATAAACACTATTTTGAAGCAGATATATTTACAGTAATTCCCTTTAAGCACCCCTGCAAATGAGAGTCCAAACCAAATAAAGTTTTCCCTCCAAAAAGGATTTTTATATTATTATTATTGTTATTTTGCTAATGCTTTCTTTTCTTTTTTCCTCCCTGCTCCTAAACTTACAGCGATAAGAAGTAGGTAACTCATGACTGTTCTGGCAGTCTGTCTCAAAAAACAGGGGCCAAAATATTCTGCAATATTTTTAACAGCCTTAATTGTAGATCATGTTTTTCTTGTTTGGTCTTTTTTGAGCTTTGCTTTGTCAGCAAGCCAGTGGGTGGTGTCTGTTGCGTTGCTACCTTTGTCCTTCATTTCGTTAACCAAGTTTGCCACTGCGCAGTTCTGCCAAGTCACTGGATCTGGAGCAAGCAGTAGTGTGCACTTAAAGTGAAATATGTCAGTAGGAGCACAGGGAAAGATTCTAGTCACTACATCAGCTAATGTATTACTGCTAATATCTGATGTGCTTTGTCAGTATATCAGTCAGATAGCGCATCAGAGAATAACTTGTTTGTTCCTGTTTACCTGCCCTGCAACAGAGACGGGAGTGCTGCTGCTCCTCTCTGTAAGGAACTTGCAGTCAGCAGAGAGTGTGTCAACTCTTCTGGACTGCCTTGTTTTGGTGGGTGGTGTTGATATCCCAAAGCCTTGGCACACACTGCACATGGACAAGAGCATCTCAGGACACTGCTTGTGCATACGAGCATTCACGTCCGCGTTTGTCTCCTCTGCCTGACTACAGAGTATGACAGAAAAGAAATAAATCATATGGTCATGGTAGGTTAAAAAAATATATCTGGATGGAACCAGAACTGTTAATACGCCTCGCGGCATGCAACTTGAACTCAGCCTATTGCATTGGAAGGACTTGTTCTGAAACTCCTAAATATACAGTACCTTGCTTGCAATTGTCTTTTTATTTGTTTTCTTATATTCTTGGTACAGTAAAGAACAAAAAATATGAATGGTCTCAACCTCAAGGTACAAGTGGTACTCAAAAGAGCTGAGCAGTCATCAGGAATTCTTATTTTTGGCTGATACCGGTCATAAGAGATATCTTGATTTGTTACTAATTCATTCTAACTGACAGAAACTGACAAACATGTTGTTGCTCTTTGGCAAGCATTGTTTGAATATGGGTCTGTATCGTGCTGATGTTTTCTTTTATATTTGTTTAAGAACATATCAGACAACCATATGTAAGATTCCAAATGGGACGAGGGACCAGTCCTGACAGAAAAATAAATTGATTAGTATAACACAAATGGCTTTATGCTTTTTGCTCATACATACGCACTTTTTTTTAAATGCCTAAAGCAAAATGCAAAGTGTCTTTCTTTAACTGCCTTGCTATGATTTTTTTTTTTTTTGCGCTCATTCATTCTTACCCAACTGTTGCTGCTGTTGTGCATGTGTGTATGCATGAAACTGTGTGTATGCAGCTCCATATTTTTCAGAGATTTAGAGGAAACCGACATGTTTATTAGAATAATAGGTTTAGATAGAATTAGAATAATTAACAATAAACATGGACAGACTAGCTGGTTTGAACAGAGAGCTCTTTTTTCAGTTGAATCTGACAAATGTAGGTTCAGTTTGGTTCTGCAGTTTAAAATGTTGAAAGTGTGCTTGTACAAAATTCAAATGGACCCTCGATCCTGGACCTTTTGGCATGTTACTGTTTTTGCCTAACACTAACCAGTGCTGTTAATAAGCTTTCAGACATGGGAAAGCCCTGTTCCTGGTTTGTTGGGGAACATAAGAATTGGTGCTAATTTGACCTACACTGGCAACGTAATCTTGTGGTGCTATTCTCTTTTTTAATTCAGTATGGATTTACATTTGAGTGACTGTGACCTAAGCAGGAATAATCCACTTTAATTTAACACGAATCATATTTGTACATTGGTGTATTGTCTGATGAATCACAGTTACCAGATTTAATAGTGAAATCCTTAAGGAAACATTTGTTTTGAACCAGCTTTATTATCAGTTTGCACACTAATTCATGTTTAATGATGCAGGTATACGCGGTGTTCTGTGGCAGCGTGTCGCTCATTTCCGCGTGGGTTCAGTTTTGCAGACCATCCTGTTTCTGTTGCGTTTCTTATGTCTTTACATTCTCAGTTCACGTTCACTGTCATGACTTTATCTAAACTTGTGTTATTATACATTCATACTCATTACATACCAGTTACACACCATTAAGGGGAACAGCAACAAACAAAAGCCTTTTCTACTTTCTTCTTATATATTTTTGTTTTCATTCTGGCATCACCCTGGCATGTTTTTGTGCTGTATCATTTCATCATTCATTTCACTGATCAATAAACCCAATTGAACATATTTTCAGAGTCATGATCTTTTGTATATGTATGCACATTGTGCGTTTTATTTCCACCTCCTTATCATTTGTCATCCCCATATTTTTAGCTGTGGCTTATTTTGCATCACTCAGGCCTGGGAAACTGCTCTCAGTCCCAGATCTCTCTTTAATGTTGCTTCCCCGTCTATTGCACGTAAATATAAATCTCCAATTTATACTGCATTCCTTTTTTTCCCCCTTTTGCCC
This sequence comes from Hemibagrus guttatus, assembly GCA_033459395.1. Classification (NCBI taxonomy): domain Eukaryota; kingdom Metazoa; phylum Chordata; class Actinopteri; order Siluriformes; family Bagridae; genus Hemibagrus; species Hemibagrus guttatus. Next base: position 18,119,628 of record JAUCMX010000003.1, read on the forward strand.
CTTTGTCAAGTCGACTCGTACTTATGTCTAAACATGCATAGTGTACAGCAGATTCCATCCATAAAGAAGCAGAGGGGAGTGAAGTGGCAGAGGTTCACTGAAATGATTTTTAAATACAGGGGAAAATTAGCTTCATTAATCGCTGTATTGACTCCTTGGCACAGCTTGTTCTCATCACACACCCCACTGTGCCTTAGTTACCATCCTCATGGTGCAGCTTACATCCACTCAACAGGCTCATTCATTACAATATATGTCTACGGATCGTATTTAGAAAGGCTTTAAACACACAAAATGTTAATGGGGTAGTGTTGAGAGCATACCCCTCACAGGCTTGCAATTTCCAGGTTAATTTATTTTAATATGTGAATTAAATGGTATTTTCTGCTCGTGTCATGGATAAAGTTTGACCAACAACAAAAGGTAAAGTCTAGGTATCTTCTGTTTAAGCTTCAGGGCAAACCTTAAAGTATGTCTTATGAGAGAAGTTTGAAAATTCAACAAGGAAAAAAAATCATTAACTATTGGTAAGAATGCTTGACAAAATCTTTGTATAAGATTGTACTGCTGTCCAGCAAATCTCCCTGATCTAAGGTTTTAGGTAATCATTCACATAAGATACAGCTAGATGCCTTGTTATCTAATACATCACATAGAATAACCAATAACTAGCCTGATTTTGATCATGTTTCTAGCTTTAATATGAAGTTTAGTCTAGTTGTATTCTGAAACCCATTAGAACAAGTTGCCAAAGCAATGAAAGAGATCTTCAAATATTCACATTTACATTTCTGGCATTCACCCTCATATCCAGAGCAACTTGCATTTTATCTCATTTTATACAACTGAGCAATTAAGGGTTAAGTGCCTTGCTCACTAAGCTACCACATCCCCCACTAAAAGTATCAAGTGATCTTAACTATACTGTTTTTCTGGTTCAGACGTAGAACATTACTAGTGACATCATATGCAGAAGCAGGCACTTGTGTAAGAGTCTGTTTAAAATTCCTCCTACTTGTGAAAATGGCCTCTAGTCCTTGGACAAGTCCATTCAGGCTGCTGTCCCACTTAGGCTACTGGAAATTTACCTCAACCCTCTGTTTCACATATCACCTTTCATCCTGCCTGTTCCTCTGAGTAATTAAACCATTTCTTCTTAATTAAACTGCCACAGAAGATGAGAAGCTGGAGAGTCAGCACAGACAAGCATGAGGGAAAAGAGAGGAATTGCAACAAGACGTGCAATAAAACACCAGCTTTTCACTGAGGCCTAAACAAAGCACAGAATAAACCCTGAATATAGAATTCAGAGATTAGATTATTATGCTATTGTCTTCATTATAGTTCACATTGTACACCTTCCCCTTCCAGGGTAAATTAAGTTTCCCAAAAATATTCTAAACATAAGTTATGAAACTTGTGATGTAGTTCATGTTAAACAGGATACCAGGCTTGAGCTCGAGAACATAGAACACACTGAGGATGTCGTTATTCGGGCATGCAAACATAAATGTGCATAGATAATGACAATGACATGGTTACTGACTCCTTTAACCTGCTCTGTTGAGTAGAGCATCTGTTTTATAAATAATACACAGCAGCCAAATACACTTGTCACATCATTATTCAAGATCCTGATTGAGCTGAACCTAACACAAATAATGGTAAATCATTTGCCATCCTGTAATTCCTAATTGGGTATTACCGTTAATAAATCTGGGGGTTTTTTTCATCCTCCATGATTAGTGTGATAAATGAAGAGCAACTACTCAAGCACTTTCTTTTCGAGTCAGCAGTCAAAGTCAGCATTTCTATTTGGAGTTAGACTGCTGAATGTGTTCTGCTGTGTTAATGAGTGCCATTTAAAACATTAACAATCATTATGCCTTGTCTTCTGTGTTTAATCTATGTAAATACATTCCTTTCCCTTAACAAAAACACTGAGAACACATGAATTTGCAGTATATTAGGTTCCTCTTTTGTGTGTCTGTGTTTGAGTGCTCGCTTCTCCAGCACTGTGACTCAGACATGCCTGGGACCAGACTGTGGATTCCATCACATCTTCATCAGATATCATGGCAGGCCGTCTGATTTGAGCTTCTGATTGAGCTGTCACTTGTATGGTCACCAAGCTAAATTACAATAACCTCAGAGAGGATCATGCCCATTTGGCCCAACATTGGTGTGACAATGAAAACAGGATGTTTAAATAATAGGACCCCAGACTATAAGGCAGAAACATGCAACATCAGAGAGAGAGAGAGAGAGAGAGAGAGAGAGAGAGAGAGAGAGAATGAGAATAGAATCTTTCAATCCTAGCTTGTGGTGTGGAAATTCATTTGAGGAATTCATGAGGAAATATTCATTCATTCATTCATTCATTGTCTACCGCTTATCCGATCTATACTCGGGTCACGGGGAGCCTGTGCCTATCTCAGGCGTCATTGGGCATCAAGTCAGGATACACCCTGGACGGAGTGCCAACCCATCACAGGGTACACACACTCTCTCATTCACTCACACAATCACACAATCACACACTACGGACAATTTAGAGATGCCAATCAACCTACCATGCATGTCTTTGGACCGGGGGAGGAAACCGGAGTACCCGGAGGAAACCCCCGAGGCACAGGGAGAACATGCAAACTCCACACACACATGGCGGAGGCGGGAATCGAACCCCCAACCCTGGAGGTGTGAGGCAAACGTGCTAACCACTAAGCCCCCTCATGAGGAAATATGCTAAATATAAATAAACCCTCCAGTACTTCCCATTCTGTATCCTAGACATCCCTCTGCCCAAACCTAGGTGTTGTTAGCTGACAAGTACAACATTCATTCATTCATTCATTCATTCATTGTCTACCGCTTATCCGATCTATACTCGGGTCACGGGGAGCCTGTGCCTATCTCAGGCGTCATCGGGTATCAAGGCAGCATACACCCTGGCACACACTCTCATACACTCACGCAATCACACAATCACACACTCACACACTCACACACTCACACACTCACACACTCACACACTCACACACTCACACACTACGGACAATTTAGAGATGCCAATCAACCTACAATGCATGTCTTTGGACCAGGGGAGGAAACTGGAGTACCCGGAGGAAACCCCCGAGGCACGGGGAGAACATGCAAACTCCATACACACACGGCAGAGGCGGGACTCGAACCCCCAACCCTGGAAGTGTGAGGCAAACATGCTAACCACCAAGCCATCGTGCCCCCCACAAGTACAACATAACTGGGAAAAAATACATGACCATGATTGGTTAATTTTGTTTCTCACCATAGTAGCTGGTGAGCAATAAAATGTGATTAAACAAACCATGGGACACGTTTATTTAATGCTATGGCATGTTGTAATGTGTTGCTCGACTGTTTATAACATTGTTATAGTTCATAATTTTATTATGAACTATAATTATATTTCTTTGTATTATTAACTATTTATTATTATCATAATTATGATTCATAATTTTTATGAAAATAATGCTATTACATATACACATATAATCAGTTGTGCTGTATGTGAATAAGAGAATAAGCTTTTGCAAATGTTTTTCCCCTAGCTACGCCTCTGCTATGTGCACTAGATCTCTCTGCACTCTTCATCTGACTCATAGCAGAGTAATTCTCATTTCATCTGAGATTTAAACGTTTATAGGTGTATATTGCAATATTGTCTGTATAGCTCTGCTTAGAAGAAAACATTATAGTCTTTATTACAGGAGAGTATCTGAAATCTAGTACAAAATGACAGTGTTAAAGAGATATCAGGACTGGTGCGAGAATTAAACTTGCAAGGTCTCCCTTGAAATGCATTAAATTATGATATGAGTACACACTTCTAAGTTACACACTTTTGTTTATTTATTTTGCTAAAATTTGGTCTTTTTTTCTCTCAAGGCAGATCAGCCTACATCTCTCATGCACAACAAATTATGGGTTCATTCAGTTGTGGTTCCAGCAGACCAGAGGCTAAGTTGAACTACTGTGGTATTAGCAGGGGAAAGTAATTTAACATTAAACGTTAATTGACAGAGTTTGGTCAGTGAAATGCAGCAATTTCATGTGGAGCTCATGGGTGCGGTTTATATTTTTAGCTACACTGGGCTGACATTCAGACTCAGTAGGTTAATTCAGTTCCGATTTGTTCACAACAGGAGGAATAACAGCTAAATCTCAGCCATTACTGGTTTTGGCATCATGAAACAGAGCTCATACTGAAATCATAACACTCAGGAGTAGACTGTGATGCTGGGAGTACAGAGGCTTTTAATGGGAAATAAATGCGTGTTGCTTCTGTGAGCGAAAGTGTTTGTCCTATCAAAGTTCCTCTGAAATGAATGAGATCTAGGGATGGGTGTGTTTGACTCGGAATAGGAGATGCTATAAGCTTAAGAAAAGGAATGGCAAAAGTACAGTTTTCATGCCCACACACCCAATCCATGTGAATAAAGATATTACCAAATTGAGACCTACCTTACCATCACACTCCATTCATCCAGGAGAGTTCGCTCCAAATGAACGCCAGTTTAACTACAACAAACTCTAATGCTTTATGACTGCAATCTATACTCACTGAGCACTTTATTATGCCCACTACATGAATACAGGGTAGAGTCTCACTTTGCTTTCAAAACAGCCTCAATCCTTCATGGCATGGATTCCACAAGATGTTGGAAACATTCCTATGAGACTCTAGTCCATGTTCATGTCATGGAGGTTTTTCTGGTGCACTGGAAAATCATGCTGCAAATTTTCCATTCTACCTCATCACAAAGGTGTTCTACTGGACTCAGATTCAGTGACTGGGCCGACCACTGAACAGCACTGGACTTACTGTCATGTTCATGAAACCAGTCTGAGATGACTTTTACTTTGTGACATGGTGCATTATCATGTTGGATGTAGCCGTGAGAAGATGGCATTCAAGCAATGATTGATTAGAATTGGCTTAACAGGTCGAAAGTGTGCCAAGAAAACATTTCCCACACCATCACTCCACCTCCACCAGCCAGGACTGTTGACACAAGGCAGGTTGGGTCAATGGATTGATGCAGTTCATGTCACATTCTGATCCCATCATCCGTGTGCCTCAGCAGAAATCAAGATTAATCAGAGCAGGCTACATTTTTACAGTTTTTTACTGTCGGGTTTCAGTGAGTCTGTGCCCACTGAAGCCTCAGCTTTCTGTTCTTCACTAACAGAAGTGGAACATGACGTGGCCTGCTGTTGCAACTCATCCACCTTAAGATCTGATGTGTTGTGTTTTCTGAGATGATGAGTGATTATCCGAGTTACTGTCTGTTTATCAGCTGGAACTAGTCTGGCCATTCTCTGTTGACTTCTCTCATCAACAGGGTGTTTCCATCTACAGAGCTGCTGCTCACTGGATGTGTTTATTTCTCCAGTCTGGCTCTATTCTCAAGACTGTTTTGCATGAAAATCCCAGGAGATCAGCAGTTATAAAAATACTGAAAATCACAGAGATTACATTTTCCTCCATTCTTATGGTTGATGTGAATATTCTTTGCGCTATTAGAAAAGATTATGTGTATGTGTGGCTGTAATTTTACAGAATTCAGTCTGCAGCAAGATGATTAAATCCTGCATGACTACTTTCAGCAATTCTTTTTATACATTTCAAATGATCTGTAAATAAAGTTTTCTCAGGAATCCTTCAATAAACACGACAAACACTGATAATGTCCTCAAATAAAAAATAACAAAACAAAACATGAATAATATAATCAAGCCTCTTGGGATATAGCCACCAAGGAACCTTACTCTGATTGGCTTACGTCTCTGAAGGCTTGTTCATCAGCAGAGCTGTACACACAGATGAATCATAGGCAGCTCGTTAATCGGAAACTCACTAATTGCAAATTCCAGGAAAGAGATAATGAGTGCCAATTGCTCCCTCTCGCCTGTGATTCAAATAACACCTTCACCACATTCACGACATGTTCTTAACCAGTGTAGGTGAAACACTCGTAATAATGCTTAAACACAAATGATTTTATGTTTAGCTTAAATCTTTCATTTGCTGCAGTAAACAACACATCACAAGCACCATATTGGCTTTGTTGACTGCAGAAAGAATTAACACCTATGTACTCATGTTTGTGTGGGAGTGATATTCGTCAGCTCGTCAGAGCTACTTCAGAAATCACTCAGCAACTCATGACTCGCTGATGAAATAAATTAGGAAGTCGTATGGTTATCACACCATGTTTCTCATGTTTTCTTCAAAGACGAATTGGAGTTTGATTTAAACTTTAAAATGAATGCTCTCAACTATTTATGGCTAGATATATAACTCTTACTCTGATAACTCTTACTCATCACATATGAACTTATGAAAGATGTTTATTTCTTTGATCTTTAATGATACGCCGCTGGGATCATTACACCCAATTATGTGTTTTTACTCTTATATAAATGAAACATTCTGTTTCTCCTCTCAGACCATACACTTGTTAAGAGCACGTTTTTCAGAGTGGAATAAAACCAACGCAGCCTTTGATGAAACTCACTCATTTTAATTGACACTTGTGAGTAAGGAAAGTATAAATTGCTTCCCCTGGGTTTCTGGTGCAAATGGAGGAAATCGCTCTGGCCATGGGGAACTTGGCTCACTGGCTTTTCTTGTTTGTGTGCTGTAACATAATTCGCTTTAAGTCCTAGTGAAGCATATTTAAATTACAAATGCAGCCATTTCCCTTTTTTAACAGGTACTCAGTGTTTATATGAAAAGCCAGTGCCCTACAGGTGAAGAGTTATCAACAGGCTGGAGAATGTTTTAGACCTACAACTGTGAATTTGACAGGATCAGGAAATCTATGCGTAGTGTTAAGAATGACATGTAATGAAAGAGTAAACTATAAAGCACCAGTGCTCCAGCCATCTCCCACTAAAGCTTCTATCCCATTAGGACATGGGCACTCAGCCCTGACTCATCACTCAAAGTGTTGTTTTTCTGGATGAATCTATCTTTGCTAATGTTTCAGGCTATGAGATGAGAAGTGCTTTGTTCATGACCTGGGATGTCTCACAGTGTGTGAACACAGAAATGCAAGTTACATTGCATTTTTCCAAACAAACCTTTTCTCTGTCTGTTATTTTGTACGGTTAAACAAGTTCACAATAAACAAAAGTTAACCTGTGCTTTTACTCTGTGTGTAGCATTATCCATGAAAACATTATTATAAAGCACATACAAGGTTATTTAGCATATGTACAATCCACATGTGAATCAGGTCAGTTCGTGTTACTTTTCTGTAAGAGCCAAAGCACTAAGAGGACTGGGGAGTGTCATATACACGATACTCCCAGATGTGAGCTTACTTCATCGCTGCAGGCTAGCCACATTATCATCAGCTGTCCCCCTGAGCTCTACGATTCTAATGCGTTAATGACACACTCAATCAGCTTCATGAGTAACTGCTCTCCAGCTCCATATGCCTGGTATTCACAAAGCTCCAGCCCTTCCCTTAGCAGAACTCCCCTTTATTATTCCCTTCATCCAGAAGCCTGAAGTCAGAGCTCCTGTTCTGAGTCCTCCACCACTCCCTAAAGCTCCCTCCCACCCAGATGCAGAGGGAAAGATGTCGTAATTCAGCAGCTGCTCACAGGAAGAAAGCAAAACTTCATCTGTGTTTGTGTACACGGTACGGGGCAGACTCTGTGTACACTTCAGCACAGGACCAATAATATTTTCCAAAGGAGATAATTCTGTTTTTCTTTTTGTGGTCCTTTTGAGTATTGCTGAGCTAGCAGAATTGAAGGGCATGCATTGTTGCTGCTGGCTATGCAACGGGGGTCACCCTGGCTCAGAGAGTGACGATGGAGACTGAAGAGACATAACAAGGATGTCGGGAACTAGGGCAGTATGGGAAAGATGAGTCAGGGTGGAGAAAACTGGTCAGTTTGAACAGTCCAAAGCGAATATGGAGACTGAGAAGAAAAAAATAGTCTCACGTCATGGTTATAGCATATCATGACTATATAACAAAATAATAATTTGGGACGTGGTAAAAACAAACTTAATAGAAATTCATTCATTCTTTATTTTGTGTAATCATTATCTAATTCAGTCCCTAAATTCAGTACTAAATTTAGTCTCTCATCCAGTGTGAACAGCAAGATTCAGTGATTTAGGAACGTCTCATGCAAGTTTTGTAAAAAGAAAAAAAAACATGGAGGCTATGCTTTTTGTTCTGTAACAAACCCTCAAATCATGAATCATCTTCAGCAGATAATTAGCATTAGGAATGCAGTTTGTTAATAGTAAAAAGAACTTACAAATCTGCAAGAAAGAGAAGACATTTGTAATTCTTTAATTCAATATTCATCCACTCCAACAAGTTCTACATTCCCTAGAAGGACACAGTGCAGCATGGAAAATACATGAACAGAAAAACTAGAGAAAGCCATTGTGCAGTAAAGCTTTCCGCAGTCATAGCAAAAACATAAGCTAAATAAAAGTCAATGTATTTGAAATCAAAGCTCACCACCAAATGTAAAACATCCACAGTAATTTCAGAGTACTGTAAGAGTGGATCGGCTTAGATGTTTTTACAAAGGTGTAGTAGAGACTCGTCTGAAAAAAAAAAGTCTGCTTTCCTACAGGTCCCTGTAATGGACTGAGAACTCTTTCATCACTGTAGGGATGAGTGATGTGGCAGAAAGAGAGAGCTCATTAGACAAGCCCAAGTTATGGCCCATGAATAGTCCATTCTGACTGTAACGGCTTCCAAAGGGAATGTGCTGAAGGGATGCTGAGCTTATCAGATCAAACTGCTGAGAGAGAAATGAGTGCCTAAGAATGTGTTCCTCCTGAGAGCATAAGTTATTTCTTGCTTTAATAACTAGACATATTAAAATATTACAAGAGATGGTTGCAGTTTCTTGAGGAAACCATCAAAATCATGAGACCTTAAAATTCAGGGTAAACATCTGAAACAATCCAGAGTTGCTCTGTCTGTTCACATCTCAATTGTGATGATGCCTCTATCGAATTAGAAAGTTCTTTTATTGGAACATTTGCTCTCTCCCCAGTCTGTCATATTTCTCATCATTTCTGTCTTGTATCGTTGTCAGGGTCACTGCTCTAAATTTTCCCTTTATCTTTTTTTTTTAGCTTTCCTGTCTGGACCATCTGGTTTGAATGAGCAAGATTCTGTCAGAAGAGCCAGTGATGAGGACAGTGAGAAAGCAGGACCAGATGTATCCTATTATATGGACATGGTTCCAGAAGAATTGGTTTCGGTCGTCGGCATGGAGTGTCTGTGATACGGCAGCACAAACACCAGCTGCCACACATTTCACAGGCCATTGGGCTCTGTGGTGTTCTCCCACACTCCCATCATCCACCACTTCTATGATGGTGCAACCCTGTACGCTGCAAAAGAAAGACGATGCACGTCTCCAACGGCCTGCCTCAGGAAGAGAGGAAACTCATAGCTATTCAGCAGCTGCTGAATTTATTCATCTTATCTCTGTTGACCTTCAACATGAAACCGAACCAGCTGATTGTCTCTACCTCTTCATTATTAGAGAGAAACATTTTGATCCAGGTGGTAATGCACTGTAATAAATTGGTTACTGACTGGTTATGTGGGTGTTTGGTCTTTTAGTCACTCTGTGTGACAAACATGCATGTTTTTGTTTGGCACAAATGGCAGAGCGCACTCGCTGAGTCATATGTTTAATTAAAAGGCAATCTGGTATGTGTCAGTGGGAATCAATAATTACTCTCAGTCATTCTTGAGTCATTCAATGTAAATCATTTTTATACAGGCGTTACATGGCAACATATTGCTAAACTATATGTTACTAGATCTTGTATTATGCATTTTGTAGTTGAATGTTGCATAAAGCAGATGCTCCTAGTATACACACTTGTGTGTCTCCATTAACAAACTGCTGTGCACCACAGTTATACTGAGTGTGTGAGTTAGCAAACGGGGTGACAAGAATAGATAGGGCACAACATGCTACATAGTACACACCATTGTGCATTTCATTTCCCTTCTTCATCTTTTGATAAATGCCCTGATCTCATGCAAGCATCTCACGGGGAGCGGTGTAATGTAGTGGAAAAGACTCCTCAGTAAAGATGCACACATTCCCATGCATTGTCTGTTCAGTGTTAGAGAGCTCAATGACAGATGGATTGATGGGTGAAGAAACACTGCCTGATGGCTTGAGGAGCTAGAGCTCTTGGCTGGTATTTTCTCCTCAATTTATCAGCTCAACCAGAACTGCACAAAGGCATTAAGAGGCAAAGATCTTTTGTATGTTATTGGCAGCATCACCTGTGATGCTGATGAGAACGAGGATGGAGGATGGAGAGAGTGATAATGGAGGAGCGGAGTTGCTCTGAGTCAAGTGAAGACGTAGTCAGGAGAGAGCATCAGACCCATAGACAGCAGGAGGTTAAGAGAGGAGTGTTGAAGGATAGGTGTGAAGATGAAGCAGCCAAATATTAATACAGAGTGGCTACAGAGATGGCATATGAGTCAAAATGTGTTAAAATAGGTCATAAAAATCTGTGAAAAGCTAGGACATTTTTATACGATCTGCTTTAAACTGATAAAAAACTAACGGGTTTTCCTGTGAGATAGATAAAGAAAGTTTTATTTCTTACCAGATGTGCATGGCTGTCAGAACGGAGAGTAGTGCCCAGTGTAACATTAAAGGCCAAACATGAGCTCATTTCTAGAACAAGACCAGAAAGAAAAATAGACTCTAAGAGAGAGAGAGAGAAGAGAGAGAGAGAGAGAGAGAGAGAGAGAGAGAGAGAGAGAGAGAGAGAGAGAGAGAGAGAGAGAGAGAGAGAGAGAGAGAGAGAGAAATAGGGAGAAGTAGAAGCTTTGGCCCTGGTCGGCTCACAGGAAAGAAAGTGATAGAGTTTGATCACTAACAGGTGGCTAATGTTGATTGATTCCTTTGAGAAAAAACAGAAACATTAAACTCTTCCAACTCCATGACCCCATAAAACTCCTTTGTTGTGATGTTCAAAATTATTGGGCTGGTTGGACACAGTTTTATTTCTAGTTCCAAGATAAAGAGTTTTTTTTTTTTTTATGTACTGTTCCCAAAGATAGAGAGATTTCACATGACCCTTGTTTTAATTTGCATGCTCAAAGTTATTTTATTAAATTGACAAATAAAGAAACATTAATCAAAATGTTGAGGGTAACAGATCTTGCATAATTTTTAGTCATTTCTGTCAAACATTCATACACTGCAATAAGAGGAAAAGTTATTACTAATAAACATGCTGGAGATGGGGGGAGGGGGCATGAGGGACATGTTGTCTCACAGCTCCGGGGTTTCAATGTGCTGAGCTGTTTGTGTTCTCCTCATGTCCGCATGGGCTGCTTCATGTACTACTCCCAACTCTCAGAAACATGGCAGTTGATGGATGGGATAAATTGTCTATAGGTGTGATTGTGTGTATGTATTGCATGTATTTATATATGTACTGTAGTGTAAAAGCCTGATGCTCAGTGTTCCCAGGACAGGCTCCAGATCCACTATAATCTGAACCAAAAAAAAAATAAATAAATAAATAAATAAATAAATAAATAAACAAACAGGTACTGGAGATGAATAAATAAAGTTTGGATGTACACAGCCTGAAAAAATACTGTTGCTTAGTAAATAGCCCTTTCAGGGTCAAACAGTGGTATGATAAATGTGGTGTCTAGACCCATTTTAGTATTGCACATTGCTCCATTTTCTCACCTTTCAAAATATAACTTCTGAGATGAGGAGCACCAAAGGAGAGCAACAAGAAGAGAAAACTGGACTCTAATAAAGACTTCTTACAAGATGTCAAATTAAGCCTGTGATACCAAAGCAAAGTAAACATAGACAACTTAACTCTCCTCTGCAGCATTACACAACATTCATTCATTGTCTCATGATATTTCATAGTCTCTTTTCATTAAGCAGCATGTGGGGTCTATTTGGTGCAAATAGATTTGCATTATGAACCCATTTGTACCTGGTTGCCATAGGGACCGCATCTCACTAGGGCTCACTTGAGACAAAAAAACAACAACCTGGAAATAGGTCACAGATAGTGAACTCTACATAAAGTGTTCAAAGGATCTAAATTACACCTCTTTAGTTACATGACCCTCAGGCACATTCCATCATGAATAATTAGTGTCCAGAACATTATTTCAAATATCATTTATAGAGGTCTGGGTGAGATAAAATGATTAAAAAAGAACAAAAAAAATCCATCACTGTGACAAGAGATGGCACTGCAATGGCAGTATAACTGATTCAGTGTCAAAAGCTCAGGACAGGAGGGCATATAAATAACCCCATCCTCCACATATATGGAGAGGATAATAGTAAGAGATGACAATGAGGTCCATGGAACACTTTCTGCAAAATGAAGCCTGGTCCCATTAGTATTTTCAAGTATCAGCTCATCTGGAATGATTACTGGTTCAAAACCAGAAACTGGAGGTGAAGGTTGAAAAGAGCTTACCAATTTGTCAGAAAATCTGAGAGAAGCGTGAGACAAATAGAAGTGATTTCTCTGCTGTTTTTAAGAGTTAGAGCCTGCGCTTCTCCAACACTAACCACTCAGAAGATTTATAGTCATTGGTGAAGAGAAGAAGCTTGATACTTTTTACTAGACAATACAAAAACATTTGTATCTAAATCACATCACGGAATAAAGATATTTTACATTTTAAAACATTTTTTTAGGTAATCAGATGAATAAAGCCTATAAGCAGGTTCCTGTTCATGGTCTGGATGTTACATGATGGGGAAACTCCAGTGACCCTGCTGTGCTTTATTGCTGTTATCAGTAAGCCTAGATGTTCCATGTAAACTGAGCTGAGCAACCCAATGAAGACATCAGGTAAGATAAAGCTTTTTAAAGCTTGCTGTTGTTTCCTGTAAGCACTGTTTACTTCCTTCCTCTTCAGACTGTTTTGCATGTTTCCTGGAGATTAGAGCATGACATATAATACTCCACCTGTTTATGACATTTGCTCAATTTGTGTATGCAGGTGCCAGTTTCTAAAAGAGGTGCCTTTTTACACTAACACAAGTCAAGTCTTTACAGGTCATTTTGCTTTGGAAATGTTGCTTTTATTTTGACCACTAGCTTTTTCAGCCCACATTGTAACACAAAACCGACAGAACACTGCATACTGGGCATACATGTCAGACAGATGACCTTATTAGATTTTCCACCTTTTTTTATTGTTTTGACAGCATGCTTTCTTTCATGTCCTAGTATCACTTATATACTATACGCAGGAGTTACACAAAGAATTTAAATACCTAACACAGAAAATGGCATAATTAGCTCCACCATTGGAACTGTCAGTGTTTTTGAAAAACACAGATTTTCAGATCTGACGACACATTTTTTCTGGTTGAAAATTTCAATTTATTGTTAATGAAAGACAGCATGCGTTTTCAAATTTCCCTGTGTAAGTACTAGGCAATATTTGTTTGGTGGAATACTGTTCTTTTTAATGTGCAGTAACAAACCTCTTTGTCTTTCTTTCTCTCTCTCTTAATGCTAATATACACCCCTCTTTCTTTCCCTGTGTCATACCACGTAGCAACACTGATGTGAATTATTTTTAAATGGCATCTATTAACCGGAGCTGAGCTGTTGTACATGATGTGATTGGTACAGGTGCTCACGTTGTATGCCTGTGTGCCTAACAGATGGTTGAAGTGAAATGCAATATGCAGGGTGTAACGGCATTGACGAGGCTTCTCGCTCTTCTTGCAATGCCAGAACCCAGAGGTTCAGTAGTTGAAAGAATGCAATTTGTTTCATCCTGCTTTTATTTTGTCACCTAATGAATTCATTTGCAGATAGATGTTCTTTGTACTCTGACATTTAATCTGCATCAGAGACTTTTCAATAATGAAAGTGAGCTGAGTGGAGGAATGTGGTATGAATTAAAAGACAGCCAAACTTCAACGGTATCTTCTTCAGCAGCCAATTTTTCATCTTCATCAGAGCATAAGAAAGATGGAAAAGAGTGAAAACCCTCTGACAAGCTTCTCCAAACCCTTCACATTCTATTAAACACTGTTTCTGATGCCTGACGTCAACTCAACTCAAATGTCAAGCAGGAAACCGGATGAGTTGGTGGCAGATGGAAGCCAGGCAAAATAAATGTCAGAAATGATAACATGCAATCAATCAGCTGGAGTGCTAGTTATAATCTTCTGATGCTGAGGCTTATCTATCGTCATGCATTTTTCACATTCTTGCTCTGCCTTAAAAACAGCTACATAAAAAGTTAGTACGCATATAGCTTACTTTATGCAGTAGGTTTTGTATGCTAGATATCAGCTGTAATGCCTGCTTTTAGATACCCTTACAGGTCAGCCATAACGTTAAAAGAGCCTGACTAATATTGTGTAGGTCACGCTTGTGCCGTCATAACACCTCTAACCCATTGAGGCATGGACTCCACAAGACCGCTGAAGGTGTGAGCAAATAATTACACAATACAGATTGTAAATATAGCGAGTTCATCAAGGGCCCTTTAGATGTTCTTTGTATAGTTGTGTTCTTGGGCTCCAAAAAGTGTTCTAGAGTAGAAAGCTTTCATAGAGAAAATCTCTGCTGTATGTAATCTAAGGATTTCCCCAAACAAATAACTTTCCTCATTTTTTAAAGAGTGTACAGTAATCTGTCCACACAATAGACACAGCACAGTCCTCTGAACAGTGAGCTAGGTGGTGATGATTGAGCTACAGATTGAGATATCACATTAGGCTTGTATCTGAGCTGATGGTGTATGGCACTTGGAACCTGACTAAAGTATTTGAATATGAATTTTGTATATTTTATTTTAATATGCCACCATAAATAAAATTCTTCTTTTCTGTGGTGTTTTTTCTTTGTTTTGAACTTGTGAAGTGTAAGATTTCTCTCTAAGCCCACTGCCCTCGTCTTTATATGTACTTACATAAACACAGTCTTAGCTTTCACTGCTATGGCAATGACACACAGCTGTATGCTTCACTAAAGCCAGATGACATACACCATCTCAATAGAGCTGATGTCTTTCAGCCATACCATGTGCATAAGTGAAAGACATTGCTGTGATTATTAACTCCACATTCTCATTTGAACTTCATGTAGATAATATTACCACAAAAGCCATTTTCATCTGTGAAATATTGCTGAAATATGTTACTACATGATTCAGAAAAACTAGCTCATGCTTTTGTCACCTCTTTGTTGGACTATTGTAATATTTTGCTGCCTGGATGTTCCAGCAGGTGTATAAACAACATGCACTAGCTGTAGCACTTACTAGAACTAGAAGATTTGATCACCACATCTTATTCACACTACATTAGCGCTAAGCACAATTTTGCTAATCTACTAATGATCTATAAAGCACTGAATGGTCTCTCATCACAGTACCTGAGAAAACATTTGGGGTTTTTTCTGCTTTGATCAAAAGCTTCAGGCTCTTTATAAGATCCTAGAATAATGAAGACTGCAACAGGGAGTAGAGCATTTTCTTACAAAGTCAACCTTTCAATTAGTGTTCAAGACTCGTACATAGTCTCAAACCTCTACTCTGAAAACCTCCTTCTTTTATCAAGACTTTGTTAACAGCTTTTCTCTTAGGTTAAGGTGTAAATCTGGAAGTTCATGACATGAAGCATTTTGTTAAGCTGAGATGTCTAAATGCAGTCACCTCATTCACTCGGTTTTGTTAACAGTGTAGTGGTGTCCTGCTTTATGTCCCAGGTGCCTTCATCCCTGCGTTACCTTCTGAATCTCCCTTTAAGTTACACAGTTATAGCATGTGCTAAAGTTCCTGTTTTTATCATAATCATGCTCCTGAGTGTCTGTAAATTTACACATAATAAGACTAACAAATATAAAACACTTTTCAAATCCTATAATTTACATGCTTTTTACTTTTTATTGCTTATATTATAAATATATATATATAAATAAAAATATATGAAGGAAGAATTAGAGCTTACATTATTATTGTTAAATATTCATTTTTATGTTAAATATTGTGAATTTTGTGGGTGTTACTATATGCAAATCAGCTGTGCCATGGAATTCATCAAAATACACATGCCTGTATAGAGAAAATCAACATTATTAAAAGATTTAGTTGAGCTACAAACATTTAGACACAAATCTGTATTAAACAAATTTATAAATGAGGCCCATTGTACATCTCCCTAAACCACTGTAGCTAAAAGAGCATGCCTAATAAACTGTTCTCACTCACTCCCTTCTTCAGTGGATGACTTTGCTTGGATACTATACACTTACATCTAAAAGCTCTAATGAAATTATAAAAAAAAACAACAAAAAAAAACAGCCTGGTATTCCTTGCTGTAGATCCTTCCACACTCAGTAGAACTGTTTGACTTTCTAGAATACTCATTATATCATTTGGTGTCACCCACAGGAGGACAGGTTCCCTATTGTCTCCGGTTCCTCTTAAGATTTCTTCCAGTCATCTCAGGGAGTTTGTGACCAAGTCCAAGGCTTACATAAAGAAGATTTAATGGAATTTAATAGAGTAGAACTGCCTTTAAAAACATTTAACCATTTAAAATTATGGGGTAAATCAGTGGCATGAATACAAATCTCTCGAAAATACAAATCTAACAAGTACTTGTAGGATTTTATTAGACAAAATGTAATCCACTAAGGAGAAGCAGATTCTTTCAAAGAGCCTAACAAATAAGACATGTCCTGCTCAAACAGTTAGATTTCTGCAGTGATGTAAAACACTTTTTAGCTAATGTTCCAGCTAGCTCTGTTATGCTTATATTAGCTGGCTGGAAAAATGCGTCCAAAGTTAGATGCTTAATAGGGATTAGTCATTTTAATAGAACATTTACAGCTCATATCATCCATTTTGAATCCATTCAACTCTACTCCATGTCTCTTCACTTCACTTCATCTAGATGAGCTGTTTTCTTAGGTTTGACAAACCAGTAAAATGTGCATGAAGGATATTAAAGGAAGGATTTTTAACTTGTTTTGCTTCTTTATTGTTTGTTCAATTTCTTCTGTAAGAGAGTGTCTCTGTATGGCAGCTGGAAACTCAATCATTTCCTTCTTTTTCATTGCCAGTCACTGAAGGATTAATTCCATTTACAATAGCCAGGGAGTGGAATTCAGATTTTAAGGACTTATTTAAATGCAGAATTGTGATCTTGAGTGAACTATTTGTTTCTCACACCTACAGCATGTTAAAGTTAATGCTATAGTGGGGCAAATACCCTAAAGTCTAAATCCAGTGATTCCTGCAAAACTCATATCTATCACATCTCTTTAAAGTGCTCTCAGTAAATGCAGTGAGGCGCTCAGTCTGTGTCTGGAAATAGTGTCCACAGTGGAACAGAATGGGAAGTGGCTGTATTTGTTTGGGATCGACTTGAAGTGCATATGGTTCCACTTTGCACCAGTGCCAAAGGCCTAAAGGCCAGTCACTCTCTCTGCTTTGCTCTGCTTTGTTTCGGTTCCCTATTTAGAATCATGTTTAATAAGGTCCAGACATGCATAAACTTACATATACCGTATGAAGAAGCAATGTTTTATTTGGAATCCTGCACTTTTTGAGTTTTAACTCCAGGTATATATCTCTGACTGTCTAGAAATGTGTTCCTGCCCAAGAACAATAGATAACAAGTTTCTACATTGCAATGCTTCTTGAATTGGACCTTTCTTTTTTTGTATTTCTCCATCTCAATTTTGCTCTGCACAGTAAAACCAAAATATATATATATATATATATATATATATAGTTTTTATACGTTATTCTTCTTATCAGTTATTATTGTGAATGAAAAATTCTCCACTAAGCCCCTGAGAGCAAACATGGCAAATAAAATTATACCTAATTTGTGACACAGGAAACTTACTGTAGCTTTGCAGTCAGCAATAACGTACAATGTATTAATATATAAAGCCTGGAAACCTTTCAGTTCCCATGAATATTGCACAAACAAAACTATTGCCAAATTTAATGACTCATTTCCACAAGCCAAGTTCTAAATGTACAAATGCCATGTTAACGTTAGAAATTAGAACAAGATCATTTATGTGTGTATACCTTGGATGCAGATAGAAGCACTTTGCCTTTTTCTAGATTTCTCTCACTTTCATCATGTCCTGCAAGTGTATTTATAAAGAGGCTGATTTGCTTAAAAGTGCACTGCCAATGCAACAAACTAATGCAAATATCAGGCCATCAAAACATCACATTTAGTGCAACTGCATGGAAAGGAAGTTTGGCAAAAGTGGCACATTATATCACACCTGCATTGTGAGAGAGAGGAGGAACATCTACCATGTAGCACCTTGTCAGTGTTGCTTAAACACCAGCCTTAGTTTTTTATTTACCGTGATGGATCTCCATCTGTGACAGCACAGGGCAAAGTACGGTGGCTGATTAGATAGAGACATGGTGAAGATACTATCAAAGTTTGTCAAAGGTCTAAGAAATGAAAGCACTTGAAATTGGGAGCAGACCCTTGACCTTAGCATGACCCACTTTTCCTGAAGTCAACTCCTGTCAAGCGTGCTTTGGTCTGTGTGGGAGAGCTTTGAAGCAAGCAAGCGTGAGATGAGATCCGTTCACTTTGAGAAATCGGAGTAATATGGAGCACAGTATTCACAACACAGACAGCTTTGTCACACGTGTCATCCTTTATTATAGTCAGAAGTTGACAGTGGAATGTAAATGCACAGCAGATGGTATATGGGTCAGGTTGTATTTAAGGAATTGGGAGGATATCTTTCAGTATCTGCACAATTTCACATTATGTACCTCCCCGTTTAGGTTGATTTAAACAAGTTGTAACACATTGTAAAAAGAAATAAGATCAAATGAAAATGAAGAGCTGGTATTTACAACAGCATAACCATGAAATGGGGATGTGGTAGCTTAGCGGTTAAGGCATTGGACTACTGATTGGAAGGTTGTGTGTTCGAATCCCAGGTCCACCAAGCTGCAACCACTGGGCCCCTGAGCAAGGCCCTTAACCCCAAAAATGCTCAGTTGTATAAAAATGAGATGAAAATGTAAGTCGCTCTGGGTAAGGGCATCTGCTAAATGCCAGAAAATATGTAAAATATGTTACATTTCGGATAAATAATAAATAACATAGTGGAAAAAATTATTACCTTTCAGCTAATAGGATAGAAAACAGGCAGTTTAATTCTCAGTAAGCCAGTCATGGACACATATTTGCTGTCTGTACTGTGAATTAATGTGAGGTACTTGACACGGTGTGTGTTTGTGTGTCACTGGATAGAGGGGTTATGTACCAAGAAAATATGATGGATGATGTGCAGACTACAGAGGTTGGTATTCATTAAGAAGGAAGGCAGGCACCATGCCAGGGTAATTGTACTGTTTATTACCATTTCCGTTCATATATCAGGCACAGAAAAAACAATGGTGGGTGTCAGTGGGTGCATGTGTGTGACGTCTGACCACTTTCTGTGTCTGCACAGAGCCATCAGCTAACATCAATTCTGAGGTCATCATGGCTCTAACAAACAAATCCAAATGCTAAAATAACAACCACTGCATCTGTTGCTCGGATGCATAATTTATTATTGCGCTTGTGGCCATTAGTCAAATGTCGACAAATAAACAGCAGACCAAAACAGCACCTAGTTTCCCACCACAACATTCTCTGGGTGATGCTGACCTCTTAATATCCTCAGGAGGTAAATGTTTATAAAACAGTCACTGGCATACTTTGTGCTAGGGGATTTCAGAAGCAGGAAGAGTTTAATCAAAACAGCAGAAGTGAACAGGAGCGCTTTTTCCAGGTTTCATGTCATCTTAATGAGGCTGGAATGTAGATTAATGAGGCTGCAAAGTAGAGCAGGACCCAGTGTCCACTGGAGAGGGCATGTTAAGTTCATTCTTTATTTAAAGGCTCATCATCTATTTCCTCCCCTCATATTCTGAGATGATAATGCCATTGCTCCTCCTGACACCTTTCTGTTCTCTGCACATGCTCCTATTGCCTCCTCCAGAGGCAGGAAATCACCTTATTCACCTCACACGCACACAAAGACTGTAGCACTACCAGTTATGGGGAATATTTTATGGTAATGCTAATGTTAGCATATCACTATATCTCATGCACAGGGGGAAAAAAACTGTATTGAATTTCACCTGAAACTGTTTTTATGATGTTCATTGGGATTCATTGGGACTTGCTTGAAGAAAACCAGACAAAAACACTTGAAAACAAAAACAAGCAGAGATCCCACCAGTACATTCAGACCTTGCAGTTAGGTATTGATATAAAAGCACTGTGGGATGCTGCCATTTATCATCTGAGGATAAATACTTCAAAAAGGTTTTATATAATATGAAAAGAACTTCCCAAGAGGATCGTTCCAGATTTCCTTAACTTAAAGATACGTATCGTGATCTTTGCTCAAATTTCCATATGGATTTATTCAGGAAAAGCTTATGATGCTAAAGTGGAGGTAATGCACTTCCAAAGGTAAGTCCAGTTTAAATCATTATGTTTTATAGCATGTATGCCAGATATGACAGTACAAGCTCTTCCCTGCAATGATTTAGACTCCCTTAGCTTTTATTGTTCTATTCAGTGGCCTTTTTTTCCATTAACATATTGGTTCAGAAGACATTTAGCATAGCTAGAATTATCTGTGTGTTTGTCTTACTGAATGCTCGGCTATTTGAATGACAAACAAGAGGTTTTTGTTTTTTTGAAGGTTTTTTTTGCTTTTGTCAAACAATGAAAGCTGTATTGCTGATTAAAAAAAAAGTCTTCTGATGACAAAGACCTGAAGCTCAGGAAGAGAAAAACAATAGGATAAAACTCACACTCCGGATGTTGTGACAGTGTCAGCAAAGATGACTGCCTCTCTATGCACCTGTAAGTTAGCCACCTACAGGTTTGACCCAGATTTCTAAAAAAAAAAAAAAAAAAAAAAAAAAAAAAGCAGTGTCTGGGTTGAGTAAGAGCACCTGGGATCTGAGCAGTTCTGTCATGATAGGTGGGTTAATTACAGCATTATATTTCCGCCCACCAGTCACCCTGGCAAACGTCACAGAAGTGCTGTGGTGCAAGCTGACTGATTGAGAATAACTGACTCAAGTTTGAAAGGCTTTTGAAAAAGCAACAAGAAGGAGGAAAGTCTATTTCACAGTGACGCAGGATGCAGTTTCAAAGTTTTATTTTTCTATGAATGGAGCAAAAGAAGAGCTTACATACAAAAACAAGCTGAAAACAAAGAATTCTTCCTGCTGACATTTGCGAAAGTTGGAGGCAGTGGGGCTTCAGAAAGTCATATCTACAAAATACATCAAACTCCACTCGTGCCATGACAACATCGAAGCCTCCGAATAGTTACTAGTTAAGATTCTCTAGTTTTCCTCATCATTCTGGCCTTGGGTGTGCTTGTGTGTATTTATGTGCAGTGAAACATAAAGGTTGTTAATCATCTTTGAAGTTTCCTTTGGCTTTATCCCTGCTCAATAATGTTGAAAAAGTGAGTGTTAAACAGCACATGTTTTATTGGAACAGAGAACATGATAATCATAATAATGTGTCTCATAGAGTACTGCAATATGGCATGTTAAGTAATATGCCTGCAAAACATTCCAAAAACTCCTTGTCTTGACAATCTGAAATAAAACAATGTCTGAAAAAACGACAGTGTACTTAGTAAAGCTACAAAACATTATTTAAAAAAATTAAATAATATAATATTTACGTGAATTAATCAACAAATCATTCTTTAATATCAATTATAAAATGACATAAATGATAACTGAAACAAATAGTATTTGTTGACTGTTTTATTTTTTATAATCTAATGTGAAATCAAAATATCAGGAACATAACATTAAAAGAAGTTCTCATTTTGCGCTAAAATATTGATTATTCCCTTTAACAGCAACGGTAACCAATTTATATTATAAATAAGGAGTTTGATTGCAGGAGGAACTTATCAAAATGCGCAGTATGTTTGAAAATTGTGGATATGAATGGACCTGTACCTCTATATCTAAACATATTAAATCTCATCAACTACTTAGTATATTTTATTATTTATCATACTTATCATTGTGAATCAATGTGCTGCTATGAAAATTATCTCTGCTTTGTGTATGCTGCTTTATACTGCGTTCTTCACCTTTTTTGGGTGTGAAGCTATCTGCGATACACAGTAAACTTCTTTCCACATTCACTCTGATGGCTCTGTTTATCTAAGCAATGGATGGTCATCTTCTTTGAAACTAGATTAAGAGTATTGGGGCTAAAATCAGTGCTGTGTACATCTCTGCTACTAACTAGTACTAGTAGCTACTACTAGGTTTCACTATGGTATAACATTGTATGCAGAAATGAAGACCTATGTACTCTTACGTTCTTGAAGTGGTGGAAAATGCTATTTTGATTAGGCAGCAAGTCAAATTCTGGCTAATGCTAAATATTGTATAAATAAATATAATTAATTAGGAATCTATGTAACATTATTAATGCATATGGCAAATTTACAGACTGAATGATCATGAAAGTTGCTTTCAAATGTAAATCATTCAACTGTTTTAGATAAGTAATAATTCTTACTTTTCACATTAAAACATGGCAATAACTTGGGTTAGGGTTAGGGTTAGGTAAGTCAAGAAGCTTTCATTGTTATTTCATCTATATAAGGCTGGTGCAATACACAGAGGAATGAAACAGAGTTCCTCCAAGATGCTACACAAAGTGTAGAGTGACAAGAGACAACACAGATCTAAGTACACTACACAGTAATACATAAAGTGGATGTGTACAAATGTGTACAAACACTGCAAGGGAGACAGTACAATATAATACAATAGTGTTCAAAGAGCAGTGCTGACCAGTACACAGTTCATGTAAAATGTTTACTTTATGTTTTTTAAATACTTGTACTTGTATAAGATTTTGGTACATTTTGTACCAAATACTTCCAGTTTTAAATGAGTATGATTCTGACAGCTACACTTCAGTGTCATTTCTCAGTATTTTACTCCCCTCACAATTCTGTAATTAAGTAAGTAACTACCTGAAAATAAAATTTCATGTTGGTATTTTTTTATATTCAATATGTTTATGTTCTCTTCTTCTTACGCCTAAAAATGAATGTACTGTTTATTTCTAAGAACAATCCACTGACCTTGTAAACACCTTTAAGTTATAACAGCACTTCTATTGACGCAGCCACACACTCACTTACCATTAAAGCCAAACATGTCACTCCACAAAATGTATTTAATCACTTGTAAATACTTTTTGCTGTTTTTATTGTCTGCTCTGGTCTCTTGTGTAAGCAGACCATGATGACTAATTGACTAATTTGTTTTTCATGCTGCACATAAATGGAAACACGCCTCGTCTGCAATTTTCATTTAGGCTATTTAGCTACATATTGATTAGTTCAAGCCAGACAGCTTTGTCACAGGAATTAATTTTGATGTAATGATTCAAAACAAGCAGCAATGTCATCTCCTTGTTATTTTTCAAATGAATGAAATCCCATTTAATCTTCAATTAACAGTGCTATTAACTTACTTAATGGGATAAAGACTTCACATTAATATTTTTTGACATTTGGTCCATTCTTTAATTGTTCACCAATTTGAACATATCCAGTATACAGAGGTTTGTATATTATACTCTTCTATACAATGAGTGGGATATAACAGTCTCTTTTTTGAGTTATGAGGTGAAAGTAGGAGAACTTAACAGTAATTATGAAACTTTGGATTGTTTCATCCTATTTCATTACTACACAGACACAGTAGTTGAGTTATTGAGGTAACATACTTTCCAATATAAAACAAAGGTTAAAATGTGTCTTAATCACTTCTCTCATACCCTTATACACAGTCATCTGCTAAATCCAAGGGTCCACAGACATTGAGTTTTAAGATAAAATGGGATGTTTTGATTCTGTCACCGCATGGTTTGGGGTGCTTTTTAGTTGAGTCTTTTTTTGTGATAAAGTTCTTCTATCTATCAATCTTACCCCATAACACAGTTATGTAAGGAATATGAGAGATTGTTGTCACATGCAGGGAGTAATCAGTACTTGTCAGATATTCCTGCAGCCCCTTTAATATTGCTGTAGGTCTCTTAGCAGCCTCCCAGATACGTTTTTGTCGTGTCTTTTTATCAATTTTGGAGGGACATCCTGTTCTTGGTGATGTCATTGTGGCAATCCATTTTTTTCTATTTGTTGATGCCAGCCTTTACAGTGTTCCATGTCTCCATGTCTAAATGGAAATTAATTTACACCCCTCTCCTGATCAATACACTTCAACTAATGAGATACCACAAATGCTTAATAAGCTCTTTCTGGTCCAAGGCTTCAGCAGTCAGATGAAACCAAAAAGATCCTACAGAAACAGCTGACATTATTTGCTACATCCACAATTATAAAAGGGTGTGCGCATATTGCAACCAGATTCTTGTAACATTTTTAATCTTTTTGCATTTTTTACAAAAATCCTTGATTGTTTGAATGCCTTAATGCCTTTGAATTCCTTAATTGTTTATATACACTACTGTGGATGATGCAGTGCAATGAATGTTGCTCAATCAAACTAACCAATGAGTTGCTTATATATCCACGTCACTCGCCTGTGAAATATGAGCAAGCTTGCATAAGCATCTGCTAGTTAGAAACATCTCAGCGCTGTTTCCATGTCATGAGAACTGCGTCCCATATGTGCTCCAAATTGGCTATTGGTGGAGCTTTCCTCTGAGTAAATTACTCAGTCCTCTCTTCACAGATGTTTTACTGGACTAAGATCTAGTGACTACAGAGGCTTTGGCCTTCAGTTCTATAGCCTGGATCCAGAATTATTCTTGGGCAGTCCTCGCTGTACAGCACAGAGTGGAAGAACACATTCTGGTATGTACGCAGTGCAGTCATAAAGAGCGATATGACATTTCCATATCTACTTTGAAAATGTTTCTTTACTTTACTATTAAAATTCCACACATTCCTATTTCTTCTTCTGATCTATGAATGATATACTCAGTCACACGCCTGACCCATATCAGCTAACATAATTTAATACAGAATTTAAAAGCACAATTTAATCCGAGAACAGAGGCTAAAAAAATCTCATTGAAAAGCTCTATTGAAGAAATAGATGTTAACGGCACCGGGGAGAAGTCTAACACGTCTCTTCTTGATAAAAATGCTGGGCTGATGAATGAGATCAATCAAACACAAATAATTCGATCTTTAGACAAAGGAAATAAAGTGAGGGAAAAAGAATGAAACATTTCTGACACTCTTTCATCTGTCAGTTTAACCATTAATGCCAGTAATTACCAGCTGATAAAAACATTACAATTGCTGAGTGTTAAAATAAAGTGTCAGATTTTGATACATCAGGATGTACACTCCCAGTGGAAGCTTTACTGAAGGACTGTTCAGTAAATGATGCAATCAAATCATGTGTGGAAAACAAGCATTTGCTGCCATGGCAAATTGGCTTCTTTATATTGTTCACATGGAGTGCATGTGGTAGAATGGATCATATAATAGAGTATATAAAGGCTCTGAGAGATGGAGGGTGTTAAAAGGGGTCAAATCAGGATAACCCCATTCCAAATCGTTTAGGAAAGTGGATGTATTTTGGGCTGTGTTCAGCAGAATATTTCTCTTTTTTTCTAAAAGATGATTTCTTCCTTTATAAAAAATAAAGTAAAAAAAATCTCTTAAATCAGATAATTATCTAATGTTACAAGTTTGGCTTAAATAAAGAGTGTACATCATGTAAATATTGAATACTTGATAATAAAAACACACACATTCACACACCCACAATCATCTGGATTAGGTTCAAAATCATGATAACACAAAGATCATTGTTATAATGACAGTGGGAACATTACATTATACACTGTCTCTACTAGTTAAAGATATTAAATTTACAATGCTTGTGGAAAACTTGAGCCCAGAGAAACGTTCCTATAGCCAGGTCTCAGCCCTTCCCGTGTGATCTCCACTACCATGCTGCAGACCACACACATTGAAATCACAGAGGTGAACAGCTGGGCCGGGATGAGCTCAGTCTCCTGATAGAGACAGCGTATAGTATTTCTGATGAGTTACACACTTGACCTAGTGAACACAGACATAACACAGAAGAACTTTGTGAACCGAGACCAAGGTGGGTCATGTCCATTTTCATTAAAACCAAAAGCACAGCTTCTCAGTAAAGGGCCTTAGGGCCCAAAGGAGTGTCTGTGTAAGAGTGTGTGTGTATTCCTAATGAATCCACAATTTTCCCAACCACTCGTCTAGAGCAGCAAGATACATGAGGTCTTTGTCAAACTGGCACTGAAAGAGACAGAGGTGGAAAGAAATGTTTTTGCTCTGTGGGAACAATAGGGAAAGTGAACGGAAGTCTGGGAATTAGTCATTAAAATGGTGCCAGATTTTTTGGGGCGAGGGCAAATTGAATGAGATCCAGAGCCTGGCCTTATTTAAACATCCAAAAGGTATCTTCTAGCAACAAAAGCCCCTGAGCCTTCTGTGAGAAATGGAGGAAAAGACACAGAATATGGTTTGGGTCAAAAGCAAAGAAAACTACCTTTATTAGATCCCACTTCTTGACTTCTCTTGTTTCATGTACTCCTTATTTATCTCCTCCTACAAAAACAGAAATAGGCAGATTAAAAGCAGACTGTAGGAGTGGGGAACGCCAAAACCAGCACAGCTTGTGCTCATATTCCCAAGGTTTTAGTGATCCCACAGAGTCAGTCAGCATGGTGAGAGCTTCAAGGCATTGGTAAAGGCTGTGAGTGTCAGGAGTGTCATGCTACCTGTAGCCTCCACACCTGACCAAGCTTACTGAATCAAACTCTGTGCAAAAGAAACCACTTAGGAAACAAAGATGGACGTCATTCAGATTTACGCTAACGTCACATACAGACACTTTGTCATAATTGATTACACAGTGCACCATAGACTTGGGGTGAACTTCCATGATTTCTGCAGTGCATGATGAATGATCATTCTGAAATTGAAGGCTGACCCCGACTGAGCACAAGGAGGCCAGAGAGACAGCAGAAGCAGATGAATCATTCAAACCTGATTTACAGTAGCACCTTTTGCACGGTTCCACATTTCATAAATTTTGTCTTTGATGTGTCTGAGTTGAACTCACACTCTAGTTTAAAGTTTCACTAAAAGTGGATTTACAAATTTTCCCCAAAATCAACTTTTAGGTTTGTTTCTATTTTTAAAAAATTAACATAAAATCCTAATCTAATCTAGAAATTATCTTTTTTGCCGGAGAATAAAGAGATGAAATATTAAGTGTTATGCCTGTTTCTTGTAAATATGTTGAACTAATCAATTTAACATGACCTGGCCTAATTTGTTTGCATTTCACATGTCTGGTGTTTACATCTGGGATGTAAATTTTCATGTGTTTTGGTCATAATCATTAATCATAATCACAGTGGTCAAAAAAC